>JAQQZX010000019.1:269684-295798 GCA_030068355.1 Notoglanidium maculatum | reverse complement strand
TCTCTCTCTCTCTCTCTCTCTCTCTCTCTCTCTCTCTCTCTTTGCTTCGTAATAACGAAAGTGAACAAGTCTTCCGCATAAGAGCCAAGACATGACAAAAACATTTCCGATAATCAGTAAGTTATCATTTACAAAACAATATTTTTAAATATATATTATGCGTATAAACCTGTTAAACATGTATAATGTTATGACCTTAAATTAGAAAACACATTTCTGGAAAATTAGAAATGTTAACCATTAAAACAGCTTATCAATGGAATTGTATACATAAAAAAATCATGTCCAGGTGATTCCTTCAGTCCTTCAGTCGTCATTTTTAGCTTGTAAACTTACCTTTGTACCTTTAATATGTATCTTTCACGAGGAAGTTTGGATATAGTGTTCCTTTAAAAAAAGAATGAACACATAAAAGTTTAAAGGCAAAAGATGTATGCTTGAGCAAAAGTACCGTGTAGAACCCTTTTTTCAAGTGTAAACTCGGATCTAAAAACAGAAGCATACACTTTGTTCACAAACCAGTTTATCTCTGGCTTTCCTCAGTCGCTGCTGTTTGTGTGCATGCAGCAGAGGAAGAGTTTACTGCACACACTCTGTGCAATATATAAAGCATCAGAGCTGTTATTGTTGGAGCTCAAATCTACTGCAGATCATGATTCACCTCAATAATGTGAAAGTTTCAGGCCACAGAATGACTGTTTAAGGTCAAAGTTGCCAGAGAAACGATACTGTGTACAGATCAACAGGTGTCACATTTCCTGAAGTTTATTATGTCCTCTGAGGAGACCTGAGAGTTTCATTTAATCCAAATCATGTGAACTGTTCAGTAGATGGCAGCCATTGCTTTTAAATAAAACTGTAAATATAATGGCATTGTATTAAACTTTTAAAATGATGTGCACCAACATTTTATTACACAAATTTTTTTTCCAGTTCTTAGCCAGTTCAGTCAGCACTAGTCAGCTCTCCAATCTTGTTGAACTGGGCGGTGTAACACACTAAGGCTGCTTGCACATGACTAGCATTGATGCGTCAACGCTAACCTGACGTGCCGCTCAGTCCTCCGCATGACAGCTTCCTAGATGGAAGCACTATTTTAAAATGTATTGAAAAAATTCTTTTAAAAAAACCTTTGCACTGCGCATTGTTTTGTTTTTTTTAATAGCGAGGTCATGGCACCACTTCGATGTGGTGTCTTCCAACTCTGAAAAGCCCAACACACAGTGTATGCTTCTCCAGTTTGTCCTCCAGAGTGATTTTGATTGGATCTTTTAATTGTTTGGATCGGAGACATGACTCTTAATAGGAAAACACTGGCAAAGCGAGCATTGGGATGTTTTGAAGCTAGTCCTGTGTAAGCAGCCATGTCTAAGAGGAAAGTGCTGTCTGCCCCCTTCCTCATACCTGACCCTACAGATTCCTGTGATTGGCTGGTGTCATTGTGATTGACAGGAGAGAGCGTATGCCCCTCCCACCCAGAGACCACAGTCCATTTTCCTCTCTAGACTCCCACTACAGAGGGCTGTGGCCTCATCTGGATTCAAACTCATGAAAAGAGGAAGTAAACCAGAAACTGAGGTTTCATAGCAAAAGAGTCACATCCTTTAATAAGTGATGATGATGTACAGAAAACCAGTTTGATTTCCATCCATCCATCCAGTTTCTATACTGCATAACCGTCAGGGTCGTGGAGAAGCTGGAGCCAATCTGAGCTTACGTTGGGCGCAAGGCAGGGTTCACCCTGGGCAGGTCACCAATCACATGGCTATCACACGGCTCCTGTTTGATTTAACAAAGAATTCTAAAAAAGGTTTAAAGGAATGGCAAATAAAAGGAATAACATATAATGCAAAACCTGCAAAACATTCCTAAGAGTTTACTTGGATATCACAATTTGCACAACTTTTATCTGTTGTAGGCTGTAGAGACAGCAGGGTTTAAATCTGAAAATATGCCTGTTTTTTAGTCAATCATGAAAAGGCAAGTCTCGAGCCAAACAGCAGAGCAAGATGGATTTACAAAGAAGCCCAAAGGAACCTCAGCAGAGTCAGCAGTGAGTACTGCTCTTAATCTGGCTTCATCTTCTTTCCCTATGGAAGGGTGCTCATAATTGTGACTGTTTGTATTCTTGCAGCATTATGCGCTGGATGTGCAACAAAGCCCTTCAACAAATCACTCATATCTAGAACATTTAGGTGAAACTTTATATGCCTTTATAGGATTTTGATAATATTTTGTTAACAATTACGTTTAATATTTAATGAAGTGGAATGTCTGTGAAACAATGAGTTGCATTATAGCAGCTATAAACACTCGTTCCCTCACCTGCCTCCATTTTTCTATCTATTGAAGTTCATGAGACAAAAAAACCTGCAGCTTGTCATTTTACTGAGAAACCACAGAGAAGCATAAAGACGTATGCTTCGGAGAAATACAATTTAGAAGACTTTATAGAGATAATTAATTATTTCAAACTTAAAAATCCCTTTGATGTTGAAAGCAGAATAAACTGAATGTCTCTGTTACTTTGTGCTACGAAGCCTCATAAGATGCCAATATAATATTTCATGTGTGCGATTTATGTACAGAGGTTCATGTCGAACCTTATAAGCCGTTTTAAAGTGTTACCAAAGATGTGTTTATGCCACATGGCAATATCTGAATATTTGGCCCATTTGGACCTTATCAACAACCAACGCTTATTGTTAATAAAATAATAAAATTATTGTTGAAACGTCTTTCTGGTAATTTAGGCAGGAAGACCGAGCTCTCCTGTTCCCAGCTGTGTGTCCATGAAGAGTGATGCGTCCATGGATTTTCTTCACGAGTTCAGCCGAGGGAAAAGAAGTGGAAAAAGGTGTGCAATTCAGTACTCTATAACTACTGTCATAAAACATTATTTCATTATGTTTTTTAAAAATCGCATGCAAATTTTTTCCTTTCTTATTCTGTGTTGCTTGCAAAAGAAAACCATAACTGCAATTCTTTAAAGTTGGTAAAGTTTTAAAAGTTTTCTTAAAAACTGATTTTAAAAATTCTGTAAAATTGATAAAATAAAATAAACTTTTAACAAAGGAAGTTATTAATGAAAGCTATAAATAGTATTCTTAAAACAACTGTCCCTTTTTTCTGTTGAATGTACATACTGTTGCATTTCAGTCTTGCAGATTTTTAATTTTAATATGTTTATTATAGTCTGCATATAATAACAATAAGATTCTTTCATTGGCAGTAAATGAGGTCTTTACAATTTTTTTCCTGTCATTCGCAGTGTTGAGATAGAAAGACCACACTCCCCTGCTCCTAGCTGTGTGTCCATGAAGAGTGATGAATCCATGAAAAGCCAACTCAATTTCAGCCAAGGGAAAAAGATTAGTGGAAAAAGGTCTGCAATTCAGTAATCTATAACTACTGGTATAAAACATTATTTATTTTAGCAAAATCATCTACAGTTTTTTCTACACTTATTCCGTGTTTGCGTGCTAATGAAAGCCATAAATAGTATTCTTAAAACAACTGTCCCTTTTTTCTGTTGAATGTACCTACTGTTGCATTTCAGTCTTGCAGATTTTTAATTTTAGTATGTTTATTATAGTCTGCATATAATAACGATAAAATTCCTTCATTGGCAGTAAATGAGGTCTTTAAGGTTTGTTTTCCTGTCATTAGCAGTATCGAGATAGAAAGACCACACTCACCGTCACCTAGTTATGATTCTGTGGAGAGTGACGAGACAGTAGAACTCAACCAGCATGAGGGGGAAACTTTTCTACGTTTGCCCCCTTCGGCCACTGTATCAGCGGGGTACACACCACAAGAGCTGAAACTCTGCCTGCAGCACCGCATGCCCCTGGAAATTTATTGCAAGACAGATCAGACTGTGATCTGTAAACAGTGTGCGACTGTGGAACATCACGGACACAACAAGAGCTACACACAGGGAGCTAGGGTAAGGCAAAAAAAACCTTGAATAATTCATATGACAGTATCTTTTGATCATATACGTAATTCCTATACTCCAGAGCTATAGGGTTCAAGAGTATGTCATGATTAATTACATGATACACACAAGCAAGTGAACCTGAGAAATCCATTTGCTCAATTGTACAATAATTACAACTTTAAAGCCAGGTTGTCACCTATAACTTTCACACACAGGAGGTGGGTGGATGCAATAAAGGATGCTTTATTAAACATGAACAGAATACATAAAACTAAACACTATAGCCTAAGCACCTGGATAAACACAACTGGGAGCACAGCAGGAAAAAAAGACAAATGTGGGCATGAGCACAGAGGTGGGCATAAGCATGGGCAAAAAACTGGGGGCCTCATCATCGTTTCTTTAGCATGGGCATGGGCTCAGGCATGAGCATAGGCATGGTGCTGGGAACTGCAGCCACGTCGGTCTCTGGCATGGGTAAGGATGTGGGCATGGGCTCAGTTGTAGGCATAGGGGGTAGTCATGTCAGCTTCTGGAATGGGTGTGGACTTGAGCTTGGGCATGGGCAAGAGCAGAATGCTGGGGTCTGCCCTGTTGGTCCCTTGCATGGGAATGGGCATGCCACTGTAGATTGTCTCACTGGTCTCTGCTATGGGCATGATACTGAAGTCACCATCTCAGTCTCTGACACATGAATAGGCACGAGCTCAGGCACAGGGCTGAGCATGGACTAAAGCATAGGCATGGGCTTAGATTCATCATAGGCAAGGACATGGGCTTAGACAAGGATTCAGGCACAGGTATGGGCATATATATGGACTTGGACATGGGAATGGGTTCAGTCATAGATATGGGCATGGCATCGGAGCGTGGCATTGGAGGGTGCCTTGATGACCTCTGGTAGGATATCTGGCATGGGCACTTTGTTGGAGGTTGCCATGTTGATCCCTGCTCCTGGCATGGTGTCAGAGGTTGCCAAGTTGACCTCTGGCTAGGGTATGGCGCTGGAACTTGCCATGTTGACCTCCGGCTCAGGCATGGTGTTAACGGTCACCATGTTGGCTTCCGGCCGGTCATGGTGTAGGAAGTCGCTATGCTGATCTCTGGCACTGGGCATGGTGTTGGCGGTGACCATGTTGACTTCCAGCATAGGCATGGTGTTGGATGCCACCCCATTGGACTTTGGCTTGTCCCTGTCGGTCTCAGCCCCCCAAAAAACATTTCTATTGAGTCTGGATGCCAAAAAAGTGGGAACACATGGGAACACACTTCCAAAAAGCACCGAACTGTGTGATTGTGTAAGATGGGCTGTCGCTGGCAACAGAGATGCTCCACCCACTTGCGTGCCGGACCTATAAGCTGAGACAACATGAAATGGGCCCATGTCTACCCTGTGGAATTAGGTTCCACAAGGTAGTCATATTACAACTGGCACTGCAGCAGGAACCCATTCAGCGAATATACAGTGCCATCGTAGGGGGATGGAGTAAACAGAGACACCATCCGTGGGAACTCGGCCAATGTCAAACTCCAACATGGTGAAGAAGAGGGATATGGCAGAAGCACTGCACTGCATCCATTTGGCAATCTTATGTTCTATTACACACAGGAAGCGGGCGGATGCAAACACGGAGCTTTATTAAATATGAGCAGAACACACAAATCAAAACGCTAAAGCCTAAACACCTACAGTAAATAAACAATAATAAAAGCAATAATAAGCACTGTGGGGAAGAAACACAGTGTAAGACAAAAATCTAACTAAATACAAGTATAAATAGGTAGCAGTGGGTGTTGGAAATTGGAGTTCCGTGACCATGCTATGAGGGATCCTGGGACACTGAGGAGCTGTGGAACCCAGAAGTGTCATCCTGCCATGCTGCACTCGCGAGGTGCACCGCAGATTGCAGTACACAGTGCCCAAAGCTAAGGAGTGCTCATGACAGAACACCAAACCTGTGATTTGCACTTACACTACCATCATAACTGTTGTTATAGAAAATTAATCAACACCTTCTGACCAGTGGTATAATAAAGTTGCTTTTCTTTGTTACAGGCCCTACTGGAGCTGGACACATTGTCTTTAATTGAGCAAACACTGACCAGTGTAGACATGAACAAGTTCATGTGGTATCTGTGCCAAAATTACCCAGAATGCTTTGAGACTCCTCAGGTGACTTGTGATATCCAGGAAACATCTAAACTAATTCTGGAGAGATTTGGCTCAGATGCAGCTCCAAAGATTGCTCTAAGGGTGATGTTGGAGTTAGGTAGGATCAAACATCTTTTTATAGAGGCATTTCCAATGTATGCAATCTAAATTCATTATTTTATTTGATTGGTTCATCTTTTCTTTTCATAGTTAAAAGTCAAAAGACCATCCAAGATCATCTGAAATCTAAACTGCAGGCTCATCTTAGGTCTAAATTCCAGTGCATACGTGAAGGAAATGCCCAGCAGGGGAATCCAGTTCTTCTAAATGATATTTTCACAGAGCTTCTCATCACAGAAGGAGAGGCTGGAGCGATCAATAAAGAGCATGAGATCAGACAGATCGAGGAAGCATGCAAGAACAAGGGAATGGAAGAGATTGTGATAAAATGCAATGATATCTTTCAACCTTTACCAGGACAGAACAAACGCATTCGGACCGTTCTAACCAAGGGCATCGCTGGGATTGGGAAAACTATATCTGTACACAAATTCATCTTGGACTGGGCAGAAGGAAAAGCGAATCAGGATATCCATTACATCTTCCCACTTCCTTTCCGTGACCTGAATTTGAAGGGAAATGACAAATACAGTATGATGCAGCTTCTTCATCAGTACTTTCCAGAACTTAAAGAACTAAAAACTATAAGGAGCGAGGAAGTGAAAACTGTGTTCATCTTTGACGGCCTGGATGAGTGCCGACTTCCACTGAATTTCAGGAACAATGAAATGTGCTGTGATCTGACAAAGAAAATCTCCGTGGATGTCCTGCTAACAAACCTTATTCGTGGGAATCTACTTCCCTCTGCTCTCCTCTGGGTAACCTCCCGACCAGCAGCAGCCAATCGGGTCCCTCCTGAGTGCGTTGACCAGGTTACTGAGGTCCGAGGGTTTAACGACTCAGAGAAAGAGAAGTACTTCCGAAAGAGGTTCGGTGACCAAGACCTTGCTGACGAAATCATTGCACACATAAAATCTTCAAGGAGCCTCCACATTATGTGCCATATCCCCGTCTTCTGCTGGATATCTGCTACAGTTTTGGAGATGTTGGGTAAGTTAGACACAGAAGTACCTAAAACGTTGACCCAGATGTACACCCACTTTCTTCTCATTCAGACACATTTGAAAAACAAGAAATACTATGAAGCGATTCAGGACAACATGGAGCTGCCAGAATCTGATAAAGAAATGATCTTTAAACTGGCCAAGCTAGCGTTTCTGCAGTTAGAGAAAGGAAATCTGATTTTCTATGAAAATGATTTGACTGAATGTGACATCGATGTTAGCAAAGCAACTGAGTACTCTGCAATTTGCACAGAAATCTTTAAAGAAGAGTTTGGATTGTACCGAGAGAAGGTCTTCTGCTTTGTACATCTGAGCATTCAGGAGTATTTAGCAGCTGTGCATGTGCAACTTATATTCACAGACAACCACATAAACATACTCCAAGAAGACATTGAATATCAGAGCAAAGCAGTGAAGATGTCCGATTTGCACAAGAGCGCTGTGGACAGAGCGTTGAAGAGTGAGAACGGACACTTTGACCTTTTCCTGCGTTTTCTTCTTGGTCTCTCACTTGAATCCAATCAGGCTCTTTTGAAAGGCCTGCTCCCAAAACCGTGTTTGGAGAGTCTGGAGACAACAGTGGACTACATCAAGGAGAAGATCAAAAAGGAGTCGTCAGCAGAAAGGACTATCAACCTGTTCCACTGTCTGAATGAACTGAATTACAACTCGTTGGTGGAAGAAATTCGTAGCTTCCTGAGATCAGGCAAGCAGTCGGAGACTGAGCTTAAACCTGACCAGTGCTCAGCTTTGGCATATGTGCTGCTAACTTCAGAAGACGTGATGAACGAATTTGACTTGAAGATGTGTAACACGTCTCCTGAGGGATATCGGAGATTGTTACCAGTTGTCAAGACCTCGAGAAAAGCCAGGTATGTGTCTACACTGAAACTTTCTAATCTTAAGGGTAACATTGTAGAATGATACTATTGTAGTGTAGATGTGATGCAGCCTTTGAAATACGCTACAAGAATTTGCTGTGGTTTTCTTCTCCCCAAATTTGTTCTTGCCAATTCCTACGTACTAGCCTACTATGGCACAACATCTACAACAACAAACATGCTACCTCCATGCAGGCAAATCTTTTTTAGAACTGATGCGTCAAGCTCAGATCTACCCTCTTCTGCATACATGACTTCGCCAACGTTCTTGATTGGTTAGAGTCACTGTGAGTCACAGGAGAGTGAGAGTATTCCCCTCCCACCAATTTATACTCCCCACCAGATAGTACAGCCAATTTTGCTCTCTTGGATCTGCTGAATCTGAGAAGAATTCTGAGAGAAAGCTAGTATAGTTAGTTAGCCAATACTAGCTAGCAGTGGTACGATCATTGTTATAGTTACAGTACGTAAGCCATTTTTATCATCACAAAGGGTTCTTCAGCCAGTAATTTTTCTGTAGGAAAAATATTAGGTAAGCTACTGGAGAATAATGAACGTAACAATTAAAAGTAGCAGTTTCCTGTCATGTTAGCGTTGAAATGTTACCGTTGCTCGCCTTGTGGTCATAGTTCATGCTTAGACTCCTAGTTTTTGTGTTGTTGATGTTTGTGCTTTATTTGTAAACAAACCACTTGAATCCAACTTCCCTAAACAAGCAATTGAACCCTTGCACCATTTCCAAGTTATGTCATTGTTGTTGAAATCTCATTGATCTTTTTTAATTTTATCTCACATCCCTCCACAGGCTTGCTGGTGTTAACTTAACAGATGAGTCCTGTGAGACCCTGGCTTCAATTCTCCAGTCTGCTAACTCACACCTGGTAGAGCTGGACCTCAGCTTTAACAGTTTGGGAGATTTAGGAGTGAAACTTCTCTGTACCGGTCTCTCAGACCCACACAGTAAACTGGAGAAACTGACTCTGAGTCACAACGAGCTGGAACATATAGGAGTGAAGCTGCTGTGTGATTGCCTGATGAGTCCACACTGCAAACTGCAGACACTTGGGTTTGAAGTCATTTTGCTCATGTTTGCAATAGTGATGGCACTTGATGCAATGTTTTAAAGTTTTATAAATAGAGTATGCAAATGTTTTTTTTTCCAGTAGACATACTGTAGAAAACAGTCAGCAGATCATGTAAACAGACATTTTATGACAAACCTAGAAATAGAATCTGAGTGTTAGTCGTTGTACTACAGTATATATATGTTTTTGTAACTTTTTACCCTTTTTTCAGATTGGCTGGTACAAACTTCTCAGAGCAATCTTGTGAATTAATGGCCTCAGTTTTCCATTCTGCTAACTCACAGCTGAAGGAGCTTGATCTCGGCTCCAATAAAGGCATTAAAGACTCTGGAGTGACGCTTCTCTCTGCAGGGCTGATTAGTTCGCACTGTAAACTTGAGAAACTCAGGTGAATTTACAGTAATCTATATTCAGTGTTTATTTCCTCCACTACGGCGGTTATGTTTTTGGTGCAGTTTCTTTGTCTGACTGATTTCCATTAAACTTGGCTTGGATGTAGCATGGGCCAAGGGAGAACCCATTAAATTTTGGAGCAGACCCAATTAATTTAGTTTCACTTTAGCTAACATTGCAAGATACGGCATTTGGCCTTGGCAGAAGTCTGCTCTAAACAATGCCATACATCTTAAAATCCAGTAGATGGCAGTAAAGTTCAATAGAAACAAAACATAGCCAATGTAGAAATATGATGACTCCACTGATATATATCCAGACATATAAAGTGGTTGCGTTTGCAGATTTGCATCTCATAGAGTCTTGTCCTTGGTGGAGGTCTGCTCTCTCCAAGTTCCATTGTAGTTTATTTTGCTGAATAAATAAATAAGAAATGAATAAACTAGGTTAAGGTAATAACATTACAACAAGAGAAATACATAAAAACAAACTGAAATAGTTGCTGTCACTCTATAGGTTGGACAGTTGTGACCTCAGCTATGAATCATGTGAAGCCTTGAAAACTGTGCTCCAGTCACCCAACTCATGCTTGGGACTGCTGGATCTCAGCTACAACAAGCTAGGAGACTCCGGAGTGCAACAGCTCTGTGATGGACTGACGCATCCAAACTGTAAACTGGAGTTACTGGACCTGAGCTACAACAACCTCGGCCATTCCGGAGTAAAACTTCTCTCTACTGGACTGATGAATCCAGACTGTAATCTCAAGAGTATAAGGTTTACCATCATAGATTTTTTCAAAGTAAATCCTGTTTCTGAAGAGTGATGTTCCTATAAAATTTAGTTACTCATGTGGAAAGAGGGTGGATAGCGCTTTCCTCAGAGTGTGTTACACTGCCTTGTGATGCAATAATTCCAAAAATTGGAAAATTACAAAACTTGTGAGACGATTGGAGAAAAGTAAAAGCCTAAATCAGCAGAGAAAATTGAACTAAACAAGTAGACTTATTATTTGTAGCAGGTGTGTTGGATTAAATGATTGAACTGGTTTAAGGATCGACATTCTGTGGATCTTCATGAATGGAACTGGTGACCAGGAATCTATGTAGTTTATTAAATATATTAAGTCTATGTTTAACATTATACATTCAAATGATGGAAGAATTGTTCAAATGAAGATGTTATTTGCTCACCTGTAGACTTGCTGATGTTGGCATCCCAGAGGAGACGTGTGAAACTCTGGCCTTGGTTCTACAGTCAGAAAATCCATACCTCAGAGAACTGGATCTCAGCAACAATTACATCGGAGATTCAGGAGTGGAACTGCTCTGTGCTGGATTAATCAGCCCAAACTGCTTCCTCGAAAAACTCAGGTAAATACTATGTCTATGTTTTTTTTATTTATGTTAGCAAAGAATGCAGGAATCTTGCTTGAGTCTTAATAAAAATGTTATTATTAGCTGTAAAAGTTTCAGACATTTTGGATCATATGATCACTCTTTGCTTAGAATTAATATGGATATTACTGTTTATACAAAAACAAACTACCTATAACTTATTTCTTTGCTCTGCTGCAGTCTGCGATGGTGTAATCTTACAGAGAGGTCCTGTTCAGACCTGGCCTCAGTCCTGAGTTCCCACACTCATTTGACAGAATTGGAGCTGAGAGACAACGATGTGCACGATTCAGGACTGAAGCTGCTTTGCACTGGTCTTCAGCATCCTGGATGCTCACTGCAGAAACTGGGGTAAGTTAAGGCTCACAGCAGCACAGTGTAACAGGGAAGCAATTCTCTGGGCTTTATCACATCTCTAAAGGAACTCAGAGTAGTTATTATTCTGAAATTCAAGGTGCCCTTTAACATTTTATACTGTTTATTGTGTACGGTGGTGTAGTGGTTAGCACTGTTGACTCCCAGCAAAGTTTCTGTGTTGAGGTTGCAGGTTCTCTCCTGCATGCGTGGGTTTCCTCTGGGGGCACTGGTTTCCGATTAGGTTAACTGGCTACTCTAAATTGCCCATGGGTGTGAATGGTCTCAGGCAAAAGGGGGGCACAGTTAGTGCGTCGTGGTGTTGTCCCAAGCCTGGATGAATTTCGAGGGTTGTGTAAGGATGGGCATCTGGTGGAAAAACCTCTGCCAAATCAATAAGCGGACGATGAACGGTCTGCTGTGGCAACCACGAACGGGGAACAGCCGAAAGGAAGAAGAAGAAAATTGTACTATAGAGAGCAGAGTTATTTAATAGATAGATAACTAGGTAGATTTGTGTTACATAAATACATGTAAAAGCTGCTTTTGTTGCAGTTTTATATTTCTTCTGAAGTGAATAAATCAAAAATGATTTAAGTCACCTATAGGAATCATCATCATCACTGACAGATCCGTAGTCATTATTCTAGAACCAGACTGGCTGAGGTCAAATAAACCTAATGTAATGTATGGAACTGTGTGTTGGTGTATTTCTTAATTGTGAATGAAGTGTAATGGTTGTCCCTCTGCAGTCTTTCAGGGTGCTGCGTTACAGAAGACGGCTGCTCTGCTCTAGCTTTAGCTTTAAGTTCAGCTCACTCGCAGCTCAGAGAGCTAGACCTCAGCTACAATCATCCAGGAGAGCCAGGAGTGAGACAGCTGTCTGCCATACGAGATAATCCACACTGTAACCTGGAGAAACTGTGGTGAGTGGAACAAATGAAGAAAAAGCTACTTTACTTTTAATAGAGCTCTTGTCAAGGCAGACACTGTCAAGTTCAAGTCCAGGATTAGACAAGCTCAAGTCCAAATGAAAGACAGACTGAATCAGGTTCGAGACTGAAAACACCAAATTCTTTTCACACTACTAAGTTCAGCTAATTGGCTTTATTTGTGTATTATACCTGATTAATTATGCTTTCTGGAAAAACTTAGTTGTCAAACTTTGTGCATGTGAACAGACAACATGAACATTATCCTTACAAACTCTCAGTCAAGACCAAGACCATATTTAGCGAGACCAATGTCCAAGGCTGAGTAGAAATGCCAATAATCGGAGACAAGTCCAGATTGATACAGACTGTCCTACAGCCCAGCTTTTACAACTTCCAAGCCTGGAATGTAATGAATGTTGGGGTTTCAGGCTCAATTAGGTTGCACGATTAAATTGAATACAGGACATTAAAAAACTGTAAACATGACAACAATCGCGAAGTTGCAAAGTTGGAGTTAAAAATAACCAATTATGGAAGATACTTTTATTGTTGATTTTTTTTTTTTACTTATCCCTGTTTATCTGGTAGCAGTCAAAAATCATGCTGAGGAATCATAAACAGCAATAAATTACATACATTTACATTTTGCATTTATTTTACATTTACATTTATATCATTTGGCACATACCAAGAAAATTAAATACCAAGATGAAAGTTTTGCTTTTAAGGATGTCTTTAATGACAAAATAGTTTCATGTTTTTGCCTATTTTTTTGTAGCCTATTGAAGGTTCCATCGGGAATCTTTATGACATTTTATTGTGCTAAAAGGATATTAGCAAGAAAAGGATTGCTCTTACCTGATTTCTTTGTTCTTTGTACAGTGTGGACCACTATGGCGAGTGTAGGATCAAACAAGGACTAAAGAAATGTAAGAACATACACAATTGTGTTTAAAAGTGTTCCAGTCTCCCAACATGAAGTCATTTTCTAAGGCCATATTTTGTTATATTAAGGTTTTGCAAGACTGTCTTATTTTGTTTTTATTGTTCGTTTTATGTTAGCTATGCTCTTTGGAGTTCTATTTAGATCTCAAGTTCTACACCAAAAGGTTAGCTACGGATCTCATTGTTGAAAACTGATTCTGAGCTGCTATTTCTGCAGACGCCTGTGAGATCACCCTGGACCCGAACACAGCGCACAGAACTATGACTCTGAGTGGTAACAAAAAGGTGACAAGGACTCGAAGTCAGCATCCATACCCTGACCATCCGGACCGGTTTGAGTATTATGCCCAGATATTGTGCAGAGAGTCCCTGAGTGGCGCTCGCTTCTACTGGGAAACCGATTGGACCGGCAATAACGTTTATAACGGGGTAACTTACAAAGGTATCAACAGAAAAGGTCGCAGCAATGACTGCAAACTGGGGATGAATAACATATCCTGGATTCTGTTCTGCTCTAATAATTATGGTTATTATGCTGGCTACAATAACAAGGAGACAGTGGTATCTCCGCCACCGAATCCCTCCAGAAGAATGGGTATGTATTTAGACTGGGAGGCTGGTACTCTCTCCTATTTTATCATCACTGCTGACAGGGTTTATCACACGTACACATTTCACACAACATTCACCGAGCCCCTGTATCCAGGTTTCCGGGTTGATGATACTGTGACACTGTGTGAGCTAGAATAAAAAACTTTTCACTTTAAAGCCCCACTCTGTGTGATTCTGCCCCTGAATGCCCCTCCCTTATTCCTCTCTCTCCAAGCGTGTATTAGAGCGTACGGTGGCCGTCAGGTGCCCGTAGCATACTTCCAAGTACTTACATTCACACCCTTGCTTTTTCTTTTGCTAAATTATAAGTATGATCCTCCATTTTTCAAAATTTGGGTTCTCAAACTTGTTATCCAGCTCCAGCAAACACTGATTCCTCTTCATTCTTCTTCCTTGTTTTCCTTTCTTCTTCTTTGTCATCCTTCTGGCGCTCTCTAGAGGTTTGTCCGTTCTGGGCTACTGTAGCGGCGCAACGTGACGGCTCCAGAGGTGGACCCGCTCCCTATGTAGATATAAAGGGCTCATTCTAAGCTTACGAAAAGACGGTTCGATTTTAGAACATTTGTTTTCTCACCAGCCTCACTTTTTTTTACTCTTGAAGTTAATACAACAAAAAATGCAATTTGTTACCGCAAAGTGTAAAATCCTATGTACTGAAGTAAAGTCACTTTTTTCATTTTTAATGTCTTAAAGAACCATTAAGTCATTGTTTAAATTGATCTTAATTTATTCATTTATATACAATTATTTCATATAATATTTTGGACGACAGAAAGTTTACGGTTCATTACAATTTTTTAAATTAATCTTTATTATTTTGCTAATTATATATTTTTATTTTATTTATTTGTATGTTATTTAAATGTCTAATTTAGTTTCACATATTTTTTTTTGTAATTTTATTATTCTTTCCCTTAATTTTAAGTACATATTTATATAAATTTTTGCTGATTTATTTATTCATTTTATTTATGTAATTTACTCCCATAGAAATGGAATTTCTCAAGTATGTAGTTCTTATTCAGTTATTTTAATTTTTTTATTAAATGTTTTTCCCCTCATTCAAAATAATGAAGTACTTATTCTGTTCATTCTTGAGTAATAATATGAAGGAGCTAGTAATTTGTCACTTATACAGGAAACAAACTATGTGAATTCAGATTTTCTTAAGTCCTGAATTTGACACAATTTTGTCATGGCTGACAAATTTCCAGCGTCAGGCTTGAATGTGAATATCGGGAATGACGAACAGGCCTTGTAATGTGACATAATTGAAGAACAGCGATCTTCAGCGATGTGGCGTTTGGGACAACGCACAACACCCAACAGAAAGTCTAGCACGTTAGAATTTTTTTGTTTTTTCTCACCTATTTTGACAAGACCTGTTGAAAGACATGTTCCTTGATGTTCCTTCTATAGTCATGATTGAAGATTTCTAATCCCTCCTACCCGACAACACGCAAGGATGAGAACGACGATTGGTCAGTGTCAAGCTTGTAGTGTTGTCAGTCTCTTGACCAAGACAGGGCAAGAATTTATGGCACTATGATTATCTAATCTGACATGATGTCCACTTCTTTTAAAGACAAAAAAATATTGTGTAGTCTGATCCCCGCATTAGGGCCCCTAAATGTTCAGAAATGACTCTGCATAGCTTTTGCACAAAATAATTGCCCAATATAAAATGTCACTTAAATGATCGTTTTTTTAAGTGTCTGATTTTGGAAAGTTTTGCACAAACCGTTTTCAGACCGTTGTAATGTTTCTTCAAATCATCAAAACTGCTCTTCTGAACTGTGAATCGACTCCCATCGTTCACTTGGAAAAACAGCCCTGTTGCAGAGCTGACTCAAAGAGCCGATTCACTTAGCTGACTCAAAGAGCCGATTCACTTAGCTGATTCAAAGAGCCCATTCACTTAGCTGATTCAAAGAGCCGATTCACTTAGCTGATTCAAAGAGCCGATTCACTTAGCTGATTCAAAGAGCCGATTCACTTAGCTCATTCAAAGAGCTGATTCACAAGGAACTTTTACCTCACAGAAAACGTCAAATAAGAGAAGGTAAGAGAGTTGTTAAACTGGTTATTATTACCATTATTTTATTTTGTCTCCACTGTTTGTAATGTTAGGTATTTATGTCAAGCTGAGAAAACTTTAAATATACAACATTTAGCTCGTTTTATATTAGCACTTAAACTAATTGGCTAACTGCTACCTGAAGCTTAGCAAGTGCACGCGCCGTTGAATGGTGAGCGTTAGCGTCGTCGGTAATGGATTATGCTCGATGATTTTAATGATTTATTTATCTTTTTTATTTATTTATTTTTACTGAAGTCGAATAGATTATCATTAGAAAAAAAATTCAGGAGCGATTTCTCCTAAAGAGAAATAATTCTTCGTTAAGATAAATAATTTACGAAAAGTCAAAACGAAAGAATGAAAGGAAAAAAGGAAAAGGAAAGGTTAAAAGGAAAAATCCACCTGCTAATCCTTAATAATTAGCAATAACTTAACAATAGTTATGTTCTACTTCTTTTTAACGGTTATCCATATGCAGCTATTAGCTATATGCAATTGTTGAGCTGCATTGCATTCTGGGGTTTGGAGTCCAGAGTTTGCCATAACGTCACTACTAAAGATAACTGACTGGTATCTGTTATATGTTTAAATGCCCTAGAACAATGTCCTCCTGTGACGTCATAGTGACGCACAACTGCTAACTTCTCACAGGAATAATGATAATAATGCGCCAAGTAACAAATTAGCACCTGTCTCACTAAACACATCACAGATATGTTTATATTAACATTTTTATTGCGTATCAGGGTGGAGGTTTCCTTTTCCTGAGCCCGCGTGAGGCGTCCCGGTCATCAGGGTCCCTGCTCTAGCTCTCATTTGAAATACCTCAGAGCGCCATCTTCTGGTTAAAGACAATATTTAATTCACAGTTAGCAGGCAGAGAAGGCTGGCACTCATTAGTAACAGGGCTGATATAAAATCCTTCCTGGCGGATATGGATACAGGTTATTACTGCGTAAATCCACAGTGAAGATGATCTGTGTTTAGAAAACGTATTATTTGGGTTTGCTAAATTCTTTGGCTTTTTGAGCAGAATGCTATATGCAAGCTTTAACTGCCTCATGCAACAAGAAAGCTGTTAAAACTTGGAATCTGTCTTGAAAATATTTTTAAAAATATTTATTTATTTTATTTCTTTATGATAGTCCTATCTTGTCGATTTTTGCATTATTAAAATAAAAAAAGTAACAGGTCTATTATAGTAAACTAGAGCTAAACAACAACAACAACAACAAAACTATCAAAGAAACAGACGTATCTGTCTAAATATCGTGCATAAGAACCCAAAACCTTGGGTCTGTAGTACAGCGTTTGTGTCCTGATAAATGTTCGGAAGAATTCCAACACTTTTCCTATATTTGTTTTTTCAACTTACAGATTTTCTAGAGTTAGTTAACTTTTTATTTTTTAAAGTGATTAAAACAGAAATTATGAATTAGAGTTTTGAGTTTATATAACTCTGGATATCCAGTTTCTGAATTTCTAAAGTCTGAAAATTAATTACATTTTCCCAGAGGTTTCTTGTCATGCTTTAAAGCTTACATTAGACACTCTGATATAAGAACTGTTTAAACCTTTTATCTAAACTTTGCATCGAAATTCCTTCAAATCTATTCCCGCTCCGGAATGAATGCAGTGATTTTGTTGTTGGACGTGAACAGCTGGCTCCTCTGGCTCATCCCACATCACCATTCAGGGCATTGAGCTGAGGATTTTGTGCGAATAAGGACCCCAACCGGGCCAAACAATGGCAGCGCTGAAAGGAGAAGGGGTAAGAGACGGGGAGGGTCGTCGAGATGCAAATTCACCCTCTCCGTTTCCCCTCACAGAGAAACTCCACAGGAACGCACAGATCGCTGATTCTCTCCGAACGGGAAGTCAGAGAATAATGCGGGAGAAGATGGACGCAGGTGCGCTGTAGGAGGATCCACCTGCGGAAAACGGCCCACTGAGGTAAGATTCAGGGTTTTCTTCATCTGTTATCTGTGATAAAAAGTGAGGAGGGAAAGTTAAATTGGCAGCGTTTGTCTCCAGGTCTGAGGCCTATTGTGAACTGTGCATGAGAAAAAAAAACTTAATACAAAGATTACTGCAAAAGCACAGAAGAGTAACACTCGTTAGTGAGTTGAAAACTTTATCCAGATAAATTAGTGCATCAAAAATAAAACACCTTTCTTTAACTGTTGCATTTGTGTGTAATATTATAGTATAGTAGTATAGTATACTGCAGTACAACTGTAGAGGCAATATAATATTAAAATAGAATAGAGTAAAGCAGACTAGAGAGTAATGCTGTCTTTATATCATACAGCTATGGAGTTAATGTATTATGGTAAAGTATAGTATACTAGTATGCAGAGTAACACTACACTGCCATACCTTAAAATATTATAGTATAATATAGAGTGGTAGTGTACTTATACAGTACAACTATACGGGAAAGGAAATGTCAGAGTATAGTGTAATAGCAGACACTAATACTATTCTGATATTGTACAATTATTCAGACAATATATTATAGTACAGTATAGTGTAATAGCTTAGAGAGTAATGCTATACTGACAGTACCACTTTAGAGAAAGTATAATATTATTAAATAGTTCAATGTCATGGTTAGTAATACTATACTAATATACTATACTAACATGATATTGCTGTAGAGTTTAGTGATAATACAATATAGTTTAATAGCATAGAGACTACACTAGGGTTAGACATAGGACTACACTGATGTAATACAACTATACAGATGACATAGTATAGTACAGTACAATACTGTGCAAATATACCACAACTATTAAACTCAATATAATATAGTATAGCGTAATATAGTAGCATAGATTCTAGTTGCACTGTCATTAGAATTCTATTATAGTATAGTATAACAGCATAATAGCATCATACTGATATTGTACAACTAGAGTGACAAGAGGATAAGTTTTTTTTATTATTATTATTTATTATAACAATTCAGGAAGTGAAGCATTTTAGTATTTTGTATAATAGCATAGTATGCAGACATTAGTATAGCATAGTATAGAGACTAATACTATAGTGTACAGTGTAAATATGGACAGTATAAAACTACATTTTTATAATAGTTTAGTAGCACTTACCATAGGATTGTATCGAATAGTATTGTATAACAGTCTACTGTAGTATGTTACAGTAAAGTTTATTATAGTAGACTAGACAATGTAACATAATGATATAAAATAGTAAGATCGAATAGTATACTATAGGGAAGTACTATACATGCTTCTGTGGCATAGTATAACAGTAGATTTAATATACTATGCTACAATAGTATGGACTAGTAGTAGACTAGGGAAGTCTGTTACAGTGTATTATAGTAGAGTGCAGTACAGTGTATTACAATAGTACAGTATAATAATTTAACATATTATAGAGTAGTATAGAATGTGTTATAATAGTAGAATATAATGATGTAGTACAGTATAGTGTAGTATAGCGTGTTATAACAGTAGAGTATAATGATATATGATAGTCTGGTGTAGTATAGTATAGAGTGTGTTATAACAGTAAAGTATAATGATATAGTACAGTATAGTATAGTGTGTTATAACAGTAGAGTATAATGATGTAGGATAGTGTAGAGTGTCATAATAGTAGAGTGTAATAATGTAGTATAGTGTAGTATAGTGTAGAGTGTGTTATAACAGTAGAGTAAAATGATGTATGATAGTGTAGTATGGTATAGAAAGGTATAAGAGTAACGAGATAGTATAGAATAGGATATTATAATAAAGTATAGCATAGCATGTGTTATAACAGTAGAGTATAATGATGTAGTATAGTGTAGAGTGTTATAATAGTAGAGTATAATGATGTAGTATAGTGTAGAGTGTTATAATAGTAGAGTATAATGATGTAGGATAGTGCAGTATAGTACAGTATAGTATAGAGTGTGTTATAATAGTAGAGTATAATGATGTAGGATAGTGCAGTACAGTATAGTATAGAGTGTGTTATAAATGTAGAGTATAATGATAAAGTATTTCATAGTATAGATTGCATTATAAGAGTGTACTAGTACAGTTAAAACTGCTATTTGTTTTTCGTGTTTACTTTACTGAGTATACATACTTTGAGGGAGTAACGACTCCTCATTAATGAGAGATAAACAGAAATACAATAAGGGAATATGGGCATAATATAATTCACTCGGTGTATTTTTTTTTTTTACACAAGAGTGATGTGATGCTTCAGAAAGAGAAACGTGTCCTGCAGTATTGGTTCTGCCTCTACATGATTCTTTTCATACAGTTTTACACTTTTTTAGCTAACGTTTTGAAACACTTCTGGGTTTTTTGTGTGTCCAGACCCACAGTGTGTGTTTGTGTCTCATTAACAGTTTCTCTGATGCCTCGGCAGGTTTTTTTGTTTTGTTTTGTTTAGCTCAAAGAACTCGCTGAACAATTGGCCTATTCTGCCCCGTCCCAATGACCCCCAATGCCCTCCCCCAACTAATGCCTCCCTCCACATCCCTAATTTCCACTTGATTAAGCTTCTCGGGTCCAAGAGGGAAAACGCTTCACTAACTCTGAAGTAGCAGTGAGAGACAAAAACAGCCGACTACGTGTAGCTCCTAAACACCAGGAAGGAAGACACTTTTTAAAAATGATTATTAACCTGTGTTGTTATTATTAATAGTAGAATTTGAAGGTGCTTATAACCTATAGAGCTCACTGAACACAATTTACGTTGCATTCAAGATTCTCAGGAATTATTTAACTCTCAGTGACAGCCATTATTAAACACGTTCAGATGATTCGGAGTCAGTCCTCGTCACTGAAGCCACAGCTTGTCCATGTTGTATAACGAGAGAATTTGGGTTTCTGTCAGCTCTCTGTTATCTAATAACAATTCTTGTGGAATTGACACTTCAAGCTATTTTATATTCATTAGATTAAAATGTACGATCTGTAAAAAAAAATTATGCGTGACTTTGAAGGAAAAAAAGAAAATAAGACTCATTCCAGCTCCATATTTAGTGGATAAGGAGACATTACAGTATGTGCTGACCTTTCCAGACCTGTAGGTGTCACTGCAGCTTCCAGAAGGTGGAATTTTCAGTATTACACATTTCCTATTGAAATATTAAGTGCTCCATATCGCATAATAAATGTTAAATTAACTTTTATCGCATAACAAAAGTTCACCTTTTTGCAGCCTGAGAACCGTTTACCTGTACAATAAACTCCTTAAGAACATAACTCAGTTATTAAAATTTATAAACTCGTTTTACTGTGTATAAACAATTATTTGTGTAGTTATTAGAGCCATAGTGCTTTTTATTACAGAAATATTCACCAAGTGAAAATATCAGATTCAAGCTCAATAATAAATGTAATAAGCGCGGCTGTGATTTCCATCAAAATGTTTATATAAAAGTTTAAGAATGACCCTGGAGGTCCCCAGAACCCTCTCTGAGACCCAAATGTTGCTCAGTGTGGCGTGTAGGACAACGACGTCACATCATGGGTTTAACTCTCAAACCTAAACCTTCCTTCGGGTAATGCACAACGTTGCGTAGTTACAGGGCTTTGTATATTTTGATCCCTAAATAAGATAAATGTGTGAGTTTTTCAAATACACTCCTATGTAACATAGCTTGTGTGGTGCGTAAAAGCGCACTGTGGCCTCTGACAGTTAAAAGGAAAGCCGCGATATTAATGTCTGATTAAATAATTACTTATTGTTTCTGTTCTTCTGCTGAGAGAGACTCATATGGAACTTCCTGCGGTGTTGATAAACGTGCGCTCTGTGCGTAATATGTCAGATTTTGTGCATGCTGCCATGACTCGCTCACGGCAATTTATACTTAGAAATTTAATATTTAGTATATTAATTATATTATATTATATTTTTATCTAGCTCTAAAAACCAGTGTGTAAAAGATGTACTGGTGCACCACTAATTGTATTGGTGTCTCTGTTGTCTGTCCCAACATTCCTGCCCTTTCCAAGCTTTTCCTCCTCATTTGGCCGTTTAATGCTGGGGGTGTGGCGATTGTCCAGGCCCTATAAAGCCCACTGAGACACGGCCGTGATTCTGCCTGTTATAAATAAACTTGACTCGACCATCAACACCAAAACACTTCAACCTCAAACTTGAAAGTTGCAAACAGCGCTAAGAGCAAACAAGCTGAGGAGATTTGTTGCTAACCAAGAAAAGACAGCGTTGGCGCTCGCTGTCCGAATTCTCGCCCTGCTTGTGCAGTTGCTTAGTGATGTGCCATGGATCAGGATGGGATAATCCAGTTTGGGTCCGGACGATGAATCTCCCTCTCTACTGAACTCTCGTCTCGTCTCTCAGAACTCAGTGCT
This sequence comes from Notoglanidium maculatum, assembly GCA_030068355.1. Taxonomy (NCBI): domain Eukaryota; kingdom Metazoa; phylum Chordata; class Actinopteri; order Siluriformes; family Auchenoglanididae; genus Notoglanidium; species Notoglanidium maculatum. The sequence goes on along the minus strand of JAQQZX010000019.1, from coordinate 273,547 downwards.
TTGAATACTAATGTCTCAGTTTTATACCAAAGAGAGAGAGAATTAGTGGCTGTGAAACACACACACACACACACACACATGTCCTCTTCCTGTCCACTTCTGGCTGTAGTCCATTAGTAGTACAGGGTTTAACTGAAGTTCAAAGGTAGGTGTTACATATATGTTTATTATTAATGCCTTTTTTAATGACACATGGTGTATTTCTAAACTTTGTAGAATTTTATTTGCACCAACGAAACTTCAAGTGCACCAGAACTGCCTATAAAGATCAGAGATCAAAATCCTGTCACACAGAACATTTTTCCCAGCAGTAACATGATTAATATCAACAGGAAGTACTACATCCATTGTTTTAATAAGTAGTAAGCAATAAGGAAGCTGGAATTCCTGCTGTATTGTGAGCAACAGACAAATAAATCCAAACGGATTGGGTTTTCCAGTAAATATCTGATTTGAAGTATTAATCATAAATGTTTAATATAGGTTTGTTTCTGTTGCCTGATGTTGTGCAACAAGTTAAATTCAAACGATTCAGCAAGAAGTCAGTCAGGTTATCCTGCATTTGACTACACTGCATGAAATTACTTTACATTTTTTAGAAATCAAATGTTGTAATCTCATTTTAATCTGCTGAGGACAGAGCTAGCTGGTTAACCAGGATAAAGCTAGCTAACTGTGTAGTATAGCTTAGCATGCCTCATCTCACCTGCTAGTTTATACGTAGCATTAGAAGAAACATGTATTTCACAGTGGTGTATTTCGTTCTCTTTCGTGAGTTTATCCAGCAGTCGTTACACCTATTTAAGGGTAAGTGTGAGTTTTAGTTATACACTTCATAAACACAAGTTTAGTGTATACACCTGTATATTTAATGTAACTAGAAAAGTTGTTTAAGGAGACCTTACACCTGCAATAAAGCAACGGTTGACTGAAAACAGGCGAAGTTTAACTGTGACGAGGATCATCCTGTAGCTTTGTTCCTGTCATGTCGCCCCCTAGTGGAGTCGTGGCGCACAGGCAGTGTCACAAGAGTTTGTGCTGTTCTGGAGGAATGCACTTGGTCATGAAGGAGATTAGGGATGAGACCGAAAAGTCAGATAACTCCAGGAATCCAATTTAACACAACAGGAAGAGCTCATTACGCAGATAACACAACACATGACATCGTTTACCAAAGACTAGCGTCAGCCCATGCTAATGAGCTGTACGAATTCTCTGTCTCTGCTTCTCTTTTTTTAATGGAATCTTAAATAGATGCTCTTGAACCCTCAATAGATGGATCTCATCCACAGTTAACAATTTCTCAGTCTCTAAACATGAAACGGACGAGATGTAAGTTCTTTGTTCATGAAATCACTGATTCTCGTTATTTTCAGCATTTAGAGTTCAGGACTGAGAGCGACAGAGCGGTGGAGCGCTGTAGATGTGTACTGACTCTGAACCATGTAGGAGAGAGCCATTGTTCATCCTGATTTATGCTCCATCCTCTGGAGAAGTGTATAATTAGCCCTATGGAAACAGGAAAAACCTCACCCTCCCTCCCTCTTCTCTCTCTCTCTCTCTCTCTCTCTCTCTCGCTTTCTCTCTAGTGTATACAGATATGCCTTTACTAACTGCTCCTTTACGCTGAGATAGAAGTGCCATGTCCCATGTGTGTATGAGATTTTACTGGAAATGACAAGAGCCCCAGCTTCCTGAAAAACAAGTCGGTTGCATCGCAGACAGCATTCACGCGTTCTGAAACCTGAAAGCATCTCGATCGACCAGCCAGGTTTTTGTTTTTTTATGCCAGCTGAATAACTTTGATATAAAGAGTAATAGTAGATTAGGTGCTAAAGTTTAGCAGCTTCACACTCAGAATATTTAAATGAACATGTCCTGTCACTCAACAGCAACGGGTTGTACTGCAGAAACACTCGACTCCATTCCTCTAAGTGTGTTTATGTACATTAATAATAAGAAGAAGAAAAAGAAGAATACATCCATTTAAATTTTTTGTATTGTTTGTTTTGTTAATGACTTGAAACTGCTTGTGTTGCCATTACTTGGCAACCCGTGGTCAGCGGAATGATTCACCAAACATTTAATTAAAAAAACATTCCATCACCGGATATGACAACATGTTTCCGCCAATTAGATTGCAGGGCCGGAACTACTGTATATTGTATACTGAACAGCTGAAGACTGGAAAAAGACCAGATGAAGTATTCCCAATCTTCAACTGTCCGGTTTGGGTGAACCTGACCCAACCGTCGCCTCAGATTCCTCACCTTAGTCTCTTTCCCGTTTATCAAAACAGGTCTTACAATGTTATTTCATCCTGTTAGTGACACTGTACGAGCTTCTGAACTCATAAGTCTTGGCCTTGTATTTTCTCTCTGAGCTTTTCATGTTTCCTTCATCTCCTCCAGCTTCCTCTGAAGACTCTCGTTCCATGTTGAACGTCATTCAAGCTCTAGGCTTTTTTGTTTTTTTTGCTCCGTGTGAGTTATTGCACCAGCAACCCTGTAATTTTTAAAAGCTTTCCTGTTCAGATGAAAGAGCTGCCCAGCTCCAGGTGGATAGTACAGACCTGCGATTAGTCTCTTTTCTTGCCCTTTCCACAGTAAGACATTCCTGGACTCTGGTACGTCATGTCAAATCACCCTGAGCGTCTTTACGAAACTCTCACTGTGACCGGTTTGCTTTTGTAGTTTTGTCCATGGTGGTTTATTGATGCAGATGAAGAACTCTCGCTAGCTGTTTTTTCCCCTTCAACACCTGGAAGTGTTTGGCCTGTAATCTGTGGGGACAAAACAACACACACCTGGTCTGATGGAAAGGGGGAGGATCACACATCACATCAGTGTGTGTGTTCTGCTTCTCTTCTCCACACCACATAAGATTATATCATCCTCAGTTGATTCTTATTCAAGAATCTTTTATTTACAACCTTCTTGGCTGAGAAATCCTTATAGGAAATTATTCTGTGGCCCTGCATATAAAATATAAATGATATGATCAATGATTCACACAAAAATGCAGCTGTCTCTGATACGGATGAAAAAAGGATGGCTTACTTCCTCGAGGATCCTACTCCTAACTGAAGAAATGGGAGTTCAGGGAAGTTCTCCAACTCTTATTTACGAGTGATTGGAAGAAGGAGCGTGAGATCTGCACCCCTACTCTGACCAACGGTCATGAGCTTTACTAGTGACGGAAATAATGAGATTGTAAGACAGCAGTTTCTCCGTCTGGCAGCTCAGTGCATTTTCGACGGTAGGATGAGAAGTTCAGCAGTCCATGATGACCTCAGAGTAGAACTGCTGCTTCTCCATGTTGGTAAACATGGCTCCTGGATGCCTTCCACTGAAGGTAAACCAGACATGAATGTCTTGACGTAAGAGTCCCAGGCTGATCCAGGCTTCGCTAGAGAGAAGATGACCTGGGATTGCGTAGGGATCAACGTCAATAGTCGGGGAAAAAAGTTCCTCAAGGCTGGATGGTTAAAAGTGTTTTGCATGGAAAATGTTCTTAAAAAAAGCAACTCTTTTACCTTTATGGATTTCCCCAGAGAGACAAACCAGAAAGATTCATTTTGGGTGCAACATTTTTCCCCCATTTTCTCTCCAATTTGGTCTTGACTATTTCCCTCTATCATATTATACAACAGCTACTGTATCCCTCCATTTTACATTCTTTTGATGAGTCCAACATAAGAACAATATATAAAAAATCCATCCATCCATCCATCCATTATCTATAGCGCTTTATCCGTCTGGGTCGCGGGGAAGCTGGAGCCAATCGCAGCATGTTGGGGCGAGAGGCGGGGTACACCCTGGGCAGGTCGCCAGTCCACCACAGGGCCGACACAGACAAACAGC
>JAQQZX010000019.1:191746-204217 GCA_030068355.1 Notoglanidium maculatum | reverse complement strand
TGTGCGTGCGTGTGCGTGCGTGTGCGTGCGTGTGCGTGCGTGTGTGTATGAGAGATTTCAGTGTTTCTCTCCTCTGTGTCATGGACAGTTGACGGAGCTGAACACCTTCTTCCTGAAGCACATCTTTGTTTTCCCAGCATGCCACGCTCTGAGCTGGTGTCGCATCCTCTTCATCGGTGTCATCACCGCCCCCACTGTGAGGTGAGCTCCACGGTAACTACACCACACATGCCACCGGGGTTGTTGTTTCCCCCCAATTACATTAAGAATTATACAACTGTTATTAATTTCACTCAGCTTTGTTCTGTAAGAAATAACTTAATGAATTTGAAAAGGCATTTTTATATACAATTTTATGAATATTGTTTTCTTTTTTTGTTGTTGTTTACTTATACATGTATCATTCAATAACATTGTCAGAAAATACTCTCTGTGTTTCCTAGGCAGTACTACGCCTATCTCACAGATACGCAGTGTAAACGAGTCGGGACGCAGTGCTGGGTGTTTGGGTGCGTCAGCACACACACACACGCATACACACGGAGCGCGCTTTATAGCTCTTTATCATTTACATCAAGCTGAAATACTTCTTTCTGTGTCTTTCATCTTTTCATGTTTTCCTTCCCTCTGGCCCTCGACTGATAGTAAACGGATAAGAGACATGGTGTGATGTGTTTCGAGGGTGTGTGTGTGTGTGTGTGTGAGTGTGAGAGTAATTACCAGTTAACACCGTGGCTTGTGGTTGGGTAGGTGCAGCGCGTAGCTGTGAGCTGGTGTAGATGTTAACTGATGGAGTTCACACTCAGCTTCGGAAGCCTCAGTGGTTTAGTGCTCATGGAAACACCAGGTGAAACACGAGCCTGGATGTTTCTGAACAGCTCAGGCTCACAGGCGGTTACGCATTTTATGATCCGTCATTTGAACTGACTAATTCTTGGTGTTAAAATTTAGATTGCCTAAAATGACAGAAGCGCGTTGGTTGTTTATAACGTTGGAATTATTTTGAAACTATCGAAAAAATATTTTATGTATTTGGATGCAGTTTTGCCAAAATTTAGTTTTAAAAAGCGATGTAAAACCAGGCTGTGGCACTGGCGTGGGTGCAAACCTGGTTTCCCTGTCTCACTGCTGACATGGCACCAGGAACCATTCACTAAACCACCAAGTGAACTGACCTACAAGAGCTGTTTTACCCACTAACTCACTCACGGAATGATCCACTGACTGACTTTCTGATTAAAAGACTCTCTGACTGACTGAATGCTCAAATCACTGACTGACTCTCTGATTGAATGATTAACTGACAGGCTGACAACTGCCACATTGGCTGACTGATTGACTACATGGCTTACTGACTGACTCACTCACTGACCAGCTGACTCACTCACTACGAAGCCTTTTGACTGGTTGAAAGACTGACTGACCAATGACTCACTGACCAGCTGACTCCCCACTGATCAACCCTCTGACGGGACGATTAACTGACAGGCTGGATTCTCTGGCACGTTTGCTGACTGACTACATGACTTACTGACTGGCTGAATCTCTGGCCAACTGACTCACTCCCCAAGTGACCTACTGACTGACTCACTGATCCAAATTCACTGACCAACTTACTGATTGACTGATTCACTGGCTGACTAAATGACTCACTGACTCACTCACCAGTTGATTGACTCTCTGATTCACTGACCAAGTGAGATTAATTCTCTAACAAACTCACTGACGGATTCCTTCACTGACTTACTGGTTGACTCTTTCACTGACTCACTAACGGAGGCTTTACAAACAGTTCCTTTCAATACGGATTATAATCTAAATGGATGGATAGATGGATGGATGGATGCTGTCTACCTAGGTCATTTCTAATAGAATGCAGGGGAGATGATGATGAAGATGTGTCTGTGACGATGCTGAATAGCGTGACATGAAATCGACTGTTGGTTTACGTCTACACAGAAATCCATAGTCCCAATTGCTCCTTACATTTTTCTTTTCTACATTTAATTCAGTTTATTTTAATGAATTCATTTGTTTGTGCTTCCTTCAGAGCCATCGCTTTCCTCGAGGCTTTAGTGTGCATTAAATTTGGACAGGACCTGTTCTCCAAGACGCAGATCCTCTACGTCATTCTGTGGCTGCTGTGTGTGGTGAGGAAATTTCATGTTTACTGTCTCTTCAGGACGGTGATATTTGCCCGGATCTTCACATCTATACAGAACACACAAACTCAGAACCTCTTCCATGTGTGCAGGCTTTCATCACGTTCCTGTGCCTGTACGGGATGGTGTGGTATGCTGAGACTTACGGGCCCAGAGAGAAGGTCAGTACGGTTCCACAGGAAGGCACAGCGTCACTTCCTGTTTAGAAATTCAGCATTCATGTCCACTGCTAAAAATCTTTAAAAAAGATGAAGACTTTCGTAGAATCAGAATGAGAAAATTAACACGGGATACTTTTGGGAATTCTTTTTGGGAATTGTGAAGCCCCATTACACACGTGCACATAAACCAGAGCCACAGACATGCTCCACCTTTAAGGACATGTTAATGTTTTGTGCTGGATTATCTTGTAGAGTTTGTCGGAGTGTGAGGACAGCGTTTACCCTGAGACCGGAGACGTGTGTGTGAAAGGTAAGAGAGAGAAATACTCAAGGCAAAGTGGTTAAAAATATCCTGCTAAATCACTGACTCGCTCGCTGACTCGCCCATTTACTGGCTCACAGTCTGAGTACCTCACAGAGTGGCACACATGTACAGACTGATTCAATCACTGACTGAATCGTTAATTGATTCACTGACTGGGTCACTGACCTAATCACTCACCGACTTACTCATTCACTGACTTGTATAGCAACTAAAACTCTGACTCCATCAATTACTGACTCATGATTAGCTTATTCACTCACTGACTGAAATGACTCAGTCAGACTCGGACTAAGAGAATCAGTGAGCAACTCACTTACTCAACTGATTCACTTACTGATTCACTCACTAACAGACTCCTTCAATGCCTGAGTCATTGACTGATTGACTGACTGACTAACTTACACATGCACTCACTGACTGATTCACTCCATGACAAATTACCTCACTGAATGATTCACTCACTGACATTTGACTCACTGATTCACTCAGTAATTAATAGTTACTACGTCTGTGGTTTGAAGGTGCAGAAATAAACGCTTTTGCATAAAGAGGATTGAATTTGTTCTTAATCTGATTATTAGGGTCGGACTCTGCGGCGCCTCCCGCCACCAGGAGGAGAGGGAAAGGTTCCGGAAACAACAAGCCCATCAACGGAGTGGAGAAATAAAGAACCTCTCCACACACTCGCTCCTGATGAAACCGAGGGAGGATGAAGAGAAGGATGAAGGGAGAGAAAGTCAACCTTTTGCACAAACAGCGCTCCAGACGTTGAAAGGAAAATCAGGACGGCACAGACGTGTGTTTGGTGCCGGGTTTGGTCAGTGTTGAGCCACCAGGTGGCGCTACAGACGTGATGAGGTGAAAGACAGCACTGAGGTTCACGTTCACCGGAGAAACTCTTATGTATATTTTCCAATTGCAGTGTTGTCTCTGTGTTTCCCGTGTCGTCGACAACAACAGACGCGTGTGTGCCGATATGTTCTCATTTGCATACGATCCCGATTAAAAATAAACAATTTATCACGGTTTACGATATCACGCATAGCGAAAAATTTCTAAACAAGCAACCCATGGAAGGCTGTTTCACCCGCCACGTTCTCCATCAATACATCAACTCCAAAACCTTACTATTATAATCCATATTCACACCAAGCTTTCCAGGACAATCCTTAAATATGCGGAGGCGGGGCTTAGGGGAAAAGGCGGGGCTGTACCAATAACATTCCAGGTATGTAAAACTTGGCTCATATTTTTATAGATGGCAGAAGTGGCAGTGTGTTCTGGTTCTGGGTAAGGAAGAGTTCTGTTACTTATCTGTTAGCTAAACACCTTTCAGCTAATTATGTCACCGTTACGTCACGTTAAAAACATATTTGCGTTCAGTAAAATGATTGTCTTCATGCTGCCTTATTTATGGGACTGATTTTTTGTCTACACTTTTAACCTTCAAAAAAAGTACAGAAATATTGCAAAAAAAAAATGAAATATCGCGGTTATGTCGTATGATTATCGGCACAAGCCTAGAGAAGAGTGTACGGTTCAAGCACTTGGTTTTAGATTGGTCAGGCTATTTCAGTTCTACTTTCACGTTGGAGGAGGAGGAGGATCGCTGCTAACTCGTATCCGTTACCTCCAGACCACTGAGGCCAGTATCCGCATTTCTGTTCATTTCTGAAGCCTCTTACACACACATGTGCCTGCATGAGTGTGTGTATATGTGTGTGTGTGTTTCATGACTGACATCTAGCCTTATAATAGTCCATTATAAATATAAATATATATATATATATATATTTGTTGTCGTTGTTGTTGTTGTTGGTTAACGAGGCATTGATGTGTGCGATTGCAGAGTGTTTAGTAGACCATTCCTATGTTTATTCCTTTCCTTTTTTTTTTTCTTTTTTCCACCTGACATCCCTGACGACAGTCTTCCCGCCGCGGTCCGAGTCCATCACGAGTTTACACACTACACCAAACACGTGCCGTTGTATAATAATATACTGTAACACCCAGAACGTTGATATCCTGCACCCTGCCTGCGCCGGTCAGGACGCTCCTTACGTTAAAGATGGCCAGCTTACATTTCTAGAGCATAATTCTATTCATAATCTTATAAAGTTCTTTATTTATAGTGATATAGACGTGTAATTTCAGCACACGCTCTTGCATTCAGCCCCTCCCCTTTTAAAAAAAAAAAAGTTTACACGTTTAGGAATATGCTGATATTAAAACTCCATATCGTGATGGGATAAATTTAAAGCTGTGTATGATATCAGAAGACACTGCCTTAATCGCGATCACTACATGTGAGCCTGCCTTCCGTATATATTTATCCTATTTAAGATAATATTACTTTATTTTTTTAGACTGGAGCTTAATGAATCATGTTACTTGATTCAGCTCAGCAGTAGGAGTCGACTCTTTCGACTCCCGAACAAATCATCAGTCAGGTTGGTTTTTTTTTTTTGGTTTTGTTTTCAAAACCAGGTCAAGTTTACAATATTTATGATGCCGCCTGAATTATGAATTATGGCTGGAATAATTTTGCAAAATCGCACTCTGCCTTCTAATAAACGAAATAACGTTACTCTACAAAGTGAGTCGATTCTTAGAGCTGAATCGTTCACAATAAACGACGACTTAAGTTGAATTTGATCAGCTGATCTGCGAAACTTGATTACGTGGCGTCATCGTTAGTGTTCAACTTAGTTACACAATATAATTACCGCTACGTGTCTAGCGGTGCATATGTGCCGCTAATTAGCAGGGAGCTTTATAGGATTTCAGAATTCCATCCTTGAGCCGAGTTTTGCGTTTGGCTGCTCAAAGCAAATTAAGTTCTTCACACGGGTGCAAACTGTAAGCGCTGATCGCTCTCTGGATTTACTGACAGCGGTTTTTGTTTGTTTTTGTTTTTTTCTTTTTTGGCTCGTTAAATTATATTTCAGGACCGAATGCACTTTTTTGACACGTTTATTCATCCTTCATCCTTCTCCATCGTCGCCACGCCACTCAACACGATCCCACTTTGACCGAGCAGAAAGCAGAGAATAAAAAGCTCTACACATTTCGTGCACAAGTTGCCTGCAGATTTCAATATCCTAATGACTTCCTAATAACTTTTGAATGTTTGTATGGGATTTCCACACAGCCGTGTGTAATTGTGTAATGATGTTGATCTGTACGTGATTGTTTGAAGTCACTGCGTTTCCGATTAAAATGACTTCTACCTGTGACGTGTGTGTCGTTCTCTACAGTCACTTTTAAATGTGAATTATTTGCCAAAGAAACATCACATCTGAAGACCTGCCCAGGGTGTACCCCGCCTCTCTCCCGAAAATGCTGGGATTGGCTCCAGCTTCCCCGCGACCCAGATGGATAAAGCGCTATAGATATTGGATGGATGGATGGATGGATGGATGGACATCACATCTGAAAATAAACTGGTTGATTTGGGAGGAAAAATCACAGGTACAAAATGAATCATGAGCTGTGTGAGAAAATCACATATGGAATTAAACCATGAATCAAATTTCATTTGATTCATTCAAGTGAATCAAAAATGTTCAGTAGGCCAAGTTAAAATAAATAATTCTCATGGGAACACTTGTGAGTCCAGAACATGATCATGTGAAAAGAATCACGCGAAAGTAAATGAATCGTGTTAAAATTGTGAATCACTTGGCAATAAATTAAGCATGTGTTTTAACCAATCATGTGGGAAGGAATGAATCGTGAGGAAGAATCATATGGAAAAACTGAGTCATTTGGAGAGAATCATGTGAAAAATCAATTACCTACAAAATCCTGTATAAAAAGTTCATAATGAAAATAAACTAATCACTTTGGAATAAAACATGCAAATAGAGGAATCATGGGGACATAAATCACTTGGAAATGAGTTAAAGATGTGAAAATAAATACATTGTTGGGGGATAAACACAGCGGTGCTTGGGAGTATGTGAAGCCTTTAGTATTTTCTATATTTCTGCAAAAATACGACCTGAAACATCAGATTTGCACACAAAAATAATATTACTTTATTTTTTAGACTAGACATTAGTGAATCATTTTTATTTGATTCAGCTCAGCAGTAGGAGTCGACTCTTTCGGCTCCCAAACAAATCATCTCCCTTTATTTAAAAGTAGATAAATTAAACAAATGAGACTGTGAGTGAGTTTCTGGAGGCAGCAGCCGAGTCTCAGTTTGTCCCGCTTGTAAAGGACGGACTTTTTATTGACCTCTGAATCGTGGACAGCGTTGACCGCAGATCACGTGACTCAGGTAGGCGCGTTTCTCAAGCAGGGCTAAAAATGAACCCGGTCCTAACGGAGTCAGGTGGCGAGCTAAGTTTAATCTTTGTGGCTTCAGAGTAAAATGAGAAGCTGCGTTTATTTCACTTCAATATGTGCTGCCTAAAAGCACTAAAGTGCCGCTGCATCGCTCTTTTTACGCAGAGACGAAGCCCTGGGATCATTCCCGATGCACCACCGTCGGCGGGTAGGCGAACAGCATTGTGGGTAACGTAGGACACATTTACTAAAATGAAAATAGCAGGACACGTGAACTTTAAAAACATCCAAAATGTAGGTCGTTATTGTCATCACAGCCTTCACCAATAGAGGGCAGCAAACACACATCATGCTTCCTGAGTCACGTGACCCAGCGGCCTGCTGGGAAACATGGAGCCTGTGTAAATCTCTCCTTGCTGTCCTCTCTCTCTCTCTGTCTCTCTCTCTACAGGAAGTGAGAGACTGAAACTCTGAGGAGATGAGCAGGATGACTGAGGCCAGAAGAGCAGAGGAGATCCTGGATGAGATCTACTCCGATCTGCTCGAGTGTAAAGTCTGTTTTGAGACATTTTCATCTGAACCCAGAGCTCGAAGACCACGCAACCTCTCCTGCGGTCATGTGATCTGTCTGGGGTGCGTCTGCGCCCTGTCTAACACCGTGTCACGCCGTCTCGAGTGCCCTTTCTGCAGGAAGCAATGCGATCAAGGCGGCACCTACGAGTGCCAGGTCCTCGTCGACCTTCAGGAACTGATCGCGTCGTATGTCCCGCAAAAAGAAACCCGAGGTTGGGAGGGAGAGCTGGGGTCAGAGGTCATGCGCTTACACGGTGCTTTTGGGGGATGGGGCCCGCTCATCAACCCGACCGGTGTAGCCGTGTTCGGAGCATCACGGGATCTTCTGGTGGCGCACGGAGGGCACGAGAGAGTGAGCGTGTTCAGCTGTGGGGGTCACTTCCTGCGCAGTTTTGGGCGCTACGGTCACGACAGCTACGAAATCTGCCATCCTTTAGATATCGCTGTTGCTCCAGACGGCCATGTTGTCGTAACGGATGCAGGAGATCGCACAGTCAAGGTGTTCTCGTCGACAGGAAGTCCCGTGGCCACCGTCTCAGACCTGTTTCGGCTTCCTTGGGGTGTCGATGTGGACCTTTTGGGGAACATCCTAGTGACGGACGCTGAAGCTGGGACACTTTGGCAGATCGTCACGGACTTCAGGCGTGGCGTGGTTTTGGTAAAGAATGCGGTGGTGAAAGATCTAAAGACTCCACGTGCTGTCGCTTGCTGCAGAGCGTCTGGAAGCATCGCAGTGGTGGAACATCTCCAGATTCGAGAAAGTTCCACAGAAGATGCCGCGTTGACACGGTTGAAGGTGTTCAGCAGCGATTTCGTCCTCCTCAGGCAGCTGGACGCTCGCAGTTTGCACCCGCCGAGGCTGAGCGTCTCCTCCGTGACCTTCAACGGAAGCGGTGATTTAATCGTAGCTGATGTGCACCAGGGACTCGTGTGGAGTTTAGGAGACGTCCATAAAGGAGCAGAGTTCATTCCACTCGTTAGAGAGGGACTGGTGCGTCCGGCAGGGTTAGTGGCGACTGACGAGGACACGCTGATCGTCCTGGATGCTGGAGATCACACCGTGAAGACGTACACGACCGACACTGAGGATTTATACAGCGATAAAAAGTGAACATCCGTAATTATGATGTCAGAATGTGTGATGTGTAAACACTCGACCCTCAGATCCAGTTCAGCAGTGTAGAATTAGAATAAGAGAAAAAAGCTGGAACTAAAATGCTGTTTCAAATTATTAAAGATTTGTTGCTTGTGTTGCTTTATTATTATTATTTTTTTTAAACAGCTGTGCATTAAATATAAAAGACTTTTCACACACACACACACACCACTGCCTATTTAACAAACTCCCAGGCTCCTATGAACATGTGCATCACCCAAACTAACCAGCAAAATGCAAATAATCTAAACAGTTCAGTGCAAAAGTTTACATACCCTCTGGACGATCAAACCTTCTTTCTAAAACAATGTTTATCTGATTTGTTTTTCACACAGGTTCTTGCATTATCACAAGTAACACAAATGGTTAAATAATGTGTAAAAAGTTTGTTTATGGAGGGAAAATGTGTAAAATGTTCAGAGGTTTGCATCCCATTTCCTGAATGCGATAAAAACAGCTGCTGATAACTCAAACGTTTGTCTTTATAATTGCATCCAATCTCTTTTTTTACATCCTCTTAGCTTAATATTCTGTTGATTTGTCTTCATTTTCTGGATTGTTTAGGGACACGCCCACATTTCATTTTTTACAAATTTGGCTCTTTATATTAAAAAATGAAGAAAATATGCAAGATTAGCATAAGGAGGTAAAATGTATGCACTCAGGCCTATAGGACGCTTTTAAATATATATAAAATAGAATAATAGATTTTAAAATGTAATGAAACCGGGGAATAATAATGTAGTTATTAAGTCACACACATGTGATGAAAGCCATGATTCCTGGAAAAGTGTATCACGATGTAAAAAATACTGCGATATCGATATCTTGGTGTCGTATCGACTGACTAATAAAAATAATAACAACGTTTCCCGTTCATTGCTTTAAGGAAGATTTATTTATTTAAAAACAACTCACTTTGTACCATGCGCTGTGCATCGAATCATATGAAGCAAAAATAAAGTAACACAAGACATATAAAGCATAAAACAATAAAAATACACATAGAGGCTATAATTAATAATTACATATCACACTGAACACATAAGTTCATGAACATTCACAATGTTCAGATGTGTGCAGTGTGATAAGTCAACATTCTCCTTTGACCAGAGCATTAAAATATAAAAAATTCTGTAAATATATTACAATATTTTAGAAAATATAATTAGACATTATAAGGACAAAAGTAATAAAATATTGAATACATTAATAATAATAATAATAATAATAATAATAATAATAATAATAATAATAATAATTTTCAATAATGAAATATTATTATTATTTTTATTATTATTATTATTATTATTAGTTTTGACTGTCTAAATCTGTTTGAGTTAAACTTCGCGCTGAATCGCCCTAAAGCCTGTCCGAATCCCAAATCCCTCCCTCCTCCCTGTATAAGTGCACTAGTATACCGTGTAAAGTAATGATTTAAGCACACTACGCAGTGCACTACGTGTCCATTGGGCCGTCGTTTGGGACACGCCCCAGTTTTCTCCCACTCTGATTTCTTTTCTGATCAGGACGTCCTGTGTGTCTGCGCTTATTATAAGCTGATTTCGCGTTTTTGTGCAGAAATTATTAACACATATTGCAAGTCAGGAGTCAGTGTGTGTGTGTGTGTGAGAGAGAGAGAGAGATTTCTCTCCCACTCACTATTCGAGCCGCTTCCGAGCGGAAGATGGCGGTCGGGATGCTGACCGAGGCTGGATTCCGAGGCCGCGTCCCAAACCGCGTGGTATTGGCCGCTTGAGTGAGCTACGTAGCGCGCGGAATGTGATCGCGTCACACCCTATCTAGGGAAGCTCCAGAGGGCGTCAGGGAGGCGTTTGGGATGCAGCCCGCGAGCGGGTCTTCCTAGCCTGTATATATAGATAGCTAGGTTGGGAAAAGCGGAGGAATTATGTCGGACTTTTGATGAGCTGGTGCTCGGGAATGGTGGGGATGTTTTTAAAGGGGGTTTCAACACCTTTTTTCGGTCTTCAGACATTGTTTTTGTGCTCCTGGAGACTCCGCGGAGACTTTTCTTTGCCTTATTCTTCAGCTCCACATTACAGCTAGCTCTCCTGTAGGTCACTGAGACGCGAAAAGTGGAGGAAAATGTCGGATACGAAGGTAAAAGTGGCGGTCCGAGTCCGGCCCATGAACCGCAGGGGTGAGTCGGGGATCCCAGCTGACTTCTCAGCGCTTTTTACACCTCTTACATGGAAATGAAGCCTTTTAATTCGCTCCCAGACGGGAGTTGGTGCTGCATCACATGGGCTCGTGGCGCAGGGGGATTAGAGCAAACTTACTGCTGGGTTTCTCATGGCACTTTAAAGCAGTTGAAACTGTTGTAAGAGCTTCTGAGTTGAATATAAAGTTGCAGATCTGCTCGTGTGCAAGTTCGAGAACTTTTGCTTTTCTGCTTGTTCATGCTGGAGTGTGTTTGTGCCCGCAGAGATGGAGCTGAGCACCAAGTGTGTGGTGGAGATGGAGCAGAATCAGACCATCCTGCACCCTCCACCTTCCAATGCAAAAGGAGAGAACAGGTACAGCATGGCTCCAGTGATGACTTTGGCTCGCCGTCCTTGGCTGTGTTCACACTGCACGTGAAAGCGGCCCCAGTCTGATTTATTTATTTATTTATTTATTTATAATCTTTCCATGACGGTGTGAACACCCCAAATCATACCGAATCTGATCTTTTCACTTCTGGTTTGAGCCACTTCGGCTAGGTTCAAACCGTCAGTCGGGGTTTTTTTACGTATCCGATCTGAATCCGATCTTCCTGACTGACTGTCCACGTTATATATCGCAGGGGATCAGATCCGATCTGTGTGTCCCCGTGTGTCACGCCTCATTCATGTCGGTTGCTATAGTAACGGAAATGTGTGCGAAAGTATGGCTCGCCCCACCACCAAACTAGTGTTTCCTGTACCTGTGATTTAAACGTGAACTTTACGTGGCGTCAAAAAAAGTCATAGACCTTAAAAACCTGAAATCCGATCAAAGCAATCAGACCTGGACGATTTTGCAAAAATCTGATTTGGATTGTATTGCAAACCAGTTACATTTGTGGTCTTTGGGCCGCGCAGACGTGCTGCATGTGATCGGACTCCAGTCAGATATGCGCATAGATCGGATTTTGACCGTCAGTCTGAACGTCGCGTTTCATATGTGATCCTAAATCAGACACTCGTGCGCTTTTACGTCACTCCAGATGGACATTTGTCACAGCCCGGCGCTGTGGGAGTCACGCGGAGGTTAAAAGTAGCCCTCGACATCCTGACATTTTGGATGAAACCTGTTTCAGTGAAGCCCATCACTCGCAGGCTGTAGTGTGAACGCAGCCCGAAGATCACACGTCCACACTCGGAGGAAGAATAACGCACCAAGCAGTTTTACAGCATCAGCATCTAGCTACATGTTTAACCTGACAAGAAAGATTATTTTTAATAAGAAGAAATCAACATCAGGCTGAAACCTTATTCGGACGGGATTCGCTTCTCATGGTGAAGCGTCTCTGGGATTTTCAGTCCTGCTAAAATCTGTCACGTCCGTAATTTTTCACGCACTGCACACGTTCGCATCTGAAAAGCGTAGGCATGATAGCGTTATATCCTTTAAACGAGCTTTAAAACACAGAACAATAAAAAACAATAGACAAAACATGTCCGGAAAAATATAATAATCGGTCAGTTGATGAAGATAAACACGTGACTCGGGATGTGACGTGAACTTGCAGTCTTTTTTTGTCTTGTAGCTCACTGGTGTGAATAGTAAGAGAGTGATTTTGAGGAATTTCGGTTTTAC
>JAQQZX010000019.1:135217-147558 GCA_030068355.1 Notoglanidium maculatum | reverse complement strand
GTGTGGCTGTTTGTCTGTGTCGGCCCTGTGGTGGACTGGCGACCTGCCCAGGGTGTACCCCGCCTCTCGCCCCAAGACGCTGGGATTGGCTCCAGTGTCCCCGCGACCCAGACGGATAAAGCGCTATAGATAATGGATGGATGGATGTATGGAGTCTTTTAGCACAGATAGTTAGATAGTTCAGGTAAGTATAAATCTTTTAATACAGGTGAGTTACTACAAGTCATAGGTCATAATACAGATGAGGAAATATAGGTCATAGGTCAAAGTAATACAGGAAAAAGTACAAATGAGTTATAAGTAACAGCACAGATGAGCTATTTGCAGGTCGTAGGTCACAGCAGTGATATCTGGGTGATGTCCTTGGCAGGTGTCTACACATCCTCTGACAGGGCAGGTGGACGAGGCGTACAGGTCTGAGCTGACTGCGCGCTATGTGGATCTGATGGATCGGCTCGGTGCTTTGGGCTACAACATGACACTCCACCCTCCCTTCGCCGAGTTCATCATCAACACGTGCGGCATCCTAAAGGACCGACCAGACACACACGTGGCTCAGGAGCAGGACTACAACAACCTGGATGTCATGCGGTTCGTGATGGTGGAGACGGCACCGTCTGGCCTGCTGAAAGACCTGCTGGTCCTCTTCAGCTGCCTGTGCTACCTGGCGGAGAAGGACGGAAAGCCGCTTATCCTGTGGTAGCGCTAACGTGTGCTATCTCACTTTCCCCAAGCTGCTAGATAACCTAAAGGCTCGTGTTTATCATTAAACAGCCTTGAACATGAAGTTACTGTTTACTTTTATTTATCATACAGTTCGCAGATATTTTCATCCAGAAAACAACAATAACAGACTTAAGCATTATCATGCTTTAACTGGAGATGCACGGCTAATGTAGCTAATGGGTAAGGTAAGGTTTAGCATCGTATAAGTAACAAACCAGCACTGTAGGTCTAATTTATTTGTTCAGTGTCTTGGTTACTATTAGGTTTCTGCAATGTTCTCTCAGAGAAAAGACTTTAAACATGCACTACATGTACCTTTGTAGTTAAAAGAAAATGTACAAAAGGGGTAGACAGCAGCAAGGAAAGCTCCAGTTTAGCGGTTTGCTACCCTTTTTTCTGAGAAACATCAAAAGATCAGTATTGAAGCAATCAGAACTATAAAACTGTTCATGGAAATATCAGACAGGGGTTAATTACAAGACAACCACTGAAGCAAAGTCTCAGAAAATGATAGATGGTAAATTAGCAAGTGTTACTGATTGCTAAAGTATCTTTGCTTCAAGTGTGTAAGCTCGTTTATATAGCATTGCAGCTCCAGGACACTGCTTTGATTTGAACTGGTGTTCCTTGTTGAGGGCTTCCTCAGGGTTCTCCAGTTTCGACCCAAAAACTCAACCACTACATTTGTCTGACGGCTTTAGTTGCTAGTTATATTTTCCTTTAAGGGTTGAGAAGATTTTCCTACTTTTTAAGCTAAATAAGCTATTTAATAACCCTTTTGGATTAGCTGGAAAATGCATTATCCCAAATCGGAAAACAGGGCTGCTTTACTGAGTTCATGGACTTTTTAGAGATACGTGCTTCCCACAGGACAGCGATGCTACTAACATACATATTATGGACAAAAGTATTGGGGCGCCTGACCATCACGCCTACAGCGACTTTAATGGCATTGCATTTAAATGCATGGACTTTAATATGGAGTTGGTTCCCCCTTTGCAGCTATAACAGCTTCCACGCTTCTTGGAAGGCTTTCCACAAGATTTTGTAGTGTTTCTGTGGGAATTTGTGCCCATTCATTCTGTAGAGCATTTATGATGATGTTTGCTGAGAAGGCCCGGCTCGCAATCTCTGTTCCAGTGAATCCCAAAGGTGTTCGATGGGATTGATGTGTGGTCCAGTCATATTCTTCCACACCAAACTCATCCAACCATGTCTGTATGGAGCCATTTCATGAAGCTCTGTGCTTACATTAATGCCAGTTGAAGTTTGGAACTCTTCAGCTGTGGAATCAGCAGAACGTTGGCGACCTTTACGCACCACGGACCTTCGTAGTCGTTCCTCTGTGACTCTACGTGGTCTTCTGCTTTGTGGATGAGTTGCTGTTGTTCCTAAATGTTTCCACTTGCCAATAATACCACTTACAGTTGACCAGCAGGGATGAAATTTCTCGAACTGTCTTATTACAAAAGTGGCATCCTATCACAGCACCACGCTTGAAGTCACTGAGTTCTTCAGAATGACCCATTTTGTTTAACAAATGTTTGTAAATGGAGACTGCATGGGTAGGTGCTTGATTTTATACACCTGTGTCAATGGGTCTGATTGAAACACCTGAATTGAATAATTAAGAAGTGTGTCGCAATACTTCTGTTCATACAGTGTATGATGATCTTATAGAATATGATGCTTTGCTGTTAGTAGCATAAGGTTTTGAATGCAGGACTTTTACTTGTAGTGGAGTATATTCATAGTATGGTATTTGTACTTTTACCACCACTGTTCTCACTGTCGCATTCAGGAAAGTCCTGTTTATAACATAGTTAATGACAATGATTCATATTTGCCCTGTCAACACAGTGTGTCACCATTTTGTGTCGAGTTTTTTTTTTTTTCTTCCTGTCAGGGAGTTTTTCCCTCAAATCCACATCCGGATTTCTGTAAAGCGGCTTTGTGATAAATAAAACTGAATGGAACGGAACATTTATTACCTCATGTGGTTCGTGTAGGAGGGTTTGACAGTGCAGAGACACTTGCGCGTGTGTTTAAAGCTGTGAGGTAAAACATTTAGCCTAGCTCTGCTTCCACCACACCTTAAATACAAGCCGCGGGAACGCGCATTGGGGCGCGAGCCTGACCTAATACGGAGCTTCCCGCGTGAACAAAACCGCTGTAGAGAGAGAGAGAGAGAGAGGAGAGGAGAGGAGAGGAGAGGAGGAAACGAGTAAACTGCAGTCAGTGTCCCGTTCTTGTGGTGGCTCGTGTTTAAACACTCGCGTTTTGGAGCAGCAAATAAAAAAGCAATCCTCAGTCAGGTGAGTACACCAGGTAAACTTCAGCTAGCTCGCTGGCTAACACCTATAGGAAAATTCAGGATTCCACCCCTGTTCAGGAAAATTTCAGCCGTAAACGTAAAAGGGAAAATGGAGGTGTAGGTCCGCCGGTGTTCGTCTCGAGAGTCGAATCTTGGATCTTTAATCGAACGCGCGCGCGGGAGCTCCATCATCACGTCGCTTTTAACATTTAGGAATCGATTCCGCGAGTCGAATCCGCAACGAGGCTCCGCGATTCCGCTCTGACGTCATCGCCCATCAGGCTCTCCCTGTTTATTTGATAGGCTTTTGATTCATTTCTCAGGAGTCCCTGCTGCATTTCCGCCCCTGCATGATGCCGACCTGTTTTTCTTTCCTTTTTTTTACTTTTCTGAGCTTTTAGACATTCCTGGGGAATTCTGGAGTGAACTCTAATCTCATAAATACACACATTTAATCCAAAACGAAGGCTGTTTAATGAGTTGGATCAGGTATTGGTGCAGGAAGGTGTGCAGGGTTGCCAGGTGTGTGTTACAGAGATCCCCGTGAAAATATCCTGTTCACTCATGACTGATCAAACCGGTAGAACATGAGTTCAAACAGCTGAGCTTGCTTGTTACCTGCAGCACCTGGACCATCATAACATGGGCTACTGGGCATTTTCTTATCAAATCAGTGTTAAACATGCAGGACTTTCTAAACAGCTCTTTAACCAGGTCTGGAAATGCTCTTGTTTAATTGCTCATGCTGCCATAAATAAAATATAGCTATGGGAATATTGTGGAGTAAATCGCAGAATTCACGTGTGCCACATTTAGGACAGGAGATCACGGCACATGGCCATTACTGCATGCAGAGACCTTTAGGCTAAGTAATGTAATTACATCCTAATAACTTAATTATTTTACTAATATATAGATATAATTGATCTGGAGCGCAGGCTACAGTCTGAGTGGAGCTGTGCATGTTCTTCCCGTCTGTCTGGGTTTCTTCCGCGTCCTCCGGTTTCCTCCTACCTCCAAATAACATGTCAGTTGGTGGATCGGAGATCCCAAATTTCCCCTAATGAGTAAATGTGTTTAATATACGGGCAAGCTGTCCAGATGTTCCACCTGTACCCTGGGACGGACTCGGGATCCACCAGACAACGAGAACCCACTTACTGCAGATGAACAAATGAATAAATGATCTAACGTACGCGTCCTGTGGACCTAAAAAGCAATTCTGCGGGAGGTAAAACCCATTGATCTGGCAACACTGACTTCACAGTGCTAAACCTGTGATTCAGTTGTTATCAATGGAGCTGTAAAAGTGTGAATGCACTGAATGATTCAATGAGCTCAGGATTTCAAGTCTCATGATTCGTTCGTGTTTCTAAACAGGACACAGAGCAAAACATTTGCTGATATGCAGTTCCAAGTTGCCCGAATGACCACACCTTGATCCAGGTAATTGTTCTCTGCACTTATGAAACACTTTGTGTGATCGCTGCGTTGCAGGAGCTTGTGGTTAGCTCATAGGTCTGCGTTGTTTTCTCTCGTGTGCTGATTGCAGATGGTGAAGGGTGGACAGATGGCGAGGGCTGGATTACTGTGTGCATGTCTGTTCTTGCCCTCGTCTCACCCTGAGATATCTTTCTTTCTACCGACAGCACGGTGCGTTTATTTATCAGGGGTGAAAGTCCTTCACTACTCCAGTAAACAAATCTGTTGGATTATTTAAACTTCACTGCTTCTCTGCCTTCAACTATACTACAAAACCACTAATATATAACTATATACATATAGTTCAGTTCAGACTTGAGGAGGAATTACATCTTTACTGTAAAACACCAGATATTGACGTTTGAGTATCTAATTATAAATTGATGTGACATTTGAACTCATATCGACTTATAAAATGATCTCAGCGTGTATATCTGGTCATGTTAGCTATCCGGAAGAACGCAGATTCAAGTTCATATTTAAAAATAGGTCATTGAAGTGAATATGTTAAACTAATTGAATAGACATCCATATGATCTCTGTGGCTGATGAAAGTTAACACATTTGACTCGTTTTCCTGCACAGAGAAAAAAAAATCGTTTATTTCAAACTTACGATGAAAGAATAAGGGCAGTAGTTAAAGTGTAAAGTATAACATACGTGACTATAAAACATAAGCTCAAAGCTACAGCTGTTTCACAGGAAGAATAAAGGTGTGAGGAAGAAGCAGGCATGAGAGGATGTCTTACTAAAGCCTGCAGTAATACAGTACAATATGTTGCGGTTTTAGTCTAAATCCATCATTCAGTAGTTTTTACAGTAGAATTAACTCCATGGTTTTGAATCTATTCCTACAGCCGTCTCTAGTGAATAGTATTTAAGCAAACCAGTGCTACAGCTGTGGAGATTTATTTTTCAAACACATGAACTTCTGCCCTTAGACTTCCAGGATAAGTGAATGCGGAGTAAAGATGTTTTTCCGTTCTGTTGTCATCGCAGGAAAGCCTCCCCGGATCTCCGCAGATCTGCTGCAGGTTAGACTGAGCGTGTTGGAGATTTCCTTTACTATACACTTGTGCTTTTTTTGTTAAACTCGCAGGGTGGTTGCTCGGCTCAGGCTGGACGTTTGGATGAAAACAGCGTGGCAGACGGGAGATGATCGGACGTGTCCTGAGGTGCTGCGTGTCCTTGTTGTGGTGTTGTGAGCCGAGGCATGCCTCTGAGAGAATCCCCCTTCCCTAATGGCTTCGTCGGGGCTCTTCACGCCCTGGGATGGGGCCTCATCTTCCCCTGCTTCTGGTTCCTGGACCGTCTCATCGCCGTGTGCGTGTCCACGACGCTGGAGCGCAGGCGGAGACGGGATGAAGAGTGCTACCTCCACCCACTCGTGGTCTTTTTTGGCTCGCTGCTCTTCCTCTTCCTGTTTATCATCTCGGCGCCGTTCGCATTGCTGGGTTTCCTGTTGTGGGCGCCGCTTCAGTACGCGCGCCGTCCCTTCTCTTACAGGCAGCGGGAGGCGACTATTAAGATGCAGGACCGTAACGCTGGGTGGGAGGAGTCTGGAAAGCTGACTTTCGGGTTTTTAAGCGCTAATCTGTGCCTCCTGCCCGGGGGCCTGGCGCGCTTTAACAACCTGGCTCACACGCAGCAGCGGGCGATCGCCGTCGGGCGCAACATCGTGCAGGGCGTGAGCCGGCCACATATCCGTATTTTCGTCGACTCGCCAAGTAGCTCCGCCGCCTTGAGCCCGTCCTCCAGCCTCCTGAACGCAGGCTCCGCCTCCTACGGCACCGGTAACACCCAGACGCAACCGGTGACACCAGAACAGGATGGGAACGTTCCTGCAAATCCACCACCAGTGAGAGAGGACCAGGCTGTGGGTGCCGATAAAGAAATCCTCCAAACGTCCACTGGAGGCGCCGTAGCAAGCAATCACACACACGAACTCCAGGTGAACGGGAGCCACGTGAAGCCTCCCCGAGTGTTACACACGCCTCTGGAGGTGTCGGCTCTGTTCCCAGCCAACGTCGACATACTGTGCCTGCAGGAAGTGTTTGATAAGAGGGCGGCGGCCAAATTGGCTGAGATTTTGTCTCCGCTCTATGGTCACGTCCTGTATGACGTGGGCGTGTACGCCTGCAGCTCCGGCTCCAGCTTTAAGTTCTTCAACAGCGGCTTGTTGGTGGCCAGTCGCTACCCGGTGATGGAGGCGCAGTACCGCTGCTTCCCCAACAGCCGAGGAGAGGACGCTCTCGCCGCTAAGGGCCTGCTCTCTGTCAAGGTGCACACGCTGATTACGTACAGAAACACTGATTTAACACCCCCCCCGTACACAAGACCTCGGAAACAGCAACAGAGACGCTGTTTCCTTGGAGATTTTTTGCATGTTAGATTGCTAACTTGTTAAAGCTCACGTGTCTATAACGGTCTTCTTGTTATCTCAGATATCTGGCCTTGTTTATCACTCTAATATTGAAGTGACGTGTAAATGTTTTCTATCCAAACCGAACTAAAAATTACAGTTTAAGTTTCTTCGCACTCACGTGCGTATGTTTATACACGCCAATCAGCTCTAGATTACAAAGTGCGTTCACTTCAGATTCGTATTTGACCACGCCCACAGACCTAAAAGGCAAAGAGAGCTGAAAACGTCAAAATCGCGACTAATCAGTATAAGAGCACCTGCCTAGTGCCAGGCGCGTGCATCAGCTCCCGCAGACGCGCACTACTGCTTACTCTCGTTATTGGGTGCCATTACTTTTGTTCTCATTAAACAGCTAGTATTACTGCCTCAATAACTCATCAAATAATACACAATCACGTGAGTTTCACATTAGCGAGCTTCCTCATATGGAAATGTAATCAAACTCAGGACGATACGAACATTTGCGAATTATTAACGAATGATTTTTCCGTATCCGGTGCGATAAATGTGCTCATGGCCTCTAAAATGGGGCGGTTTGCTTGTCAGGTACAAACCGGATTACAGACGGGAGAGAAGAATATGGTGGGGTTCTTTAACTGCACTCATCTTCACGCTCCAGAAGGTAGGACGGTTTTACGTTTCTCACGTGGTATTTTTATCTCAGACGCCTCGTCGGAAGCGTTTTGTTTCTGAGGAGCTGGTGAACACGCTCGTGCGGTTTTTTCCTCTCGCTTTTAGGAGATGGAACGATCCGCTGTGAGCAGCTGGACATGATCGCGCAGTGGATCGGCGAGTTCCAGACCACGAGCAGGCAGCAGGACGAGGTGGTGGTGTTCGACGTGCTCTGTGGAGACTTCAACTTCGACAACTGCTCTCCGGGTACGTCAGAAATCCTGACGGCTGGACATTCTTTACAATTTTTTAAATCAATCTTCCTCAGTAAAATACACACATTCCTCTGTTTCAGAATTGATATTTTAATTTCTATCATTATTTTATTCATCTAAAATAATTTTCTTTTATGTTTCATTTTATTGTAGATTTGTCATTTCTTTATCATAATTTTGTCTTTTTTTATTGTATCTTTATTTGAAAAATCTTATTTAATATATTTTTTATTTACATTTGCATTTTATTCTATATTTGTCTATTTTAAAATCTTTTTATTTTATTCTTTTTAAAACTCGTTTATAGCTCATTTTATTATATTTCTTTATTTTATTCTGCTCATGTTTAGTTTATCTTTGTTTTGATTTTTTTCTTTATTTCATTATTCTAAAATTTCTACATTAATTAAATATTTCATTTGATTCTATATTTTTGCTTTTTTTTAATCCCCTTGCACTCATTTTTTAAATATTATTCTAAAATTATCTGAAGGAAAATTATTTCAGGTCATGTTTCTTTTTAGTTTATGCACAGTATACTTTCTGTTATTTCCGTATTTTTTATTTTAACTTTCTTTTATTATTCTAAGAATCCTTGCATTTATTTTCTGTCACCTATTTTATCACAAATCTCTTTATTTATATTTGTTTTACGGTGTAATATATATTTCATTTTATTTTCCACTTATGTTTGCAAATCTGTTAATTTTTTATCGCTTAATTATTTTTTCACTAATCTTTCCGCAGCACTGTGTGTGAAGAGTAGTGACAGTAATGATGGACTGTCGTCATGGTGACCTTTCTGACTCAGTAACTATGACATTAGAAGCGTTATTGTGATTATCAGCGTTAGAGTAAATCACATGATCATCCGTGACGCTCAGTCATAATCAGAAGTGAGGTCATAAATGAGCACTTATAACGATGACATCATGTTTATTAATGATAAATGTTACATTAAATAATGTAAATAATGTTAATGACTTAATGGTGTGTAAAACACTCTCACTGTTAGTACACTCTCACTGTGCGACCTGTACGCTGGGTGTGGTGTGTTCAGTGGATATACAGTAAAGTCCTCTGTTATCATTAACATTTTGTCATGAACACTACTCACTGTGCGAGTTTTGCTCAGTTTCTTGTCTTTGTTTTTGTTTTTTTTGTGCAGATGACGATCTGGAGCAGAAACACACTCTGTTTAACAACTACACAGATCCCTGCAGAGCCGCGGCGGGTCGAGAGAAACCCTGGGCTATAGGTACACACACACACGCACACACACACACACACACACACATACACACACACGACACCTTCAGGACAGAGGATGATGTGTTGTCGGCAAATTTCTGTTGTAAGAGGACTCGTGTGTGTGTTTGTGTGTTTGTGTGTTTGTGTGTGTTTGTGTGTGTGTGTGTGTGTGTGTTGTGCTCTTAGAGTAAAATAATCTGTGACAGCGTAGCGTGATGAAGAGAGTCACTGTTACCACAGCCGTTTGCCCCCCCCTTTTTTTGCCTTGTTTTATTTATTAACGAACAACATTTCATTTTTTTTTTTGTTTGTTTCTGATGTTTGTTTTTCCTCTCCGTCCTCCACTCGTCAGGAACTCTGTTACAGCAGCCTACATTATACGATGAGGATGTAAACACTCCAGATAACCTGCAGAGGTAAACCTCATTCGCATTAATTCATTAAATGATTAATAAACAAATTAATTGATTAATTAATCACTTCATTAATAAATCACATGTTGTACCGGAGGAATTAAATCAGTTTCAGTTATAAATGAGGTTTTCTTGATTATTAAAGACTTCATGATGGTACTTTTTAAGCCAAAAATAAATTAAAAAACAGCTTTATAATAAAACACAGAGTCAGCTCCAGAATTATTGGCACCCTTGGTAAAGATGGAGTTTTTTTTTTTAAAGTATGAAAGAATGTCATGCTGTAAATACGAGTGAAGTCTAGCATTTAACTGACGTAAATGTATTCTAAGAAAATAAAAAGTCTAATAAAAAAAAAAAAACATTTTGCAACAAAAACTGATGTATCATAAGTATTGGCACCTTCATGTTTAGTGCGCTCTTCGCTAACACAACAGCACTTTTTTCCTGTCACGCTCGATGAGGTTGGAGAATCCAGAGTGAGGAACCTGAGACGGTCCCTCAGTCCGGTTCCTCTGCAGATCCTCTCCTGTGAGCCTCCTCCTCTCTGTCAGTGAGGAGATTAAGTGTAAATTACCCACAAAGGCATTTTCCCTCCATAATCTCTATTAAAGCCCTCTTTACCAAGGGTGCCAATAATTTTGGAGCCTGTACCAAATGCCAAAGATTTAAAAAAAGAAATGTTTAAGCATAAAGAGCCTTGTCTGTTTTTTCTTGTGTTAGGGTTTGAGTTTGTACTTGATTATATTTATAATGTGATGTTTCTGTGAAAGAGTTTAACTGTAAAGTGCTTCGGTTTAAAAACGATTTGAATCTCAGTAGTTTTTAAATAAAGTTTAATCTGATGGTTCTAGGTTTTCGACTGATTCTCAAAGCGCATCTACATTTATGATGGTGTTATGATTTCTGCAGGACTCTGGAAAACCAGGAGTTGCGTAAACTGTACCTGGCGCCCCCCGTCCCCCGGGGCGACACGCCTCTCGAGTACCCCGAACCCGGGGAGGCCTGGGTGGGCCGCCGCATCGACTACATCCTGTACAGAGAGAGCAGTCTGACTGAGCGCTGGCGCACGGTGAGACGCCGCACAACTCAAAGCCCTTCAACGTCTCCTCGCGCTCACTGACTCGCTCCTGTCCTGCCGGGCTCAGATATTACTCACACAGGAATAATCACTCCTGATGTGACTAACATCTTTAGAAATAATGTCATGAGAAAAGAAAGTAACAACATTATGAGAAAAAGTCACAATGTTTAAACATCAAAGGCAGAATATTTCAAGAATCAGGTTGCAATATTTTGAGAAAAAAGTCATATAATATTTATTTAAAAGTCAGAATATTTTGAAATAATTTCTTAATATTATCAAGAACAAAAATGATATTTCGAGAAAGAAATGTCATAATATTTTTTTTTTGGAAAAAAAGTCATAATATTTCAAGGGAAGTAATTGCAATATTTAGAGAAAAAAAAATTTAATTAAAAATTTTTAGTTTAAAAATTTTAATATTTTGAGGAAAATTTTTTGTAAAATTTCCAGGAAAAAAAATCTTACTATTTCAAGGAAAAAATGTTCAACATTT
The DNA here is from genome assembly GCA_030068355.1 of Notoglanidium maculatum. Lineage (NCBI taxonomy): Eukaryota > Metazoa > Chordata > Actinopteri > Siluriformes > Auchenoglanididae > Notoglanidium > Notoglanidium maculatum. The sequence continues at coordinate 136,480 of JAQQZX010000019.1, read as the reverse complement.
TGAGAAAGGTTTGAGGAAAAAGTCGTAATATTTGGAGAATAAAGTCGTAATATTATGATGGAGTATTATGTCTCTGTCGTAATACTTTTAAGTGTATTTTAACAATGATGCACATCAAAACAAAGAAATACGTTATTTTACAAATAAAGAAATAATCTAATGCACAGCACGTTATTATTATTAGTATTAGAAATGACTGGGCAAGACATCATGTGTATTTAGAAGAATGACACACACACACACACACACATGGAGGAAGGCGATCTTCACTGCAGTCGCTGCTTCCTGCCTGTGTTTGTGAGGCTCTGCGTGTTCCCTCCTGTGCGCCGTGTGAATGATGGAAAGCTGCCTGCGTTCTGCCTCACGCTGTGCTTTACGGCTGCAGACCAGACAATCCGGTTCACATTCTTCTTTTAGTTTTGCGAGGCCTCATATACAGAACAACAGCCGAGTGATTCAGATTTCATTTCTCTGGAATCTTATTCATTACAGTAGGAGCTACCTAATAACTAATAGTGGCATTGTTTTAAAATAGGCTTATACTACAGCAACTTGGCAACAAGCAGCATTTTTATTTATTAAAGAACATGTAGTTTTTATAGCTACATTTCCTGTTGTGAAACTAGTTCATTCCGGTTGTCGTTTACGTTATAGCAGCTGTAAACAGTCCCGCGCTCTCCAGATGCTCTTTATTCTAACTTAAATTTTAGAAGAGAAAAAACGCAGCTTGTGTTACTGAGAAACTCAGAAAACAAAGTTACAGCTTTCCTTCTGACACGGGAGATGAACGTCACGTAAACACACTTCTCCTGACATGAAACTTCACCACGTCAACGATTTTTTAAAACTTTCTAGAAGGGTCCTTCTTACCCGTCCCTCTGAATGAGCTGTTACTATGGAAACGTAAGAAAAAACTGGCACAACGTGTGAACAGCTATATTTATTTTCACTAAAATCACTTCAGCGTGTATTCTCATTTCTCAGAAGGGATTCTCATTTCTGTAGAATTTCATTTGTAGGACAAAAACAAGTAAATCTGAGCTTCATGTTTTTATTTCTTTTCCTCTGTTTGTCTTTCAGGACGTGGAGGAGTTTACGTACGTCACCCAGCTTGCGACTTTAACCGATCACATCCCCGTCGGCCTGAGACTCAGCGTCACACTCGACTCTGCAGGCCCCTGAGCTGAAACACACAAACACACACACACACACACACACACACACACACACACACACACACACACACACACACACACACACACA
>JAQQZX010000019.1:85891-100909 GCA_030068355.1 Notoglanidium maculatum | reverse complement strand
CACACACACACACACACACACACACACACACACACACACACACACACACACACACACACACACACACACTGGGGCTGACAAAATGAATTTCACACACTCTGAGTCACTTAATATGTCTTTCAAAGTGAAAATGAGTGCTAAACAACTAAAACTGAATCAATTTGAAGCCTAACATTAAAACCAGTAAAAATTAAATTCAGGGTTCTTAAACTTTTTGCGCCCCTTTATGATCATTTTCAATTTTAAATTTCAAATTTAATCTTCCCAAAAATAGAGCTATTTCATATATTTAAATGCATTGAAATACCTACATGTTTTGCATGAATGAAACGGAAGTGCACTTTTAAAAGCCATCAGTCAAACCTCACACACTCTGTTAAAATATCTCCTAATATGAAGACTCAGGATTTACTGGTGGTGACGTTCACAGTTACACAGGATGTGACCTCACACTAACCAAAAAATCAGAGGATTTAAGCTGACACTAATATTCAGCTTATTTTATCTTTGTTGCGTTTGTGTTGTCTTCTTTACCAGTGTTGATGATTTCCTGGGAATTTACTCGGACTCTTCCCTGTCGAGTCCTGCTTCAGATCTTCCTGAGCTTTCCACTTAGACGTGTTTTCACACTTCACCCCTTATGACCCCGTGACTTACTGTTATGCTCTTGCTAGACACTCAGAATGCTCACATGTGGCACTAAAGACGTCCTTGCACACACACCTGTATAATTTTGATGCTGCTGTCCTGTAGGTGTATCGTCTGGAGGATTCCTGTTGCCTCTTCACCCTGCAGGGTCACTCAGGTGGCATCACTGCCATTTACATAGACCAGGTGAGTGTAACCTGAACCTCCGCTTAACCTTGGCCTCCCAGTCTGTCTACAGGTTTAATTTTGACTCAACGTGTACAGTAATGATGGCTGTATCACATTTATTTCCCACTGTACACATAATGATAATAGTAAGACAGTTTGGTTATATAATCGTGTCCTGGTTTTTATTTCGCTGCTCTCAGATCAGCCGTAAGAAGCTATTATGAACAAAGTGAGATTTTGTTTGTGTGTTTGTGGTAGACGATGGTCCTGGCCAGTGGGGGGCAGGATGGTGCCATCTGCTTATGGGACGTCCTCACAGGAAGTCGTGTGAGCCATGTTTACGGTCACCGTGGCGATGTAACGTCGCTGGTCTGCACTACTTCCTGTGTGATCAGCAGCGGGTTGGACGATCTCATCTGCATCTGGGACCGGAGCACCGGCATCAAGCTCTACTCCATACAGCAGGTCTGCAAAACCAAACGAAAAGCTGCAATTTCCTGTTTTACGTCTTTATATAATCTATAATCACAGAGTGCAGTCCTGAAAGAACTCGGTTCAGTTCCAGTCAGAGTGATTAAGCTGATTATCTAAAAAAAAAAAAAACGTTGTGACTTTTTTTTACTTAGAAAATGTACAAGACTTAATAATGTGCTGCTGTAGTGCTGTACTGGAGCTTTAAGGCTAATGTAGCGAACACGTAATCAAAGCCGAGTTTAGCATGGTGCAGTAAAACAGAATTGCTGAAACGGATAGCACCCATCACTTTCATCCTTAGACTCAGATAAGGGGCGTGGCCTAAAGTCTAAGGATGGAATCACATTTGATTTGTGTTTTTAATTAGCGATCGTTATCTGATTTATAATAAATTTAAAAAATATTCAGCATAGCAACACCCTAGCCTTCACCTTGTAACCACCTAGCAACCATGTAAAATCCATTTAGGACATCATAACAGCCACCTAGCAAATGCTGGTGCTACCATAGCAACCAGATATCAGCATCGTAACGATCACTGTAGTAACCTCTATAGTGATCTCTCCGTTTGGAACTGAACCTGATCCTGAACGTTAATGTGATGTTTGCTGATGGACCTGCGCTGCTTAGAGTGATGTGTGCAGCTGTTGTGTGTGTTTGCAGATCAGTTCCTGTTCACCCTCCTGCGCTTGTCGATATTGTTGCTGCTTCGGCACATCGCTATGCAAGAAGGTTTTAAAGCAACGAAAAAGCCTTTAGTTGTCGATTGCTAACCCAGAAAGGCTAAACCTGCTAATAAGAATAATAGAGATCTAGCTGCTTAGCATTATTCAAATAACATCATGCTAACAATCCTCTTGAGGTTTCTGATCGTGTAGAAACAAATCATGACTGTACCTGAAATCTGAACTCACAACCTTCTGGTAACTAGCATAGAATGCTATGTCGCTAACGCGAAGTCCTTGTTACGCAACATGTAGTCAAGCCGAAGCCGCTGAATTTTGGATTCTGATTGGTCAGAAGGTGTTGATTCGTTTTCTATAACAGCTGCTCTGACAAGTTTTATAAACCTGCCCAATCTAATGCATTATCGTTTCTATAGTAACCTCGTACACCACTTACCGTTCAGGTTTTCTGTAAGGGGAGAAGTGTTTGTGTATCAGGTATGAAGGCGTCTCCGGTGTCGGCGCTGCGTAACGCTCAGGGGTAAAGCGGGAACTGCACGTTTTCCCACATTTTCAGGACGGAGGACTTTACGCTTCTTTGTGATTTCTCAGTAACACGACAAGCTGCAGTAATTGTAATTAATTAAAATTGTAGTCATTGTGAAGTTGCTGTGGTGTAAGAGGAATAAAACTCTGCGGAGCGTGCTGTTGTAGGAAAATAATCAACTTCAGGGTGGAAACAGTAACTCCACTTCGCCGCCCTGCATGTCTCGGCTGGTCGGCTACATTTGCGGTAAAGGGAAAGTAAAATCTATGGCTGAATTATTCCTTTAACTGCTCTTTATTATTGTTATTATTAATAATAATATGCATGTGAGCGTGTCAGAGATATGAAATGCGAATGCAAGCTCAAACCCTAGCTGTGATTTTTCTGGTGTTTCCCCCGCAGGAAGTGGGCTGTGGCGCCAGTCTAGCCGTGATTTCCGAGAGTTTATTAGTGACCGGAGGTAACGGCTGCGTATCGTTCTGGGACCTGAACTACGGGGACCTGCTGCAGACGGTGTATCTGGGTCAGAACAGCGAGGGGCAGCATGTGCGGCAGCTCCTCGTGCTCGAAAACGCCGCCATCGTGTGTGACTTCGGCAGTGAGCTCAGCCTCGTCTACGTGCCCTCTGTTCTGGAGAAGTTGGACTAAACACACAGCGATGTTTAGAATTGTGTGTGATGTGATGGACCCTCATCTTCGCTTGGCTTGATTTGACGGGCTGGTTTTATTTCTTATTTCTTCTCACCTAGAATTTTTTCACTTCCTGTTTCTTTCAGGAAAAGCGGGAATTGACGGTTTGGACAGATTTTGTGTGTATGAGAGAGAGAGAGAGAGAGAGAGAGAGAGAAGCGTGCATGCACGAGAGGGTGGATAAGCGCTAGGGATTTTTTTTTTAAATAACATGCCAGTAGTAGGACAGAAAAGGGGCATGAAGTGTGTGTGTGTGTGTGTGTGTGTGTGTGTGTGTGTGTGTGTGTGTGAGAGGTCCTGCTGGGTTTTTTCCTAACGGAAGACTGGATCCTAAGAGCTTTTTTAAATATTTTTTGCTAGAAAAAGACTCAAAAAATCAAATCGCAGTGTATTTTTACTCGTGGGGTGAATGGGGTGCTGAACATCGCTGCCTGAAGAAAGTGTGTGTGTATAAAAAAAGTGAGTGGGGGGGTGTAGAAGTTTACATGGAGAATATCTGCGTGTGTGTGTGTATGTGTGCGCGCATGTTAAGAGTGAGGGGGGTGTAGAAGTTAATATGGAGAGTGTGAGAGAGTGTGAGGTTCGTAAGGCTTATTGTAATCAGATGACCTTGTAAAGGAGGTGTGTTGAGTGAGTGTCGAGGGAGACATGTCACTTTTTAATATTTAAACAATCCATTATTTATTAGTGATCAATTCTAACCGTTTGTACGAAAATGCTAAACTCTCGTATATTATCGTCAGACTTTTAATGTATAAAAAGTGCTGACTAATTTAAATCTTAATTATATAATAATATTGATGGGGCAGTGAGGGTCTGCTGTCTTTAACTGTAAAGGTGAATTTCTCTTTCTCCGCTTGCTTATACAGGAGAAAGTGACAGTCCTACTACTGAACTTATTATACGTTAAGGGTGTAAGCCTCAGGCTTCGTGATATGAAAACGATACTGAACACAACGATCCGATATTTTGGACGACACCGCACTCGGCTATGATATGATACAACGCGATGCTATTTAGTAGCGATGCGACCAACTGTAGAGCTCATTCACAACTGATGGCGTGGAGAAGAACTGTTTTTACAGACCAGTTGTTCGTCCTTTTTCTGATTAAGATTGTTGCATTGCGTAATTTCGATCGCGACCTCGATGCCGGTCGTCTGATCGTTACACACCTACTACAACCCGAAAGCCTGGACTTGTAAACCAGTTTGTCCGCCCTCACGCTTTTTATGTTTTATTTACTTTTGTCTCAAAAATTTACTTTACCTCAGGAGAGAGAGTAGTCTCCTGTCAACAATGCGTCATTTAACTGATCATCAGTTCCCACCTTCATTCATAGAGCAGTTCAGCTGATGGAGTGTGTGCATTAATATAACACCACCGTGAATGTAGTGTTGAAATGATTTCTCTTGTCTTCATGTTCTGAAAATGTTTTTGTTTGCTTGTTTGTTGTAGAAACGCCAAGCTACGAGCAGCGTGCAACACAGTCAGAGCTTAGGGACGTGTCGATAATCAGTTACACAGCACATCATGATATGATCTTACCATTCTGGTTCCTCCAGGAGGATTTAACCTGACCTTCTCACCGCAGCCCAGGTTTGATTACACTAAAGATAAAGTGCAGTCCTGTCACAAACCATGAGCATGACTTGGACTCGTAATGATGGTGAGAACTATTTTATATGCACACGCGTCGCCTACATATTCCCTTTTTTCCCTGTACATGTCATAGAACAAGTGGAATTCTTTTTAGTATTTTTTAACAGTTTTGGTCCTTTATTTATTTACGTACCTTTTCCCCCACCTGCACATCTACTCTGCATGTAGCGGATAACCACGGACGACTCCTTTAAAAACAATATACATAGAGATGAAAGTCAGCATCAGACTAAAGACCGTCGTGTAATCAGTGTTCTTTCGAAACGAATATTTTTTTTTTAAGCCTCCTTTCAAATTTTGACCAAATTGTAATTTTAATCACTGATGATGTTTTAGTTAAACCTGCCTTTGCAACAAGCACTGCTCTCACACCCTTATACGCCGAGTAGAAACGCACAAAACAGCACAGGTATGTTAAGTTATTAGCAATATGAATGTAAATATTAAGGTGTGCTGCTGCATGGACAGGTTTTTGAGCGTGTGCGCACGTATGTGTGCGCAGTTAGTTTCCAAAGCTGTGTAGATTGTTTGGTAGAAATGTGAATCATGTTTTTATCCATATTTCTTGTTCTGTGTTTTTAGATGAGTTGAGAATGACCATAGCACAGATACTGATACCGGTGATGCGAGAGACGGAGCGTTTCGTAGTGTGTGTGACATTAAGCATGGTTAGGCTGCTTTCACACTTTTCTGAAAATGTTGAACTTCTTTTAATTTTGGAAGCTTCGCTATGGCTGAAAAAGAATTTTCTAAAATCAGCCGTTTTCCGCTTGTCGTGTTCTGGTAAACAGGAAGGATCAGAGCCAAAACGTTCACCGGTGGTTTAGAAAAAGTGTGAACGCAGCCTTGATCCGTTTTTAGCATTTGAACTTTAAAAAGATTATTTTAAAGGCTCACTTCTGTATATTTGTGAGACGCACTTTCCATTCCAAGTTTGGGTTTACCGATCATGTTTGGTCTACCAATCTTAGAAAAAAATTTTTTTTTTCACTGCACGTTCAAGAACAGGAACCGGACCAAACCTGGGGTTCTGGTTCATTTTCCATTAACTAAAGGAACAACAGTGATGGTTAAAGCAACTGCATCATCATTATCATCAAACTACATTAATGCACTTGTTAAGTTTAGCTTGGTGATTAAATGGTGGTGGTTTGGTTCAGCAGTAGCTGAATAACTAATGTGTATCAGGTCATGGATGAAAAGGTTTTAAATTTCCATGACTGGCCTTTCATTGGAAGCAGTAGCACCAAAAATAAACCAGACTGTTCTGGTCTCTTGTGTGTAATACAAGCACCATAAGCAGTCAGCTGTAAACAGAAGGTCATCTTGGTGCCAAGCTTGAGCTTTTTTGAGGTACCAAAAGAAACCCTCATTGCGCAGGCTCCTTTGGTACCAGACTAGTGGAGGAAAAGTTTCATGGACAAAGCACCGGTTCACTTTTCTGGTGCTAAAGGCTCTACTTTGTGCAGTGGACAAATGCATACAGATTAAGAAATGCTGTTAATGTGACAATATGCAAGATACAATCCTCCACCCAACTGCACGTTTCATTAACAGGGTTTGTGTGCAGGACCTGAAAATCTGGAAAAGTACAGAATTCGATTTCCAAATCTGGAAAAAGTAAGAAGGTTGAAAATGTGTTTTGGGGACAAAAACCCCCCACATTGTTCTAGTTTGATTAAAGATCTCGGTAAGGTCCTACGTCAGTTGTCCTTAGACATTCCCTTATTTTCAGAATGTGAAGCGTCGATGTAAATAATCTAAATTAAAAGAAAATCTGGAAAAGTTTAGGATGATTTTCACAAACTACAGGAACCATGCTACAGATTAAATCCCATTAAACTCAGTGGTGCCACACCCACTAATTAAATCTGCACAGTTCTGGGCAAACTGGAGGTCTTTTTTACTTTAGTATAATTGTTGCGTAAAATCAATTGTGCATTGGGTCATGAAAATATTTTCCTGCTAGTCCTGGCACTGACTGGGTTTTCTGAAAAAGAGGCTTAGAAACGTTAAACACCCTTAATCGGATTAGCATTCACACTATCTTAATAAAATAAAATAATCCTAGAGACTAGAGACTTGTGTACTAGGCCCCACTTGTGTACTAAAGTTGCACCATATATAAAACAAAGATTTCCAGAAGGAGGATACAACTAATACTGTTTTATTTTTTATCACGGGGAAATATCTTTGTACTAATTTGCAAATAAAAAAGGTTTTCATACTTTAGTTATTCGCTTGTCAGTTCTTGGTGCCGTGATGCAGCTACACGTTTTCCGTGCTTATTTCATCAGCGCACATTAAGGTGATGAGAACCAACACTTCAGATATCAAATGGAGGAGTGGGTTAATGATGTGTAATGGTTGAAACCTGTGCAGTTATTTGATTCTTCTCAAGTAAAGGCAAAACAGGTAAGGAATGATTTGAAGAGATCAATTTTTAATTAAGATATATTTACAACATTTAACAAGGCAGAAAGAATCAACTCAGAATGTCAAGTTATGGTGTGCTGAATCAGAAATAAGTTATAAGATTACAATGTGTTCTAAGGAAAGTGAGTACATAGCATACCAATGCCACTTAGCCGTACATAAAGTTAACAAATACGTCTTCAAAAACAGCTAACAATAGCAGTTAGCTTGTAATGTTAGTAGAAGGCAGCTAGCATTACATAAATGTGATTCTGTGAACTGTTTTTTTCAGTTGTATGCTAATATAAAGTTAGCACTTTTTGTCAGATTCTTTCCATTTTCCAACTTGGTCACAACTGACAACAAATAGGCCACGATGCAAGCAGCAAAGTGGAACGAGGGAAATCTGTGCAATAGAAGGAACTGTTTCTCAGGCAATGTGAAGTCTGAAACTGCTCTGAATTACAAAGTGAACTGGTGGTGTTCTTCCAAATCCTATTCTTCAGTTTATGATTTAAGCAAACCACCAGTCAGAAAAATCTGTTGTTAGACATATTTGATGTTGAGATCAAATGTCGAGATGTCCATGCAGAAGGCCCAGGTCATCTTTAGAAGAGGTGTGCATGCTGGGAAACAGCTTTAAGGAACAAGGAGGGCAGTGCCAGAAAGTGCAGACTGAAAGAGATACATAGGGACTGACACACAGTGCGGTGGTCCCAGAGGTACAGGCCATGGACAAGGATTCAGGAATCCGGGCATCTCCCTGCTCCAATATAACGGATTCAACTTATAAAGGCTGTTTGTTAGCTGATAAGCAGCGAAAATGCTAAATGGTAGAGTTATCTGGGAATACAGAACACTGAGGCATAAACAGAAGTGGCCTCATCAAAAGGAATTCCAAGAAGTCAGGACTTGTTGAGAGTCCAGAGGGGATCCAGGGTGCTGAGTGGGTCATCTCCATTCGGAGGTCCCTGCAGACCCTGGCCGTCCTGTCCCTGGAAGAAACTTTGCTTGCTGATTCGCTGTTTTCCACGGCAACCACTGTCAAGTGTAAAAGCTTCAGGTGTTAGCGAAGCCAAAAGGTCCAGGGACGATGGTGCTGGAGGAGCTGCTTCAGTTGCAGTATGGTTGTTGGAGACTAGCACGGGTGTGGATCCCTCGAACCCGTCACCCTGGTGGTTAGGAGATGAAGGAGACTGCATCTTACCTGGAGAAGAAGGGCAGGAAATTGGGGGACTTAGTGAGGCAGTTACAGTATCAGCAGGAGAAAGAGCCTGGAGGTCTTGGAGTGGTGCCAACTCAGGTTCTAGTCCTGCAGCCACAGAAGGCATTGGGTCCTGATTTGGGTCCTGGTCAGACTCGAGGCTGGGTGGCCGTATGCTTAGCCTTGCAACCGTAGCCTGGATGGAGCTAATGGGCATATCACCTCCAAGAACGATATCCTGAGTCTCTGGCTGTGAGTACTGCTATACAGACACATCAGGGTTTATTGTTAAATCAGAGTTCATCAAGCCTAAGGTATCTTTTGTACAAATGTATTGCTGAGTCTGACGTGTTAGAGTACAAGTAACTACTAATTTAGGCACCAATGGTCTGAAAGTGTTTCACCTTAACTGCTGCACTGCTTGTGGACTTGTGGCTTGGGGTGGTAATGATGCCACGACGCTGAAGCACCTGCTCTGCATGTTTCAGGACTGCCTCATAACAGAATTTTAGGTGTAACTGTATAAAACATCGAAAGACAACAGCAGGTCTTTTACCCAGAAGACTAGGTTTCTCAGATTTCACACACAATTTAGATTTACCTTAGTCTAGACACAAACACTGTCACTAGAGAAATAGATATACACACACACCTTCTCCTGTAGCATATTCTTCCTCTGTTGTCTCATCTTCCTCACCAGCTGGGATAGGTCAGGTATACCATTCCCAGCCTCCAGCTCTTGCAGTGCAGCATACAACAGGCAGAAGGCTCCAGTTCGACCAACACCAGAGCTGAAATTCACAAGCGCCGAAGTTAAAATGTGTTGAATTTTTGAATACCAAGGGTTGTGCATTCGAATAACTCACCTGCAGTGCACCACGACAGGTGTGTGTAAAGGGCGCTGGAGAAGGTAATGTCCATGAACTTCCTGGATGAAGCGAATGAGGTTACTTTTACTCTCTGGCAAGCCACTGTTTAGAGAAAAGAAAAGAGAGAAAAAAAGCTTTGTATATACACGGCTTCAGTAATCCCTTTGATTAAGGATAACCCTGGGGCTTTGTGTGCTGGAGCCTTACAGTTCAGGCCACGAGGTGAACTGTAGGTGGATGACCGTGCGCTTTAGACTTTGATCTCGATACTGCAGTCCAATCATGCGCTCTACGTGAGTGGCGGTATTTTTTTGCGTAGTCAGGCTGAGTATGATTGGGCCTTGAGTGATTTGCTGTCCTCTTTCAGATGGAAAGTAGCGCAGAACTTTTTGCTGTAAAAGAAACAAAAAAAAATTGCTCATCACTTAAAAATTAAGAGTGGTCTGCCATTGAGTCTTTGAATATGTGGGCCTTACCTTTTCAAGTTCTTGCTCAGAGACCAGCATTACAATTAGAGACACTTTCTGCTCATACACCATGAGCCAGAAATCAGCAGCTGTTCCAGTAAGGGGAGCCTGTGTTGCAATAAGGCGGGGACAATATGGTGAAAGATCCTCTATAAAGCTGGCATTGATGTAGTCATCTTTGCCAGAGTGCAGAACAACTCTATTACAGTCGTAAGGCATGACATCCTGGTGGCGGTTTTTCATGGTGTAGCACCGGGCTATAGCAATAGACAGCTGACGAGAATCCTTCTCTTGCTGATCTTGCAGCTCCTTCCATCGAGCATCAAGTTCTGACAAACCTCCCTCTCCTGAGGGACGCTCCAAAGACTGGACAGTTGACCGAAACCTTTCGAGCTCTGCACAAAGTTGTGAGACCCTTTCAGGAGCCTGGTATGGATCACCTTGAATAATCTTCACTCCTTCTGATTTCTTGCGAAGCTGTTCATCTTGAGAATCAGCCTTGGTGGGTAATAAGACATTAGCAGTGTCTTTGCTACCACCATGTTGGCTCTCAGGGCTTGAAGACAGAAGGTCATCTGTACTGGAATTCTGGTGCTGAAACAGTGAGTTTGATGATGGCAAGGGGCCAGATGAGGGCAAGGGTGTTGTCACAGCCTGTGGTATTGCTGCACCTGCAACAGGTGTGAGAGCAGGGGAGGGTCTCTGAGGCACGATACCTAGTGAGGAAGGCCCTGGTGATGGAGAAGGCGACGGAGCAGACAGGACACTGCTTGGTGTAGCCCCTGGTGCAGCTGAAGATGGTGGGATCATACCCTGAGAAAGTGACTGGAGTCCAGGTGTAACGACTGGACCGGAATGTTGGACTGATCCTGGAGGTATGAGCCCAGCATGTGGCCCAGGGTAAGATGCTGGCCCTGATGGTACCTGTGGCGGCAGAACCTGGGGCTGCTGCGGGACTGTGGACTGGTGGGGAACTAGAGGAATACCACCAGGATAACCCACAGGTGTAGCGTGAGGAGGGAGATGGTGCTGGGACAAGCTCATATGTTGCTGGGTCATCTGTGGGGACACTGAAGGATGAGGTCCAGGAGGGAGTTGTGAGGGAAGATTGCCATGGGGCTGTGAAGGGAGAGCATTGGTGTGCACTGGGAACTGTGCAGAGGCTGGAGGTAACTGAGGCTGGACAGGGACCGGAACCCTTGGTGTGGTTGCTGGAAATGCTGGCTGGTAGGGAGGATGAATTTGTTGATGGGAGGGGTGTGGTAATGGTTGGGAAACACTGGGAATTGGTGGACGAGATGGGTGTGGTAACGGCTGGGAAACCGCGGATACTGGTGGATGAGAGGGGTGCAAATCTGATTGGGAAGCTGCAGGCATTTGCAGGTGAGTGGGAGGAGACAATTGGGTGGAAGATGGTAGCATTTGTGGCTGAGACATTGGAGGTATTTGTTGTGTGGTGGGAGGCATTTGCCCATGGCCTGCAGTTGGTACCTGCTGCGAGGAAAGGGATGTTTGTGGAGAGGGAATAGGATGTAGTTGCTGACTGACTGGGGGCATATAGGGCTGGGAACAAGGGGGCATTTGTTGTTTCATGTTTGGTAAATGTGTCACAGAAACTTGAGGTACAGGCTGGGAGGATGGGGGTATTTGTGGTTGCATGGAATGATGGGGCAGCTGATTTGGAGCAATGGCATTCACGGGTTGGCAACCAGGAACAAATGAAACAGGAGGGTATACCTGCTGGGGGAGTGCAGACGGTGTAGAGTGAATATTAAATGGCCGTTGCTGAAGATTATGTGGTCCAGGTGGTCTTGGTTGTGCCATGTGGTGTAGGTAGTGGGGCTGAGTTTGTTGTGGGAGCTGAGGCCCAGTTACAGGTGCAGGTATCTGCTGCTGAGCTGGCACTGGCTGGAAAAATGGCTGTGGTAGGCTTGGCTGTGATTGGCCCTGACCTCGAACATGGGGAAATGGTTGATGATGCTGTGACTGTGGTTGAGAAGCTTGTACTCCCTGAGGTGGCTGGCTCACAGAAACACCAGGCTGCGGCAAATACTGAGGCTGTGAAGCCACTGGAAGTGGAGGCTTATACACTGCCATAGCTGGCTGTCTTGGTGCTGGCGTGTAGCTGGGAATAGGTGTTTGCACACTGTCCACAGTGGTGGTGGATGTGCGAATGGGAGTTGGTGGGCTCGATATGGCCGGCTGGGTTTGTGAAGATGGAGGATGATACCCAGGCACTGAAGGAAGCCGAGAGATTTGAGGGTTGGGCATCTGAGGGCCCTGATGTTGATGGGGCATGGGGCCGTGTGGCAGATTGTGGTTGAAACCCTGGGTAGGGGGAAGTGTTGTAAAACGGGAGAATTGAGCAAGAAGTTCAGGAGGTGGTAGGTTTGGAGGAAAACGGGGTGGTGCATATAGAGCAGCTGCCCCTGGATGAAAAGCCTCTGGTATCCTGGGAAGAGCAAGCTCAGGAGGAAAACTACGAAGATCTTCTGGTAAGTCTCCACCTAAGGCTAGAATGGCAGCATTCAGCTTGGCTATTTCAGGGTCCTCTATCCCAGAGGAATCCACAACTGGACCTTTTTTTTGGGCTGGCTTTGGGGCTGTGGGCCTTTGAGGAACCTTTTTTTGGAGCTCTCTGATACAAGAAATTGGAAAACAATGAAGGTTAATGAGCATGTGAAGTTATTTAAACTCATTACCAATGAATAGGAACAAATGATTACATCAAGGCTGGTTCTTTGTAAATAAGCCTGGGGCAGCGAGGTGAATGAAAAAGGGATAGTTAATGTGAAGAGACCATTTACACATGCTACACTGCCTCTTACTTTTCTAAAATGGCTTGTCTCTCTTCGTCCCTGGTCTTACAGATGTTCTTAGCCTTTTCTAAGAGGCGAGAAGCCTTAGCCTCCAAGTCTTCATAAAACTCTTTTCCCTCCTGTGATTTCTTCATCAGGTCTTCATAGGCTTCATAGGAAGCAACAAGCATTTGCACGGTACTGCTCCATCTACAGAGTAAACACAAAACACAAGTCTAATGCAGTAATTTCTAGACGTTCATGTAGCAAAAAAAAAAAAAAACCTCCCTTTCCCAACTCTTACTTATGCTCGGTCTCGGCCAGGCTCTTGCGTACAGTTGCATACTGGACATTTGCATCCGTCAGTGCCTTCAGGATGTTCTCTTGCGCAGCTAGATTTTGATCGATGTACACCTTTACCTGTTCGTACTTCTTCAGCTGCTCCTCAAATAATCTCTGAGAAGGCATCACAACAAATTAGAATAACCCACAATATATAGCTGGTATACTACTTTTTATATCATTGAGAATTGCACCAACAGCAATGTCACCTAGTAATAAAGCCAAATTCTAATCTGGTACCTTCATATCAGCCCTCTCGGTGGTAACTAAAGCAGCAGTGATGTCATCCTTCTGGATCAGCTCCCTCAGCTGCTTCTCAAGAGAACTGCGCTGGTCTTTCATCTCTTGTACTTTACCCAGAATCCTCTTCATGCATTGGAGACCTGCTACTTCATCTGGAAAAATGACAATAAATGAATTTAAGGTCACGTGGTGATGTAACTTGTTTGGATTACAGGTTTATTTACAGGCCACCCTTACACCTGGGGAGATATTTCTATAAGCGTGTACCTTCAGAAAGCTGTGGTCTGGGCAGGGCCTCTCTCAGAGTGTCCAGTGGTCCACCCAGCAGTCGCAGGTTGCTAATGTGCAGATTCATGGCCCGGTGAAGCTCTGTGTTGGTGAAGCTTGCTTTCTCATGGGCCTCCAGGTATTTCTCGAGGTCCCTACGGAGCTCAGCTATGGAGGCAGATTGAGCTGGAGCACTCTGCTTTCCTGCTACTTCCTCCAGCTTCCGGTCACCTGCCTCGTCGTCATCTAACACTGACCGAATCTCCCGCAGGGAGGCCTCCACATCCGTGAACACACCAGACAGTACTGAGATAAGTGGAAAAGCAAATGAGCACGAGGTCTTTGAATGTTTTGCAAAAAATAAAACATAGTGTCCACTTTTATGGATTTATTCCTGGTTTCACATTATTCATAAACCATGAAAAACACCAACCCTGCATGGACTGTATGAGACTCTTCACGGTGTCTGGTCTCACGCTCAGAGCGGCACACTTCTCCATGAGTACAGAGGGAATGCTGTTGTACATGTCCATGTTGTCCACAGAGTCTGGGTCCAGATTCAGGGAGTCCATGAACTGTCTGAAGAAACAAAACTAGTTATGATGCCTTTTGTTTTTTTTTAAAAACACAAACAGACTTTGCAATCAGATTTTTGTTACTCACTCTAAAGTCTCGTTCTTGCTGTCTATTTTTGCCATGACATCTCGTAGCAGCTTGGCCTTTTCTTCACTGTGGATGACGATTCCATTATTAGTGAAGTTGTTAACTTGCAATCTTGCTATTACTGATCATCATATCAATAATATTCAAATAGGAGTCTTTGAGTGTTAGAAAATTACTCATGTTGGAAGTTTATTTATAGCAAAATTTCATGTTTAGCAAATGCAACCTGTAGAGAGAGGAGGCCTCGTGAGCAGCCATAGGCACCAGCTTGGAGAAGATGTCTGGTCCTGTCACACTTGGGTCTGTTGGATTCACGGGTAAGGCTTTGACTAGTGGCGCACCTGCAGAAGGTACGAATATGCTTTAAGTAATTTATTTATTTTTAAACAATTATACTTTTAAAAAAAAGTTTTGAGTTTTTTTTTAATCCAGTAATGCAATTTAGCAAACACAAATCTGGTGATGCATTATGTACAGGGGAAATATCTACAAGTATAGTGATATAATATCATAATAACAGAATTACATATAGCTCTGAGATTTTTTATATATATATATATATATGCACACACACGTCACTGTAACCCCAAATACCTTTAACTGAAGGCAGCGTCTCCAGAGATGGCACAGCCTCATGGTAAATGAAGTCATTGTCTTTCTTAGCAGAGTTAAATCTAAAATTAAAAGAACGAAACAGCCAATGTCTGTTTTAAAGCATAAGTGAGATGGCAATTAAAGTGAGACCAGATGCTAATGTGGTTACTAACTTTCCCCCGATGACGTCCATGGTGAAGCGCAAGGCTTCCTGAACACTGTCCGGCTGCCCTTTAGCCAACTTTACCGCTTCATTGAGTTTGTCTAGTGAACTCTGAAGATAAGCGAGCTGTGGTGGAACAA
>JAQQZX010000019.1:52681-67357 GCA_030068355.1 Notoglanidium maculatum | reverse complement strand
GCGTGTGTGGCTGTTTGTCTGTGTTGGCCCTGTGGTGGACTGGCGACCTGCCCAGGGTGTACCCCGCCTCTCGCCCTCATCTGCTGATATTGGCTCCAGCTTCCCCCACGACCCAGACGGATAAAGCGCTATAGATAATGGATGGATGGACTTCTCTCGCCTTCTTTCCCCAGAATGCAGTATGCTTGCCGAGTCGTACTACAAACTGACGTCACGGAAGTCTCTCCATTCTTAAAGGAGCAGGCACCGCTAAAAGTCTTACACCTAGATATCTCTATTAAACAGACATAGCATGTGACCCAGTTACATGTTGGATGGTGATAACATTTCTTAATTTTCTCAGTCACATTAGAACTTATACCTTTAGAGATCTATTTCCTTTTCCTCATGATATAAATGTTTGAACAAATGTTCAAAAGGGAGAAATGTGGTGAAAAAATAATGATATATATATTTTTTCTTTTCTATGTTTAAACATTTATTCACAGTTGATGCATATATAATTACATGTAGTCAGTAATATCCACATGACTATATTCACATCTTTCCCACATGATTATGTTCTCAACATAGGTCTCTATCTTGTACTTGATGTAAACCAGTGTACACAATATGAGTGCAGCTGAGCGCATAATGTTATTTATGTATTCCTGACTATTAGGAAATTTAGAGCCAATGTTCTAGACCTTTGCTGTGACATTTTACTTCGTAACAGAAAACTGTGCTTATGTGTCTTTTAGTTTCGCATCCTCTTTTTCTGTAGATTAAAATATCCCTCACTTTTAGATCACATTAGGATGAGAGCACTTTTAGGAACGTTGCTGGTCATGTGATCTTCTGTGTGAGTGATATTTCCTGTAAGTGAGTTCAAATCAGCAGCTCCTCTGACATGATTAAAATGTTACTCTTTTCAGTACAGAGTTCACTTGTTTGCTTGAGCTTCATGTCTTCAAATTTCTTACAGGTGAATTTCCATGACAGTGCTATGATACACTTCCACAAATGTGTTGTTAAGATGAGACTTTTATAGATGATAGATTCCTGTTCTTTAAATAAAACAGGGTGCCACTCAACACCTGATTGTCATCTCATTGATTGGAAACACCTGACTCTAATTATCCTTCTTGTGCTTAAATAACAGTGTGTACTCGAGCTGGCATGGACTTCACAAGTTTGTGCAAAATCCACTTTAGAACAAATCCATCACACCCACTTTTATGCAAAAGCTAACCCTCCAAAAAATCTGACCTTTTCTACAAACGAGTTAAACACGATTCATGTCACGGTTTTTTTTCATAGGTTTAAATAGTGAACAGTTAAATGGTTGGTGATTATCCAATATGCTTAAAAGTATCACCAGCTACTCTGGTACACTCACACAGCAAAGAGAGAAGAGAGAAAACCTGTAGATTTGACTTGTTCCTTCACAACTGATAGTTTATTAAGAGCAGAAACATTTCACCTTATTTTTGCTTCATCAGGAGACGTGCAGGAACAGACTACAGGTCATAAAAATAATTATAATCTTTCGGTAAAAGTGCAAAATTTCTCTGTTTAATAAATATAGTCCTTTATATTTGTTGGAGATCTGCTACTAGCCTGCTATTATGAGTGCTGTCCTCTTTGCACCAGTGTCCTGGAGAGGCAACATTAGAGCCGGGGAGAGGCAAGAAAGCTCAACAAACTGGCTGTTGAGTTCAAATATAAACTTTTTCTTTCTCTTAATCTCAGACTCCATCTTTAGTGGAAGCGGAAGTTTGGCTCAGTCTCCATTCACTACCATGGGAATGGTTAAAAATTGTACTGCAGCCAGCCACTAGAGGGCAGTAGAGACATTTTGGTTTCACTTTTGACTCCCTGTTATGACCTCCAATCTGAAGTGACTTTTTTAAATTTTTTTATTGTGTCTTAAATTTGATTCCTAGCTCACTTCAGTGGACTTGGCTTGTAATTCTAAATTACATTAACATCTTAACAACTTTAGAGTAATTATACTCTATATATAATGCCCATTTGCACATTTGCACATGTACACTTTATGTTGTCTTCTGTTGCACTTTTGTTCTTCTGTGTTGTCCTATATGTAGCACCTTGGTCCTGGAGGAACGTTGTCTCATTTCACTATGTATTGAATCATATGGTTGAAATGACAATAAAAGCCACTTGACTTGACTGCTATGTTCATGTATTTGCCTTTCTTAATTACTCCAGATCCTAATGTCCCTAGTTAGATTTCTCAGCAAATAAATGTGTAAAAGTCCAATGTAATAGCGAAGGCTCTTCAGTTACAGAAAATATGTTTTTGAAGTCTGCTTGAACAAACAATATCACCATCCAGTGGTGGAAGCCTGAACCTCTGTAGAATTTTCATTTTCTCTTCATTTACATTTGTCAGGCACCCTTATCCAGAGCGACTTACATATGTCTTATTTTATATAAGTGAGCAGTAAAGGTTAAGGGCCTTGCTCAAGGGCCCAGCAGTGGCAGCTTGGCATGCTAGGATTTGAACTCACGACCTTTGATTACTAGTTCAATGTCTTAACCACTGAGCTACCACTGACACTAATAGTCATTTACTGAGCTGTTGGAATAAAGCCTCTGGTTAATCAGGCTACTCTGGCTGTGAATCCATTAACGTGTTTTAACCATCACAATTATATTGTTCTAGACTTTAACATGAAACAAGTCTGGGGCCTAAAAAATAAAAGTCATATCATTCAGCAAAGGAAGTAACTGTAAAGCATGTGGTTTAGCTCAAAATTAAACATCTTATTAAATTTAAACATTAATTACATAATTTGTGCTCCCATTCCATATACATAAAATTGAACAAAGGTGAATTGACTTTATTTATTTATTTATTTATTTGTTTGTTTGTTTATTGTGGGATGAATATTCAAGTCTAATCCTTTACAGAGGGGTCTTAAAGTATTACTCTCATGAATACAGACTCAGGAGAGCATGCAGGTGTGGTTTAAGGTCTTTATTTAAAAGTGCAGGCACAGGTATAGAAACATAAGGCAAAGGAAGAAACACAAAACAGGTAGAGGTCACATGATCAGGTAAACAGGACAATGCAGGCAATGTCAAAACCAACAATACCCAGAGCAACAGAACAAAGTCACACACAGGAAATCAAGAAAGGATCCTTCAAAGGATAAATATGTGGATCCTCAGTGCTGCTAAATTGCCCACAGTCCTATGTGCACTTACAAGGCAGGACCTTTTCAATGATACACATCTTGGAGTTGGCGAGAGAAAACGTTGATAACACAATTATATATTGTGAATTTGCTAAACCTCACTTTCATGTTTTCAAGCAGAAATGTAGCTATATATTAAAAACAAAAATGATATAAAAACTGTGAGACTGTGCTCCCATTTTAATGATTACACTTAAGCCATTTTCTACATAAACATACTGTTGACTATATATCTGTTTAAATTGAATTGGTACTGATTAATAAAATAAAATAAAATAAAATAAAAACCTTCTTAACATGACCATGTTTAACAGGATTAATAGGAAGTATCAGATTAATAGGAAGCCTCAGTCTAGGGTATAGTTTTACTGTGGAGACATGAAGTATATGCAGAATAAAGTAGGATCTATCTAAAGTGGCAAAATGTGGACTGACATTAAATAGCCTGCTGAGATTAGCACCTAGGATACAATACATAATTTATGCTGTATTGACATTTCTAAGAATGACTGGTCTTGCAAATAGAATTTAATTTTCCTTTTTCTTTCTTTCTTTCTTTCTTTCTTTCTTTTTTTTTTGTTTGAAGCATTCATATTCCCAACAGTATTAACACCTTAGTCCTGCAGATGGTGGTAATGCACCAAGTTTATAAGCTGCCAATAAACTCAACAGAAGAGATACACACCTGCACACTTGCTAGACTGTTCCATTATGTATTCTATGAATGCTAGGAAAGGGGCTTCCCTAGCCTTGAAAGGATCTGACTTGGAAGGATCCATCCTACCAAGGAAGCATCTTTGATACTGAGTAACACCCTGAGAGTCTTTGAAACATTGTCCTGAGTGTGTGTGCAAATTGGATGCAGGTGCAACCAATTAGAAGTCAGGCAGAGTACATGAGCGAGTCAGCCAAGAGGGATCATGGGAATTGTAATCATGTTCAGAGTCCTCAGCGGTGGTCATGTTGTCATGCCGTGTGTGGTCCTGGGAAGTGGAGTTTGAATGAGCAGAATGATTAGAATAAGCATTGTGCATGGTTATTGATGGCGTGGATGTGACATTTACTAAATAGGCTGCATGTAAAGACAAGTCTTAGTTTTTCGTTGTGTTAGGATTTCCTGATGTCAGCCACTTCCTCTATCTGCCGGTGGTACATTCCACGGAGGGGTTTGGTCTTCCACAATGCTTTCTCATCCTCCTCACCATCTTCTGTCTTCTGCTGCCTGAGACACTCTTTCATCAGCTCATCTTGGAGCTCCATCTTCTTGATGTATTCATGGATGTTCCTTGTTTCATTCTGGATAGTGGCTCTGACACTCACTAATCCTCGTCCCCCTTCTGTATATTGTTCGTAGAGTCTCAAGGAGCTGGATCTTGGATGGAACTCTCCATGCATCATTCCGTGTCTTGTCATCAGTGGCATCTATTTCCTCCTGTGGCTTATTCCAGCTGGGTATCTGATGGTTGGTAGGGCATACATGTTGATGGCTTGGATCTTATTCCTACCATTTAGTTGGCTTCTGAGCACCTGTCTGACCCTCTGGAGATATTTGGCTGTGGCTGATCTCTTTATAACCTTATCCTGATTCCCATTGGACTGTAGGATACCAAGATACTTGTAGCTGTCCTGTATGTCTGCTATTTTGCCCTCTGGTAATGCCACTTCCTCAGTCCTCATCATCTTCCCTATCTTAGCCACCATGTGTCTGCATTTATCCAGTCCAAATGACAGGCTGATGTCCTTGCTGTAGATTCTGGTTAGGTGGATCAGTGAGTCAATGTCTCGTTCACTCTTAGCATACATCTCGAGGTCATCCATGTTCAGGAGGTGGCTGATTGTTACTCCACTTCTGAACTTGTATCCATATCCACTCTTTGTAATGTGACTGAGGGGGTTTAGGCCTATGCTGAACAGCTGAGGGGTACAGGGGTTCTGCATAGGCCTGAACCCCCTCAGCCACATCAAAAAGAGTGGATATGAATACAAGTCCAAAAGTGGGCACAGTGCATCACCTTGGTATATATCCCACTAATATTAAACATATGGAACCTTGAACCTTGGAATTGGCTTCCAGTGTTATCTTCCACAGACAGAGAGGAGCTTCCATGTTGTGGAGAGGCAAGCTATTGGATCTTTCAAGATCAGGCTTGTCCTACTCTGCGTTAGCCAGTCTGGGTGAGTGCCTGTTGTTAGCAGCTCACTCATTTGTGCTGCCAGGCAGTCATGGAGTGCTGTTAGTTTCTTTAACCAGTAACTGTGAATCATGTCAGGTCCAGGTGCTGTCTAGTTCTTCATGCTTGAGATTCATTTCTGGATATCTGCCTTGGTGATGGTGACTGGTTCTTGTTCTGAGGTCTTCTAATGACTTGGCATTGGTGTTATGTGATACCGCCTTCAAGTATTTCTCAATCTCAGCTCTGCATGGATCTAATATTTCTCTGCTGTTGTTCCCTAGATGGCTCTTTGGAGAACAGGCCATTTTTATTCTTTTTGCCTCTGCTTCTGCTTTATGGCCAGAGCTGTGAGTCTTTGTTTGGCAGTCTCCAGACCCTCACTTATGGACATCTTGCTGTACTTCTACCCAGAACCTGTCTCTTATGACTCTTTCTGGACTTCTGTGAGCCAGCTGATGTGCCTCCAGGCTTCCCTGATCTTGGCTTCCAACCTTCTTCTACAAGGTGGCCTGCTGGTATAGTAGCATTCCATCAGCTCCAAGTTTTCTGATATAGTCCAGGTATGTCTTGTTCCAGTAGCCCAATTCATAAGTATGTCCTGGTTCCTCAACAACTGATGTGGACCTTGTTAACCATGGTGATGTCTGAGCCGGTATGGCTTTGTATTTAAGTCTCTCACTCATGTTCCGAGGTAGGTTTGTGCCAGCATTAGTGGTCTAATGCCCCAATCCCACCAATTCTGTTGGTTGAAGATCTTTTTCCAAGTTGGGTGGTGTGAAGCAGAATGTTCTCAGGTCTTGTGTGGGATGATGCAGAGGTTCATGATCTTCTTCAGGTGGTCTTGGTAGTGACATTTTGGTGCACCTCTAGGCTTTGCTCCATGCTCCATTTCACTAAAGAGGATGATCTTGGGGAGTTGGGTGTCCTCCATGTGGCAGATACATCCCACCTATTGCAGCTGATCCTTGGCGATGGTTGCTTCAATGCTGGTGAATCCAGTTCTTCATAACACCTTATTATCGGTAAGATGATCCTCCCACTTGAATTTCAGGATGCTTCTCATGTTGCTTTGCTGGAATTGTTTAAGCATCTTCAAGTCTCACCAGTAAAGGACACATACTTCACAAGCATAGAGAAGGGTAGATATCATATCAGCTTGGAAGACCATGATCTTCGTTTTCAGGGTGAAGTTATGAGTGCCAAACACTGTTGTAGTGCTTGCCAAAAGCAATGTGAGTGAGCCTGATCCTGTTCTTGATGTCCATTTCAGTCAAAAGCTTGCTGGACAAGGTGCTACTAAGGTATAAGAAAGATTACACAGCTTTGATGGACTAATCATTGATCTGAATGTTTGGCTATGCTGGGTCTTGGTTTCGAGCTGGCTACACAAGTACCTTTCTCTTCAATGAGTTGACTCTCATGCCAAAATGATGGTATGCTAGAGCTGCACACCTTTTCCATTTTCTGTGTTCCTATTATTTCATTTGTAGGGGTGTTGGTGTCATCAGCCTATTGTAGTTCTGTTGAGCCTATAATGGAGATTCAGTCCAGGAGCTGTTGGTGGGATCACTCTCAGCATGGCACTCGGGTAGATTGAGAAGTGCATCAGGGCAAGGACACATGCCGGCTTCAGGCCTCCATGAGGAACTCCATTAGGAACTAGAGCATTTTGATGAGAGACTCTTCCAGTTATACCTTTGTGAAGGGCTTGATCAGTGACGTGACGTGATCAAGCCATCTGTATCTTGAGGATGGCCCACGTTGCACAGTGAGGAAACAGGTTGAAGGCCTTCTCCAGGTCAATAAATATGAAAATGACTGGCCTTCTTTTTTCTCTACTCTGTTGTGTTGGATGAGCAGGAATAACCTTGTTTTGATGCCTGGTGCTCCATGTATATACAGTTCTAGGGGGATGTTGTCCAACCCAGGAGCCTTCCACAGTGTCATTCTTTCCAGGGTGTGCTGGAATTCATGGAAGGTCAGGTCAGGAAGGCATCTAATGGCAGTTCGGGTAATGGGGGACATTGTGCAAGTCATCTGTAACATCAAAAACTTCATTCAGAAGCTTCTCAAAATGCTGTCTCCACCATTCCAGGATGCCCAAATCATCTGTGATGAGGATGGGTCCATCTTCTGTGAGGAGGGCCTTGTAGGATATCCTGATACATCCATAAATTTCCTTTGTGGCTGAATCAGTGTATTTTTGCATTTCACATGCTTTTTGCTGCCACCATTCATATCGCAGTCTTCTGTCTGCAATTTTTCATGCATTTCAGGTACATCTTTTTCTTATTGTGAGTCACTTGATTTCTAAAGTTCAGACATGAAGTCCTTTTTTTGTCAATCAGGTCCTTACTTTTAGGGTCATTTTGGTCAAACCAGTCTTGCTGGGATTTCTTAGCATACCCAAGGTTTTCTTCTGCTGCCTTCACAATGAACTCTTTGAGGATGTCCCAGAATGTTCATTGACCCAGGTGGAATAAGTGAACAAGATTAACAGGTCTTTCAGCTTACTGCTATCAAGGCATTGTGGCCTGGGTTGCTTCAAAAGCTGCTTTGAGATGTAACAAAGTTTCATCTTCGATTTAGAAAGAACTAGATGATGATATGTCCAGCAGTCATCCATGCTAGGCATACTCCTCATGATTTGGACATCTTTCTGGTCCTTAGATCTAGACAGCACATAGTCAAGAATGTGCCAATGCTCCAATCTGGGATGTTTCCAGGTAGTTTTATTTTGATTGAAAAGATCGAAGAAGATGGCAAGTTCATTCTCAGCTCAGAACTTGACATGAGCATTGAAGTCAAGCATGGGCGCATAAACAGAGATTAGAGTCAGGTACATGTCAAAAGATGGTGACCTGGAGAGTCAGGAGCCATTCATTGATGGGTGTAGGGATCAGGTTTTAATTGTTGACTAATTTTGTTTTCACAGTGAAGCCGACTTCGTATATGCAAGGGTGGTTGACTTTTCCACTCCAGAAGAAGGTGTAATCTGGTTCAGCATCTTGAAGACTTCCAACGCCCGAGATTCAAGTTTCAGAGAGGGCCACAATATCAACGTTAAAGCAGGCAAGCTCCCAAGAGACCAATGCCTTTCTGGTCATTCCTGATATTTGAAGTCTAAAATGGTCCTGACAGTTCAGAAATTGTAAGAAATTGAACTGACCCAGCCCAGTCATGAGTGCTTTGTTCTATGTTGTGAACCGTTTAAGATGATTCCTGTTTTGCACAAGCAAGACCCATGCACCTTGCAGATGGATCTTTCTCAGCAGCTCAGCAATACCTGAGACCTGCCAGTTCCAAGGGCCATTATTGCATTGGGCTGCCAGCTTCTCCAAGATGTAGAGTCTACCTTTCAAGACTGGTACTGCAAGATAGAGAGACTGCCTCATAGCCAGCCCAACTGGCATCTTCATGTGAGTCCACTGGCCACAGGAATTGCTAAAGCATTGGAATGCCTAGCTTTCAACTTGTGTTCACCTCCATACCAATGGAGGTACCTCCGATGAAATGAGGAAGATCAGAGGAAAATCCCTAGACACTCCTTAGAAGCATTTAGATACAGATCATTATAATAAATAAATTAAATATTAATAGTGTATATATATATTAAAAATTGATTAATTTAGGATCATTTACTGCCTTTTTTATGATGGTTTACATTAAGATGCAAACAATCATAAAAAGGCAGTAAATAATCCTAAATTTAACAGTCATTGTAAATTATAGTCAGCAGCTCTTGTTTCTAACCCAGCTTTAAAAATTACTCCATGACTGAAATTACAATAAACCTAATAAATTGCTAAGTTGTTTATCATGAAATTAAGTTCAAGTGCAAAACACAGGAAATGTATATGCTGTGCAACATTCTATTTATTCTTCAGCTCACAGAGGAAATGCACAAGCAGAAGCTTTAATCTGAGTATGAGGTGTGAAACTGTGATCAGCTCATTGCTATTATACATTAGCATAGATATCAGTATCATCCTTCTTTTGCTGGACATTAGTGTAGATATTAGAATTGTCCTTCTTCTGCTACACATTAGCATAGATAGCAGAACCTTTTTTCTTCTGCAGCTCAGTATGGACACTCCTGTACTCACACACATTAATGAGGCACAAACTACATGTTAAGTGCTGTTAATTACTAAATGAACAGTTTGGCATTGCAGATTATCAAAATCATATGCTTTCATAGATACATTTTTGGTTTTACCAAAATATTGTGGGTCCTTTTTATACTTTAAAACATATATAAAAATATGTGGAGTTTTACCTCCTGTTGTAAATCACAGCTGGGATTGCTAAAATGATGAAAATCAGTCCAGCAGTCACCATAACAATGATCCAGATTGACCAATGAGCAGGATTTTCAGGGTTTTCACCTGTTGAAAACGAGAGTATTTATCATTTGAATATTTACAAGTATACAATACAAGTCACTTTATTTTCTTCAGTAATCACTCGAGACAGTCAGTAATGCTGTGAGCAGATGGACCCACCCTCAACATGAAGGCTGATCGTTTCTGATGTTGAGGCCTCGTTGGTT
This sequence comes from Notoglanidium maculatum, assembly GCA_030068355.1. NCBI lineage: Eukaryota > Metazoa > Chordata > Actinopteri > Siluriformes > Auchenoglanididae > Notoglanidium > Notoglanidium maculatum. The sequence continues at coordinate 57,428 of JAQQZX010000019.1, read as the reverse complement.
TCCCAAGTGCAGGTGTAATTCCCAAAATTCCATCACGGTTAGAGCAGGAAAGTGAAGAACGGGTCCTGATGCAGGTAAGCGCTCGTTGTTCTTAGACCACACAAACTGAGAGGAACTGTGTGTGCAGTTCACATCACACGTCAGATTTAACGCGTCTCCTTGTTTAAGGGTTCCGTTTCCACTGAGCCTGATTAGTGACACCTTTAAATCTTTTTCAGAGAGCAGGAAAGACTCCACATCAGTCAATCAGAACTTTGTGTGTAATAATAATTATAATACAATGGTGTCCTAAAGTCTGAGTCCATCAGCAAGAACACATTTATAAATTATATTTCTCAAACAAGACGCCATTATTTTTCATCAATTTAAGACCAAATTTGTTTACATACTGAGATGTCTGAATGTCACTGAGAAAAGGTGCCACTTAGAGATTATAACTGATAAATGTTATCATTTAAATGAACTGTATCTTTAACAGGATAAAATGTATTACTGGATAATTAAAATGGCCGATCTTGGCAGTGAACTCAATTGTAAGTTAAAAGTTCATGAAGAGAAGAATGATCACAATTTATTTATAAATATTTTAAGTAGCAAAACATTGTAATCTGATTGGTGTGGGTGAGGCCCTGAGTAAGTTGCCACTTCAGAAACTTCAGAGTAAGTTCCTTCAGAAACGGCCTTCCAGATATTGAATAACGTTGAATCTTTATTAACATTTACCTGCAACTTGAAGAATCATTCCAGGTTCACCTGTCCATCTGTCATTACTGGTTATAAATCTGAATTTGTACTTTCCAGAATAACTGAACTGTACATTGTGGATTAACAAAGTGCAGTTTGATTTGTTTTCTCCAACGTACTCAAAATCTGACTCGGTGTTTGATGAGCTGTTATACACATACGGAGGGTTATGACACTTATCTTTGTTTGAGTTCATTGAGCACCAAAGCATTTGTACCACTGTAATATTGGGATTTGATGTTGGATAATAATAACTACAGGGAATGGAGACACTGAATCCTCTCACAGCACAGATCGGATTTTCAGGATATTTCACACCCCATTCACTGTTCTGAGTGAGAACACCTGTGTAGAGAAATAAATGCAGATTAAAGGAGATTAATAAAGTTATACTGATATGTTGTGTGTTTTCAGGTTCATGTGTGTTCATCTGTTATTTCTACATTGTACAGAATATACCTTTGTACCTGTTTAGCTATATGTATTCACACCTGTATACAGTTATTTATTTATATTTGCCATAAATAAATAAAATCAGACCATACGCTGTGGTGCAACTGCCTTGTAAATTATAGCTCACGCTATACCTTGTTTGATTTACCTTGTAAATCAGGCAGGAGGAATCAACTGTAAAATATTTCATCAATTTAGAACTTTGCACCTTTGGATTGAATCTGCCCATTTTTCAAGTGATCAGAAATACTGGAACATGTGACTGACAGGTGTTTCTTGTTGCCAAGGTGTGTCCTGTAAGATTGATTATTTAAACAATTAATATTGCTGAATGTCTACTCTTGGTTTGAGCCCTGGGTTTTGCCTGTGAAGACTGCATTTTTGGTTGAAAAGGATAAATCAACGTATAGACCAGAGAGCTGTCTATGGGTGAAAAACAAGTCATTTTGAAACTGAGAGAAGATGGAAAATCCATCAGAGCTTTTACAGAATCATTGAGCATAGAAAATACAACAAATAAATCCTGAAAAAGAAAAAAAAAGCACTGATGTACTAACAACTAGACATGGAACTGGTCAGCTGAGGAAAATATCAGCAGTTGTTGACAGAAACTGTGGGGGGAAAAAAACTCCACAGACCAGGAGTAATGGTATCACAATCCATCATTCAAAGAAGACTTTGAGATCAGAAATATAGAGGTCGTACTACAAGATGCAAACCATCCATCAGCATTAAGGATCAGAGATGAGCCATAAACGTTCAAGATTAACCTCTATCAAAGTGATGCAAAGGCCAAAGTGTGGAGAGAGAAAGGATCTGCTCATGATCCAGAACATATGAGCACATGGGTGAAGCACAGTGGAGGTTGTCATGGCTTGGGCTTGCATGCTGCTTTTGGAACCAACTCACTCATCTTTATTGATGATGGAGCTCATGATGGTAGCAGCAGAATGAATTCAGAAATCTACAGAAACATTCTGTCTGCCAATTTACAGAGTAATGCACTCAATCTGATCGGGATGAACTTCATCATGTAAGCAAGACAATGACCCGAAACACACTGCTAACATAGTCAACACACTGCCACACTGACCTCATCATGCAGGTTTTTAGACTTGCCAAGTTAATTTCCAGCCCTTAACCAACTGAGCAGCATTTCACCTCCTGAAGAGGAAACTGAAGGGAGAAACCCTGCATAACACACAACCACTGAAAGAAGCTGAGCTACAAGCCTGGAAAAGCAAAAATGAGGCAAACCCAATATTGGGTATTGGCTTATATAAAACATTAAGCTTTTAACGGTCTCAACAAAAATCACTGGGCAGAAAATTAACAAGAACTAAAAAGTTCATTTACATAGTTTTCTGGTACGCAAAGAGAAAATCATGAAAAGATTTAAATGTTTATATGATATAAAATTGAAACTAACTTCTCTGGGGGTTCAAAATGTTCCAAAGTATCTTCTGATTTATTCTGCTGTGATAAAGACAACAAGGCTGGTTATTTTGATGAAACTCATACTTATGCACTTGACATCACTAAATTGCACTTACAATGTATATTTTTGTCAAATATAATATATTTATCAACAAAGTGACAGATATATTGTCAAAAACAGTCAGTTAGATTTGTTTTAAGTATTTCTAATATTTTCTTGTAATAAAAGTTTGATAAAGCAGTGGGCCCAAACTTCTGGCCTGCAGTGTAGAGTCCCATTCAAAAGTATTGGAACAGTAACAGTTTTTGTAATTTTGCCTCTGTTTACCAAAAATATTGCTTTAACTGTTTAGGACTTGCAGCCATTTTTACACAGTCCCACCATTTTCACAAGTTTTAAAGTAACTTACTGGAGTGACACAGCCATTTAAGAACATTTCATTTCTTTGCCTTAAAAAGCTCTTGGGTTACTTTTACTGTAAGTATTGGGTCATTATCCATCTGTACTGTGAAGTATACAGAAAGTATAGCTCTATACACTTCAGAATTCATCCTGCTGCTTCTATCAGCAGTCTCATCATCAATAAACACCATTGACCCAGTTCCTTTGGCAGTCACACATGCCCATGTCCACCATGTCTGTCAGATGATGTGTTATGCTTTGGATCATGAGCTCTTGTTTTCCTTCTCCATTCTCTTATCTTATGAGTTAATCTTGGTTCTATCTGGCCAAAGAATCTCATTCCAGAACTGGGCAGGCTTTCTAGCAAAGTCTAATGTGGCCTTACGATACTTGAGTGTTACCAGTGTTTCACATCTTGAGATAAACCCTCTACATTTACATTCATGAAGGCATGTCTTGAATGTAGCCTTTGACAATGACATGTATACCTCCTCACATTCTTGACGTGGCTGGATGTTGTGAATGGTTTTGCCATGCCTGCATGGTTCCCTCCGGATACTCTGGTTTCCTCCCACAGTCCAAAGACATGCAGATTACAGTACAAGTGAAATGCTTGGATACAGCTACTTATTCCTAGGTTTTTCTTTATTTTGATTATTTTCTACATTGTAGAACAATATTGAAGACATCAAAACTATTAAATAACATATGGCACATAGAACATGCCATATAGACTTAAATGGTAAAAAAAAAGTGTTAAAAAACAAAATACGTTTCAAATTTTAGACTCTTCTTTAAAGTGTTCAGTGCTGACCTTGATGACGGCTTTGTACAATACTGGCATTAGCTTAACCAGCTTCATGAGGTGGTCACCTGGAATGCTAATGAAAAATAAAGAAAAAACATTGAATTAGAAGGTGTGTATAAACTTTTGACTGAAAAACCAATTGGCTACCCTAAATTACCCAGAAGTGTGAATGAGAGTGTGAATGGTTGTTCATCTCTGAGTTAGCCCTTCAATAGATTGATGACCTGCCCATGGTGTTCTCCACCTCTCACCCAAACTCAGCTAGGATTGGCTCTAGCTTCCCCGTGACCCACAATGGATAAGCAGCATAAAACATGGATGGATGGATGATTGAGCACAAATTGGTCAATACTTCAGTCTAGTGCCTAAAGCCCAAAGCGCTACCGAGGTTCTATATTGAGTAAATGAAGAACGGTCAGGTGGACAGTAGCTCCGCCTCTCACCCACCCACAGTGATGAACAATCAAACATGAGCATGCTTATTAACTATCAGTAGCTTGACAATTATAATTGACAATTTAACTAGGATTGACCAACAACAACAACAACAGCAATAATAATAATAATAATAATAATAATAATAATAATCCTTCTCTTCCTCCTCATCCTCATCATCATATAAGTGGATAAGGGCACTTATTATATGCTCTAAATGAATGAAGTTTAAGAATGTTAATGCCCCTAAATCCCTCAACCCTCAAAAGGGAGTCTGAAACTGCACTCATTTTTTTTTAAATGATAATCGACCCCTTGCCCACTTTTTAGCATTTTTCAAAATGATGCAGTGGGTGGATTCAGGCTCAAAGCTGGGGGTGAAGTTACACTTTAAAACTCTGAACAATAATTCTGTCTAAGAGTGAGATGATGTTTCATACCGGACAGCGTGAGCAGAATCATAGCCA
>JAQQZX010000019.1:8863-20305 GCA_030068355.1 Notoglanidium maculatum | reverse complement strand
TCCCAGAGAGCGAACCCAGAGAGAAACCCCAGAGAGTGATCACAGAGAGCGACCCCAGAGAGCGTCCCCTGAGAGTAATCCCAGAGAGCGACCCCAGAGAGCGTCCCCTGAGAGTGATCCCAGAGAGCCACCCCAGAGAGCGACCCCAGAGTGATCACAGAGAGCGACCCCAGAGTGATCACAGAGAGTGATCCCAGAGAGCGACCCCAGAGAGCGACCCCTAAGAGTGACCCCTGAGAGCGACCCCTGAGAGTGATCCCAGAGAGCGACCCCAGAGTGATCACAGAGAGTGATCCCAGAGAGCGACCCCAGAGAGCAACCCCTCCAACATCAAACCTGTGGAGATTCTGCATCAGCACCCTCATTAAAGCTCCAGTTTATGTATGTAAAGATGCAAAATCAGCCAACAATTTGTACACCCCTACTCATTCATAAGTTTTTCTTTATTTTGATATTTTCTACATTGTAGAAATACTGAAGGCATCAAAACTGTGAAATCGCTCATATGAAACATGTTGAATTATGTGGTAAACAAAAAAGTAAAATGTTTCATATTTAAGGTTCTTCACAGTAGGCAGCATTTCCCTTGATGAAGATGTGCACACTATCATCATTATCTTACCCAGCTTCATGAGGTCGTCACCTGGAACACTTTTCATTAACAGCTGTACATTTTTTATATTTAGACAACATATATAACAGTTTAATTTAATTAATCAGTTTAATAAATATAATCTAATGGGGCTTACATTTGAATAATTTCTTTTGACGGTTACTGTGTATCGTGGTATTTGGAGTAAATCACTGAATCACATTAAATCACATGGATCCGTCTCTGAATCATTTTGAGTCATGGCTTATGTGTGTTTCAGCACTGTGAAACGTGAGCCCTGAGCACTGTACGTGCGGCCACTCGCTACACTACAGGTCTGATTCTGAATTTAAACTGTTAGAGTTCTAGTTCGAGGTCTCTTTGTAAATAATATGGAGCAGATCATACAAAACTGTTTTAATTTGTCTGTGACAAACTATGGTGCCTAATGTTCACAAAGACCTCAAAAGAGAAAATGTAATAAATTCTGACAGTATTTTTTAATTTTCTGGAAAGGATGTTCCCAAAAAAAAAAAGAAGCAATTTAAGAAGAGAAATTGTTTCCTTTTGGTTTTTGCTGTATGTACCAAGAATGTGAATTTAAAAATACATAAAATATATATATATTTCATCTCATTGGAACTGCTAAAGGGGAAAAGCAGATTCATAGCAGATCACTAATATAATATTAATGAAAAATCCCAAACTGTAGGCACAACCATAACCCTAGTCTCACTATTGAACACCAATCCTGGCTTTTACCACAGAAGTAATAATCCACTACATCAGGCAAATGTGGCACTTGTGTTCAGGTATGCTTTAATGGTAGAGAACGCTTTGGCCTTGGGTTAGGGTTATAGCCGTTCCTGTAGGAATGATAAAATCACAGGAACAGAACTCTGAAAGCCAAATGAACACAATGTCATGCAACACTCCTCAAAAACTCATCACTTTCAATATACAGTTGTATCTTGTAGCTGATGCTCTGGCATTTTGAAATGCGGTGCTAACATTATCACGCGGTCTCGCCGTGGTTAGATTCTGACCTCTCACAGGCCCAGCCCAAAGTGCCATCTCTGTGTGAACATGAGTCACAGAGACCAGGAAGAAAACACTTCTGTTTCATGACTGATGGCTAAAAATGCGGATGAGCAAACACAAAGACCAGGAAAACTTCCTGCTGCCCAATGTATGAATGATAAAAATGCAGATAAACAGATACCAGGAAATCATCAATCCGGTTTTATGTCTGAATGATAAAAATGCAGACAGATATGGTGACAGATATAAACCCCAGGGCCGTGGAGTCACATTTTAAGACATATGATCTGAGAATGTACTGGTTTTTTTTTCCAAATTAGGTTCGATGGAAAATTATTGAGTGTGACTGCAGGACAGCAGCCTGTGTTGAGCTTTTAATAAGAGCAAAGGGGAATAAATCTTAAATGGGATGTTCACATGTTCACATGGGTGTGATGGTCAGGGGTGCACATACTTTTGTACATATAGTGTATATAGGGATGTGTAGTTAGTTAGCTAAAATGTAGACACTAGAAAAGTTTAGAAAGTTTCCTTCTTTCTTCCTGTTCTTGGAAAAAGATATTATATACAGCAATTAATAACACAATGTGCACATAAACTCTCTAGTGTCTACATTTTAACTGAAACAGAAAGTCTGGGTATTCTGGCAGCTTTCTGTGTGACTGGAGATTACTGTGAAATGTACTAATCCATTAAACCAGAAAATAATGCTAAACCATTCAAATGCTGAGGAACTTAAAACTTAGAAATTTTAATATATAATTTTGCTGTGAAAAAATGGTAAGACTTGGCTGTGGAGCTGAAATGGTTTCTGCATTTGTTTTATGAACCTTTTTGAACAGTGTGTGTGTGTGTGTGTGTGTGTGTGTGTGTGTGTGTGTGTGTGTGTGTGTGTGATGTAATGAAAATGCTGCATTTGCATCTGCCTAACCCTCCTTTTATTACACAAAAGAACTAGCAAGTCAATTAAAGTGAAAATGAGAAACACAGGCAGGATCCTGAACAAAAACCAGACATGATGTGGGATAAACAGATTACTGTGATTAAATCTGATTACTGGGATTACTGTGGAGGGTTCCATTTAGAAACCATACAGATGACTTTGGACTGCAATGTGCTACAATGAGTTTTCACTCAAGTGTCCATCATCAATCAGCTGATAACTTCAACAAAAAACCCATCACCTTAAAAGTGTAATGAATTCAGAAGTAACTCTGATGCTCATACTCATAAGTTGCTCATAAGATCGTGAGTTCCTGGTTACACAATCGCACTTTTCGATGATATAGCACACAGTTATAGAAGGGAAACGATTTTTAATGGCTCTATCCGGTGTCACCCAGATTCCATTATGGGTCTGGTTCCTCTGATGGTTTCTTCCTCATTGCCACATCCAACAACATCTTGCTATTAGAACTTAATTGACACCAACCCATTTGTCTACTGGGACAAATTAAACCCTTGGTATAACTCTTTCATCCAGATTCTCACTTAGCAGGGTTTTGTTTTTTCTTTTCCTCCTCTTTGCCTGTGCTTTCTTTTCAGATTGCCTGAAGGGTAGGTGCGCTTCATGGTGTTTGGTTGCCATTCTGTAATTAGGAAGTGGCATGGGGACCCTCAGGGGTTTTCTGCACATGTCATTGTAATCTCTTGTACAAGGGTGATCATAGAATTTATTAAATGAAGTAGGACTAGGAGAGGATGGCTGATTACACAAGTCCACAAGAACCCCTTTAAATTCAATTTTAATTGAAATTAATATTTAATTTATGGGGGTTAAGATAGCATGAAATTGTTGCTGTGGACTAATATAATCATCCATCATCGGGGGCTCTCTTCCAGGTTGGGGCCCCAGGCAATTGCATGCTTGCCTCCCATGATACAGGGCCCTTGGGTTCCTCTCCTGTTAGAGAAGAACAGGAATCTGAGGCCATCATGGGTGTAGACTCACCCAAACTGGACAGTTGAAGATTAGGGTTACAACAAGGTGTTTCAGCCTGCAGACCCTCCGCTCACAGGATGTTTTTTGTTTTTTGCATCTTTCTATGTAAACTCTAGAGACTGTTGTGTGTGAAAATCCCAGGTGATCAGCAGTTCTGGAATTCCCAAACCAGCCCATCTGACGCCAACATTCATGTCACAGTTAGTCACTGGGATCACATGCTGATCTTTGACGTGAACATTACCTGAAGCTCTTGACCTGTGCAGTATTTGCATTGTGCTGCTGCCACGTGATTGGCTGATTAGATACCTGCATGAATATGCAGTTGTTCCTAGTAAAGTGGAAGGTGAGTGTAGATTGTTGAGTACAGGCTATACGGGTTCAACCTGGATTCAGAATCCACAGTGCCAGTCATTCCATCACGATACATTGAGGTTTTATTTTTCACCAAGTGAATACTAGCCTGTACTGCCTGACACGTGCCCAACCTCAGATTTCACACAGGTTAGAGACAGTGACAGAAGAAGGAACCATTAGATCTTCTGTAAAACTGAACTATTTTGGCCAAAGCACAGACAATCAGCTCTGTATGAACAAATCTGGCAAATGAAATCTTACAAGGACGCAGCTCAAGCTACTTTTGAGAGAATTTTTCTACATTAGGGAAAGCCCAAAATGCCACCCATTACTCCATGGAACAATCTGCTTCCACCAACTGAACACTAGCACACACTGTCCAATTGTCACACAAGACCAGAAGATATATTCTGTTAGAATTGTCAAATCCTGGGATCAAACTTTTAGAGCTTGAGTCTAATGCGCTCCCAACTGAGCTTCTATAAGTCGAGACCAAGGAAAACTAAAAATTTGATTAAGTAAAAATCATAGTAAAAAAAGACAAAAAATGTGATGTATTATTTGTACTTTTCATTAAAGAAATGAAGCATGTATTATGCATGTTAGTTTTGACTAGAACAAATTAAAATAGTATTTTATTTAATTAATAGTTTAATTATTTAACTAACTGTTAATTCGTTTTAATCTTACATGAGACTGTAAATACGAGTGGACATCATAACAAGGGGTGAAAAAAATTAAGCTAAAATGACTCTGAGGCCCTCTAGTGGCTGGCTGCAGTACCGTTATTAACCCCGCCCATTCCCAAGTCTGTCAAAGGAGAACGATCTCCACAAATTATTTCCAGGAACAGTTTTCTGCCATTTTTAAAAAGACTTCTGTCAACCTTGATACCTCCCCCAATGTTTTCCTTAAAATAAATGTAAGAGGTTTTTTTTATTGGAGTTTATCTGATGATAAATAAAAGGGTGTGTTTGATGAGGTGATTAACAGTCGAGCCATTGTGAATGCACACGCCCTTTGCAACACACACCTGAAACTCTGCACAGTTCTGTCACAAAGCCGTGTCCTGTTCTGCTGGGAACTGCTCTCACAGACCCTTGGTGGGGAATTCTCTGCAGTTTTTATGTTCTTCATTTTGATGTCTAAGCCGTAGCTCATTGTAGCCTAGTGATATTATAATTAGCAATCCAATGTGAATGACAGAGTGAGCAGAGCATAAAAGAGTACTCCTCCATTCAGATGGGTAACTTGGGGCAGATAAACTAAGAGCTAGATAAAAATCTTGAATTAGTGGGAATATGGTGCACCTAAATTTTGTTGATGGAATGAACTGAGCTTGGATTTAGCTAAGTGAGGTGAGGCTTATTCAAACAGGCCACTTTTATAAGCTCGCTTTGTGGAATACCCCTGGTGAAGTTACATAATAAAGTCTTCGACTCTCGTCTTTACAGCACAGACTCTAGCTCCAACATGGCGGAGGAATCTTGGCTTCATTATTACAGAATGGAAGGCAATGGAGCCAGTTCATCTGTGTTTGTTAGTCATTGTTGCCGCCAGTAAACAACATTTTAAGGACCAACAGCAACAAAGTGCAATTCAAGAGAAACACAGCAATAAAACAACAACCAATTAGTTTTTTAAAAAATACATAAACAGTTATGCTTGAAAAAGCTAATGTTGCATAGACTTGCTTTAACTTCACTAAATACAACTAATATTTTGAAATCTAGACCCGGAACTCGACCGGAAGTGAATTGGGTTACCCGGAAGTGATTGGGGTTCCCCCTACAATTGGTTGCATTCCATATGCCATCACATTGCCCTCTCCCTTCCCTGTGCGTGTGTCTGAGGCGCTCCTGCTGCTGCTCCTGCTGTAGGGAGCGTTTATAGAGAGTCAGTGTTATTTGGGACTCGGCGGTTTGTCAGGTTTCACAGCGCCTTTGTTTAGCTTTTCGTTATTAAGTCAGTAATTGTGGTCGCTGTGATGTTCTGAACAGAATGTTTTATAACTCTTACTAAAGACTGGAGCAGTTATCTACACACTGGCAACTGTTCATCCAAACAGTTCACTAAGTTAGATTTTTATTTCTGCACTTTATAATACGTTTGAGAATCGGCTCGTGTTTTTGTGATTATTCAGTCAGTGTATTGCTTTATATAAACCATCCATTTAATCCACCTGTGTTGATGTTAGATAAATGACTGTGCATTAATTACTAAATACATTTTTCTGTCCACATGAGGCTGATTTTATTTTCAGAACTGAACAAACTCCATTCCTTTCTGTGTACAAACTGTCCTCTCGAGCTTCTTATGTTAATAAATAAAGACTGTAAAGAAGAAAGAAAATGAACATGTGCTGAAAGAGTTGTGACGTAATGAACAGTGTTTATAGTCAGAGTAACACATGTAGTGTTCATGTGTAACTGCCATAATGTTTCTGCTTTATTCTCTCTTAATATTTCTGTAAGAAGTCCTGTGTGATTTGGTTCTCAGGGAGATGCCGAGCTGCTGGCTGCTTAGTGAGGATGACCGCCATAAACCCATTCAGCTGCTTCATTTCCACACACACACTCTGGGTCGAGGTCCAGAAACGACCATTAAAGACCAGAAATGCTCCAGGCAGCAAGGTAAAGCAGCAGCACCTAAACTCCTCCCTCGGGCCGGATCCGGGCCAGAACCGAGCCACACTGCACAGCTTAAACAGAAGATGATAATTATCATAAAAAATCAGAACACTTTTGTCTGCTGTTAAAAGCGCTATACAAATAAAATTGAATTGAACTTTTAATTTGTAAGTACAGTTTTGAGTGTGAGGTCTCAAATAGACTTTTATAACAATCAGTTGTTTTAAATTCAGTTTTTCAGGTTCATGTTTTCGAGGCAGGCTCATTGGCTGAAATCTAATCTGAGCCAGTCTGTGTTTCTGGATGAAGCGCACAGGAACACTGACAGTGTTCACAGCCTCAGAAACGTGTGTTGAATATCCTGGTATGTGTGTTTAGCACATTTCTAATCATAACTCGTTTCTGAACCTTTACAGTTGAACTGAAAGCGGACTGTAATCGAGGATTCGTCACTGTGAAGCAGGTGAGGTTATGAAATCGTTTTATGGAGCACAAATGAAATATTTCCATCAAACGTCGGAGTCAGAATGCTGGAACGCTCATCAGGACATCTCTTCCAGCTAGGCAGCAACCCGACAAGCCTGGACCATGTGGTTGTGGGCAAAGGCAATCAGGTAAAGCAGATGCGCGCTACGCATCCTCACGAGATCACAGTTTGTCCATGATGTCATTTCCGTGTTTGTCAGTAACCGAGGCTGTTGTACAGGTCGCTGGCTGTGACAGCGTTCCAACAGCGTTTCCTTCACCTCTGCAAGCAGGTGACCTTTAAACCCGGACAGAAGCTCTACATGGTCAATGGGCTGTATCCGTACACGCTGGAGTTCAGGGAAGGATCAACATCAGGCAGCGCATCTGGGGAGAAAAGCAAACCGCTGAAGAGACCGCACCCGAGAGACGCTCCTCAGGAGAGAGACGAGGATGAGGAGAAGAGCTGCAGAGTGTCAGCACCTCCCTGTTCGAGCAGCGCAGCTCGGCCTGAGAAAACTCCTGCACCTGAAAAGGTCCGTTCCATTTCAAACCATGTTTTTGTTCTTACATGTTTTAGATGACTGCACAATAGACAAAAAGGCATATTGCAATTATTTCCATGATTTATCGGAAAACTTTGAGCACATGATGGTGATTATTGTACCATATCTTGTGTAGTTGATAAACAGCAGGTTTGGAGTTTAGAAATTCACTAAAAGCTGATTTAGAATAATTGGAGTGTTAGTACGCAGTGTGTTAGTTGTTTCCTGTGAGGTTGTGTGTGTGTGTGTACATTTTCACCGTGGTAATGAAGGGCCTGATCTCCACAGGAAGCTGCGGGGCACTGGAGCCAGGGGCTCAGAGTCTCCATGCAGGACCCGAACATGCAGGTAGCAAACACCGGGGTCCATTACTTTCTGATTTTTCTGGTTGACTCTTTGTCAAGTAAACGTGTTCCTACAATCTCAGCTAGTGCACGTGTCCTGACGGTGCCAGGTTTATAATCTGGACTGCAGGACACAATGTCTGAGTAGTGGTATTGTTATAAAGCGATATAAAGGTGACAGCAGTTTCTCTCCAGCCACTAATTCACATCCTGTATCGCGTCTGTACTTCAGGTGTACAAAGACGAGAAGGTGGCGGTGATTAAGGACAAGTACCCGAAGGCGCGGTACCACTGGTTGGTTCTGCCGTGGGACTCCATCTCCAGCCTGAAGGCTCTGAGGCCCGAGCACGTCGAGCTGCTGAAGCACATGGAGAGAGTCGGGGAGCGCGTGGTGCAGCAGCAGCTCGGCCCCGACGGCCCCCGCTTCCGTCTGGGTTACCACGCCATTCCCAGCATGAGGTCTGACAGGTTACAGTCACTCGCAGGAGAGCGAGGACCGGTTATGTACACGTGTAAACTAAAACAAAGGGTTCTGTTCTGCTAAAGATGAGTTCAGTTGTGTTCGTATGCGTTACACGGCATTGTGTGTTAGACTCTGGCTTGTGAGCAGACAGAAGGTGTTGATTAATGTTCTGTAACAGCACTGCTCTCTGCTTCTCTCCTCACAGTCACATTCACCTTCATATCATCAGCCAAGACTTCGATTCTCCGTGTCTGAAGAATAAGAAACACTGGAACTCCTTCACCACCGACTACTTCATTGAATCTCAGGGTGAGTTATCTGGAAGGAAAGGATGTTTTAGGATGAGCGTTTCATAGCCTTGGGGTAAGAAATACTGTGAGTGTGTGTGATCGTAAAAAGCTCTGATGAAGCAGACTTATTGTTATCACCCTGAGTGCTTTATTCGATTTACACCACAACAATTTACCAAGAATTAGACTTTTGTATCTGTTACAGAAGAACACATCCTACAGTTTTAGTTACAGATAATATCTTGTGCAGCATCAGTTCGGTCCTGTAAGCCTGTGCTTTAAGGGTTAGACTCCTTCATGCTGTGAGAGATTTGTAAATCCATCCTGTTCGCTGCAGAAACCATTTCTCATGTTTGCATTGCAGATGTTATTGCGATGTTGGAGAGAGACGGACGAGTGAGCGTGAGGGACGGCGCCAGCGAGCTGCTGAAGCTGCCACTGCGATGCCACGTCTGCCACCGAGAGCAAGCGAGCATGCCCAAGCTGAAGGAGCATCTCCGCATTCACCTGCTGGCCTGAAATCAGCTTTAAGGCAACAAGCTTCAGAATAAAAATGTGAGAAAAAAAGGCTGCACACTGCAGTACAGCAGCATGTAGGAATTGTTAAGAGTTCATAAGTGTGAGTGAAGTTACAGCTTTAGTTCTACAGCAAGGTAAATGCTCTGCGTTTCTGAAATAAAATCAGATTCATAAAAAGACCTTGTGTGTTTGGATTGTCAGTATAATGTACAAGTGTCCTGATGGCATTATATACATCTGTGCATATAAAGCTTATAGAGCGCACTTTGAAATGGCACAACATGATTCACGTCTAGTTAACAGCGTTATAATAATAATAAAATTTTAATCACCATTTAATCAGTTTTTCTCTTCAAAATAGACACACAATAGATTATCTAACTCTTCTATAATTAGTCAGCAAAATAAGGAGCACATCGTGTATATATACGGATAAATCCGATCTAAAAGACAATCCAATGTAACTGACAACGTTATAAAAAGAGAACACGATTAAGAAGTAAAAAAAACAGGTATAAAATGACTACAAACATACAAAATATTATTGCTAACCAAGTTTACAAAAACGACACGCGTCTGCATAGCGTCTGTGCCTAATCATGTAAAGTGTATTAACTACATAAATGTAAAAAGAAAGCATCCCTGGAGCGTTGAGATAAATCAGTAGCACCTGAGGATGGTTATCTTTATGCTAACGTCCCTCCTGAGGTCTGAAACACAGAACACGGACAGCGATTAGCTTCATGGTTTACGACGTTAAAGCAGAAGTACCAGTGAGCGGCCGTACCATGGGCTTCATCTCCCTGCTGTCTCCACCTCCTCCTGCCTTCCTGCCCTCGGCGTCAGCCTTCCTGCTGCTCTCCACAAACTCCTGCAGAGTCACAAACACACAGCATCAACGTCTGCTTAATCACACAGAGACACCAACATGCACAAGACATGCCGGATTTTATTTAGCGTTTATGGAAACTAGGCTCCAGAGTCGGCGCTGTGAGACAGATAAACTGTTCTGTGGTAAATGCTAAGGGTTTTTCCAGCAAGTGGTTTGATATCCTGCTGTCGGAAATTAATCAACTTCACGGTGGTAAGAGTAACTCGCACCACCCCATCACTTAGACACACACACAGACAGTGTTTAGTTACTATTGTAAACACAAACGTCTGGTGTTTGCATCATGCAAATCATCCTGAAATTCGTAGTAAACGCATTCACTAAAAGGATGCGGTTTATTTCCATTATAAAGGAGGAGCAGGTTCTAGCTCTCGCTGTCTGCGCCTGATATCAGGAGATGTTCTGTAAAAGCAACAAACAATGTTTTTAAGCGTTACCATGAGAGCCTTGTCCATGTAGAATTCTCTGCCGGGGCTGCCGTCGTTGTACTTGGTGTCGATGGCGAAACAGAGGAAGAGGACGTCCACCACCATCTCGAACACAGACAGGAAGCAGTGTGCCACCAGGTAGGCGAACACACACACGATGATCAGCGGCAGAACCCACACCGTGTACTCACGCTGGTAATTCAGTGCCAACACACCCGCAAACGCCGTGCACGACACGATCAGGATCTGAGAATCCACACAGAGCCGCTATAACTCACCGCATCCCTGTTCACATTATCGTACAGCAAATTCTTCAGTACATGGCAGCGCCAGACTAATCCTGCGCCGTTTCCCAAAAACAAATGCAACGGAGGTTAAGAAAATGCTCCTGCTCTTAAACAGCAATTCATCAGAACAATGCACACAATCCAGGGAAAATAACAGAACTTTAGTGAGGTTATGGTGGTGTTTATGAGCTCACGGTCGCACCTTTCCCAGAAACAGGACAAAGTCTCCTACGGAGTTGATGGTGGCCACACGCAGCACGTTCTCCGCCAGGATGATGAAGGCGTCTCGAGCAGATGTGCAGAAGCTGGTGCTGTTGATCGCCGTAGCCACGTAGGCGTTCTACAGAAAAGAACATCACTTTAAAATGATCAAATGCACAAAAAGTATTTTGTTACTATACAGTCCAGTTCTGACACGTGATTCTGTCTGTAACGTGCATCCAATTATTAAACACTGAAAGCAATAAGCCATGATTAATAAGAGTTAAGATTAAAAAAAAATCATGTTAAATGATGTATTGAGATAAATTTTCATTTCTTATTAGAATTTTAAAACAGTACTGATCACAGCTATACACCACGTTCCAAATTATTATGCAAATTGTATTTAAGTGTCGTAAAAATTAAATATTTTGTTCTTCAATTAA
>JAQQZX010000018.1:17759724-17777550 GCA_030068355.1 Notoglanidium maculatum | reverse complement strand
CTGCACCTCCTCTCTGTATGCTGACTCGTCGTTCTTGCTGATGAGACCCACCACGGTCGTGTCATCGGTGAACTTGACGATGTGGTTGGAACTGTGCATCACTACACAGTCGTGAGTCAGCAAAGTGTACAGTAGTGGACTGAGCACACAGCCTTGGGGGGCCCCAGTGCTCAGTGTGGTGGTGCTGGGGATACTGTTCCCAATCCGAACTGACTGAGGTATCTCAGTCATTATATTCTTACAATATAATAAAATAACATTTTAAAAACTAATTTCTGTGGGGAAAATAAAAAATGTGTAGCATAGGGAAAACTGTCTGTTCAAATTAGACAGTGTAAATGGAAAGACAGTTTAGACAACAAAAGGAGCATGGAAAATAGTCTGTTTTCTCATTGAAACCCATAGGGATGGTCAGGGCTAAAATCTGTTCTGCAGCCAGGCAGCAGGGGCACTAGACATGTGGTGGCTTCAATTTTTAGAGATGATACTATATTCATGTTGACAAGCCTAACTATTAAATATTTTTAACTATACTGAGTTTCTCAGCATTCTAACATGTATAACTAACACTGGGTTTATGTTGGCATGTATTATCTTGTGTATTGGGCCAGAATGAATTTGGTGTTAACGGGGTGATTCAGGATTTTAAGCTTTTCCCTTAATGAGTTTAAAGCAGATTATCAGTATCAGATGTAGGCTGTGTTCTTTTTGTGAAAAATGAACAAATGCACAAAAAACTTCATAAATGTTCACGCAGCCCAGAAGAAAAAAAAATGTAACATTCAGGGGCAAAATGATATACAACACAGTAAAGAAAGAACAAATCTAGACTTTTAATGCAGTTTAACATTGATGATCCTTAAACATTTACATGGGTTCGGCCCTCAGAGTGTCGCACTGAAGCTGTTGAACTTCTGCACTTCCGGTTTGATCTTTAAACCGATCAGTGCACTAATCCTCATGGATGTATTTTTAACTCCAAGTGATTAAGAGTGTGTAAAGTGATTAAATGCCCTGCTCCTTGTCTTCTGCTCTGTTTTTCTACATCTTTCAGACTGGAGACTGACTACGTGAGGGATTGATGATTTGGGGTGTGTTTTTGGATATTTCTTTTAGCTGCAATTTAAAACTATTATTTTGACTGAACTTGGATAAATACTCTTACACTGTGCTTTGATTTCTTGTTTAAATAATTATAACAGTGTGAACATCTAATTCTTTTTCTTTAGACCCACAATGATGAACCAATCAAGACGTCATTTTAAACAGCTGACAAAGAGGCGATCAAGTCTTTTTGCTAGTGTTAAACTCAATGCCAGCTTCTCACAAAGTATTGAGAAAGAAGACAGTGCTTTTCCTTTTTCACAGGACAGCTCTGTTAAACCATGGACATCGATGGACAGACTTGACAGTCCGGCAAATAAAGTAGAAGATTTAAAAAATACAAGTAAAAAAAATAAATGTAATGATACAAAGCCACTACACAGACATTCAGGAATGATAAGCCTTAATGTAGGTGGAAAATTGTTTCATCTTTCCAATAATTTGGCCATTAAATATCCTAAATCACGAATTGGGGCTTTAGCTGTGTGTTCAGATCCTGTAAAGCGGTTGACGCTCTGTGATGATTACTGTGTGATCAATAATGAATTTTTCTTTGACCGAGACCCAACATTCTTCCACTACATCTTCCACCTTTACTACAGTAATGTGCTGTGGGTGATCGAGAGTGTGTGTCCCATTCACTTTGAGGAAGAAATTGAGTTTTGGGGTTTAAACCTGAATGACACACCTCGCTGCTGTCGAATTCTGTATGAGGAAAAAGCGGATGAAATTCGAGACCAACTTAAAGTGAATAAAGAACTGATGGCTGAAATTGAGCCTGTTCACAATAACGAAGGATTTAAAACAATGTTTCTGGGTGATTTTCGTAAAATTCTTTGGGATTTGATGGAAAATCCATACTCATCTATGGGAGCGAAGTTTTTCGCTGTGTTGTCCACCACCTTTGTGCTCATCTCGATTGTGGCCATGACTCTAAACACTGTGAGTGAACTGACAGAATATAAAATTTATGGAAGAACATACATGGAGTTTGTTGAGATCACTTCAATTCTCTTCTTCACTTTTGAATATTTCCTTCGTCTCCTGACCACCTGCGATGTGAAAAATTTCCTGAAAAGTGCCCTGAACTTTGTCGACTTGGTGGCAGTAATGCCATATTTTTTACAGCTGCTGTTTGAGGCATTTTCTGATCAGGAAGATCTCAGTGTTCAAGACGACCTCAAAACAATGGCACGAGTGAGCAAAGTCAGCAAAGTGCTAAAAATTGTGAAATTGATGAGAATTTTTCGTATTCTAAAATTAGCGAGACACTCGACAGGAATGCGAGCATTTGGATTCACTCTGCGTCAGTGTTTCGAGCAGGTGTGCTGCTTATTTTTATTTATTATTATGGGAATCTTTGTTTTTTCTGCTCTAATGTATTCGGTAGAACAGGATGTGACGGGAACTCCATTCAGCAGCATTCCAGATACCTGGTGGTGGGCAGCAGTGAGTACACATATACAAAACTAACACAAAACACACACACTAAAAGATCTCACATTCTGTACAGAAATAAAGGTAATGAGGCTCAGAAATGCATCTTAAAATGTATTAAGGGAAATATTACAGTTAGATTTATATATATAGATAGATATTGACTGCCTCAGTCATGTGGGTTTTTTTTTGCAGCTTCCATTTCAACGATCAAAAAGGCAGAAAATGAAAAATATCAGAGAAGTGAGATCTATAAAAGCATTGATCATTGGTTTTTATCAATATCAAATCTTAGGAAAAATATATTTATATTTCATATAGATTACATATATACATACATATATATATATATATATATATATATATATATATATATATATATATATAAATCCATCTCTGTACACTCCGTATATCTCTGAAATGTAAAGTAAAAGTAAAGAGCAGTGTCATTTTAAAAGGCTTTATCAAACATTTGTGGTGATGTTAATTGTATGCTAAAACTAGCCAATGAAGCGTGTAGCCTATGTAGATATGGCCCAACAATATGTACAAGAAAATATTTATTTGTAAATAATTTTATAAATAATATTAATAAATATTTATTTATGAAATTATTATTCAGAAAACCCACCAGTAAAGCAACAAACAAACAACATTAAACATGAAACATCTATTCATCTGTCATCAATAAATGCTCAGATAATTTGTTTTGCTTAACATATGTAGCTATAGTCACCTAGCCAATGTTTTCATACATAGCCAATACAACTAGCCAGCCAATTGCCTCATTATAAAGTGCTCATTACAGAGAACAGACAGCTTTTTTGGTATCCAATTTTATTGTTTAATTGCTGCTAAAAAAATCATCTTTAGCAATCAAGATTTTTATACTTGAGTAAAATCTGATTTTCTTTTTTTTATTTTTATTGTTGTAACATCAAGCAGCACATTGAAGACATTTTAATACTGGTCAGTAACTCCGGAATCATTCCGTGATAAATATGGTGTTGCAATCATACAGTAACATTACATAAAAGAGGTCAATATATTATTAGTGGAATCTGGACTTAACAAAACACAGGTAACTTAAGACTACACCAATTGAGTCTGCTAGCACTGTGCAGGTGAAACAGTGATTATCAGAGATCCTGGTCAAGACAGGAACTGAAAAACAGTGAATATCCAGGCAGTTTTATCCACATGACAGCAGACTGCAGGGAATCACATAACAGCATTTTACTGTACAACAGTGACTCACCGAGGACGCTCTGAATCTGTCAGACACGAATGTCTGTCTCTTCATCACTGCTGTAGCTGTTCTGAATTAGCCAAACCACATTCTTGTGAATTTGTCAGTCTGTGGTGCAGGCATTCTGTCTTTCTGATTGAGTTTGCATGGTGTGTATCTGTTCACTTCCAGAGCATGTTCATTTCAGCTATTCAGCATTGTTGATGGTGTTTCACCCTTTCCTCCTTTATCGTTCCTGAAAATGCCACATCACTACTCACACAGCTTTTGATTCAAGGATGCACATATGATCAAATTGAGCCTTGTTTTACCACCTACCTTTTACTCCCTGCTCCACTTTACTACTTATGTTTTTGCAGGGAAGCCACAAGTGCATAATGTGAAGCACTGCTACTGAGACATGCCTCTCTAATACCTCTAACAAGTGCTGAGATTTCAGACTACACTAAAACCATCTGAGGTGCCAAAGTCATGGTTTTATTGATGCAATTGCTGCCAACATTCCTGAAGGATGTAGATGTTCTGTATGTGTATGTCCACTTGCAAATTTTTGTCTTCTACCATAATCAGGGCATCGCTGCATTCAGGAAGGCTCATGTGGCTCTTGTCTCACTTTTAGTCTTAGAGTTTCCTTTGTTATATCAGGAGCCGTGTTGGGATCATTACCTGCTGTTGGGATATCACACACTGCAGTCAGTTGTCCGAGTAGGGGTTACACACAGACTCCATTGTTGTGGGTGTTATAAGATGACTCACAGGTAGAAATATGCATCTTTCATACCTGTGGTCTCAAACCAGCTGTGTTTGTTCACTGTTGCATCGCATCTGGTATGCATAGCATCCAGAACAGGTCATTTTAAAGAACTCATACGGGTGCTCTGGACCATGTGCAACTTTTGCCTCTTTCTCCTGTAGCGACTTCTCATTGGTTTGGGTTTTCTGAATACCTGTATTTGGCTGTGGTTGATGCTGAATCTGTAAATGATATCCTTTGTGTCAGTGTGACAAGCCACTGATCTGATCTGATAAAACTTCAGTGCTTTTGATGCAGAGTAAAAATTAGCAAGTTCAATCACTCAAAGGTAAAACATGAAAAGCAGCTAGTAAGAATCCTGAGTCTCTGTATTTTATTTCGTTTACTTAAGCTTTTTGAGCTTATAATATTTTGCAAATAAACATTTACCTAACTTGGCTTATGCTGTTTTCTAAAGCAGCTTAAAATTGAGACAGGATGCAGCTAAACTGCTAAACTATGGCAGCTTGATGGAGCAGGTATTTGAAATAATTAATTATTGATTATTTATTCATTTTGTCTTTCCCGCAGGTGAGCATCTCTACAGTGGGTTACGGTGATGTGATTCCAGTTTCATTTTCTGGTTGTGTTGTGGCATTCGGGTGCATTTCATTCGGGATTATTTTAAATGGAATGCCAATTTCTATCCTCTTTAATAAATTTTCAGATTATTATGCCAAGCTCAAAGCACAGGAATATACCAACACTAAAGTCCAGCGCAGTCTGCACCTCAGAAAACGTTTACAGCGAAAGTATGAGAATTGTTTTAATCCTCAAAACAATGAATGAATTTCAGCATCAAAGATGAAACTTTATGCAATAGTTTATTACAATCTGATCAAATCTTTGAATCCTGAATTTCTGTCAGTACTGTTTAATCATTACTAAATGCTTTAAAGTAAAGATTCACAGATTCATTCAAAGATTCAAGATTCATTAAAGTAATGTTCTCATTTTTGTTTAAGTGAATATTTGTGGTCAATAATTTGTTATTGTTATTAAGTGTATGTCAGGTGTATTAGGTATATATTCATTATCATCATAAGGTTCACAAAAGTATAATAGAAGAACCTAATCTTAAAAATCTTAAAACTAAACATTTAAACACATCACTGATCTTCTTTGTAAAGATTTAATTTATGTCCTGAACAGTCGAAGTGATTTAAGGACAAAGTGTTAATCAGCTTTAAGGCTTAATGTATTAACAGATGAACTGGCAAGACTTAAACAAAGCCTGCAGTGTGAGTGTGACTCATCTCTGAAAATTTCTGAACTGAAAATGTCACAAATTTAATGAACAAAAATGTCAGTAAATAGAATGGGTTTTTTTTAAGTCTAAACTGGTTTTTAATTTTATTACTTAGCTTGAACTTTTCTGTTACAGCTCAATAACTGTGTGACCTGAAACATTTTATAACAAAGTTTAAATTAAATTATATTGTGTATTCCTGACATTGTCTGGTGTTGACACACACACACACACACACACACACACACACACACACACACTCATTTACACACACATTCATTCATTCAACTTCAGTAAGCTCTTTATCCTTGTCAGGGTGATGATGGAACTAGAGCCTAATCCAGGAAAATAATGAGTGTGAGGCACACTCATTGTCATACCTGCACACATACCTGCTCCACCCATTCCAGACTCCATTTCCCAAGATTCCATGCACCATGACAACATGGCTGGCATAGATATGCACTCTGAAATGGACCAGGAATCCCATGAACTCATGCAAACAGACAACACACTCCCACGTCCTGAGTCACCTGACTACTGATTACACATAGGTGCACCCAGTTAACACACAACCTGAACTCTTTTAAAAAGACATTCAATTTGTCCTCCACTTTGTAAAGCATTAGTCGAGCCCCTTTGTGTCTGCTACTGTCAAGCCCTTTATATTATGATTATTGAGTTTGACCCTGTTTCTTGGATTTTGGATTGTGTCTTTTGTCTGCCGTGTTTGCTGATTGCCCGAACTTCTTTCTGTACTTGGATTCTTAGACTGTCTGCTGTTTTGGTACCTTAATAAACACCAAACTGCAAATGCATCCTGTGTCTCCTGGCTTGCAGGACACTCATTCACACATACACACCTAAGAATAATTTAGAGCAGCCAGTCCATCTACACTAACTAGATTTATTAAATAAAAATATAATGTGGATTGAAAAAGGGACATCATATCATTGTTCTTCTGTACAGTATGTTTACAGTGACTCTGGCCTAATTGTTTTTTGGGGGGTTTTTTCCGAATTTTTGATTTCCTCCTGCTCTGCCCTGGAGATGCCCGCTACTTGTTCATTATTTCTCTTGTTATTTATAAACCTGTATTTTATCTATGTAACACAATCTCCAAATTCACACTCTTATTGTATGCTTACTAAAAATGCCAAGATTACAAAACGTTATGTTCCAGCTAAAATACATGATGCAGACAATGGCCCATCGCAATGTCTGATATTTTTCCTCTGAGTTTTCTATATCACTAGTCAGCCATTAAAACCTCAGTGATAGCGTCCCTTGACCTTAGGCTGTATAATAAATGACCTCATCTTTATCTACAGCCTTGATGAACTTCACAGATCAGAACATGATTTTCTGTTTTGAAGGCCAAGTGTAAAAGCATCAAGCACGATCGTGATATAAAACCCATCAGATACTGAAATGATCTCAGAAACTCCAGCAACACACTAAAATCATTATCGGTTATCTTCACCAGAATGAATATTAAATGGATCATCACTCTAACAGTTCTGTTAATTGCCAAGAATGAAGGGATTTCAGGAAAAGATGTACGAGTGAAACTTTGTGGACGTGAGTTTATCAGGATGGTTGTTACATTGTGTGGAAGTTCACGACTGAGACGCTCTGCACCTGAGATTAACCCTGTGTCCTTCAATCCTCATGGTGGGTCTTTAATATTTTATGGCAAATTTTGTAAACAAAAATGTTTCAGTTGACTATAGAAGCTTTAAGACATGAAGACTCCAGAGCCTTCAATATAAATTTATATTTTTTATTCCAGCAATTCAGAACAACATTGGTCTGTTTTCCAATCTGACACAAATAAACAGCAGCAGTGAAGATCAGACAGTTGACAACTCACCAGAGAAAGTGTTGAACTCTTCACTATCAACGATTCTCAAGATCATGGAGTCTCCGGAACATTCAAGCTCCAGGCTGCAGCGTGACATCGGCCCTGCAGGAGTGTGCTGCCGATCCGGATGCACCAAGACTGAGCTGGTTCAATACTGCTGAACATCAACACTCAACACTGCTGAACATCTTTGTTAGCTCTTGAACTAGGCTTATTCTTTTAGTTATTAAACATTACAGAGTTAATATCTGAGTAATGAAATTCACCTTCTTATTACTGATAACTGAATGCTGGAGTTGCCAAAACAGATTGAAATGAAAATGTGCTGTTGCTCTTTTTCCTGCTAGTAACACAGCAATGTCCAGTATCAGAATCAATATTGGCAAGTACCTAGAAATGTATACTCGTATTCAGTCTGAAAAAAAATGGTGTTGATACATCCTTCCTTATAATGTTTGTTTAAGGGTAGAAGGTAGTCTCCCACATTATGGACACTAAAAATGGTGGGCATCATAATGAATTGTTGCCTAAAATTTTTCAAAAACCGAATAATTGCTAATTGGGGGTATTACAATAAAATACAATAGAGGTTTACTATGAAGCAAGTGTGTGTGCGTGTGTGTGTGTTTGTGTGTGTGTGTGTGTGTGTGTGTTTGTGTGTGTGTGTGTGTGTGTGTGTGTGTGCATTAAAATGTTAGCTTTAGGGGTGTGTAAACAAGCACACTCATAAATGCACAAGTTTGTATTTATCACTATTAATCTGTTTATCTGTTATGCTCCATCTGTTTCCTCCTTTCCTCATTCATTTTCTCCTCCCTTTTTTCTGCTCCTCCCCTCCACTGCTGTGTTTTCTTTTCTATCTCATCTTCTTAAGCTTCAGAGGAAATACATTTATTTTTTATCAATTTGAATATATATATTACATATTATTTTTTTCTGATTTGTCCGATGGAGCTGAGCAGAAAAGAGGTTCCACTTTATGTAAGTAAAGATTTGTGTGTGTGTGTGTGTGTGTGTGTGTGTGTGTGTGTGTGTCTGTGTGTGTGTGTGTGTGTGTAAAAATCTTAGCTGGTTAGATGCATTTTTAGGATTAATTTATAGTCACCTAGTCTTTGGTGCATGTTTGTGTAAGATAGATAGATAGATGGATAGATAGATCCACAGATACAAGATGAGGGCAGGTCACAGTCCTCACAGAGACAATGCTTTGAAATGCATTTATGTAATAACTTTTTGGACATTGGCTGAAGTGCCGCCTTCTTAATTAACTTCCTAAAAATGTACGTCTCTCACTCTTTCACTCTAATCCTAGAATTTCCAAATAACAGGGTCTTGCACCAAATATGAATACTTCCATTAGTACTAAATATTTCTTTGCTTACTTTGTAAATTGATATAAAGCATTATAATTATATTTATTTATAGATTTAGACACATTTTCCAGCTTTTTGTGCTTGCTGGTTTTCTTAGTTTGATATTTTACTCTACAGTAAACAGCTACTGCTTGCTCCAGCTCCACACTTGCTGAGCCAAACACATCCCTGTAGCTCAGCTCCATCAATTTTAATAATTTCTTCATCTAGTACTTCTTGCATTTATGTCTTGACCAGTGCACATATTTTAAATAACAAGGGAATTTCCCTTGATGAGCTTGTAGAAAAAGAGTAATAACAGAGTTGTTTTTGCTACCTGTGTGCTGTTAAAGGTAAACAGCAGTCGACCTGTATTATCAGCCACTGTCACACTGATACACACACACACACACACACACACACACACACACAACATCAGGTCAACTCCATCACTTGTCTATGGCATGTGTGTGTGTGTGTGTGTGTGTGTGTGGGTGTGTGTGTGTGTGTGTGTGTGTGTGTGTGTCAGGGACAGGCAAGAGTCTTTGTGTTAATTCCATCTCGCACAGAACCGGAGGAAATGTTTGTGGTTTTAGAAGGGTCGAGTTTAATTCATGTTCTACAGACTAAAGTACACACACTGACCTACTTCATCACTCCAGGTAACTAACACTGCTCACAAACACTACACACAAACTAGCATACTACAAATTCTACACTCTTTATTCCTTCATCTCATTTTGTTTTAGGCAGTTTTACTGCAGCAGAGTTTTTGTAGTTTTGCAGTGATTTTTTTTTTGTGCCATTTCACATTTGGTTCTGATAGTTTAATAGTTAAATTATTTATTCATGTAAATGTAAGCTCAGCTAACTGTTTTATTTCTTCAGTTATGGCAGCTGTTTCTGTTCATCACTGGTATTTTTTAGCTGAATTTCTAAGCTAGAATTAGATTCTCAGACAATACCCAATAACAGCCAATAACATTTATAATTTTTGAAGAAATAAAAACTTTCCAAAATGCTTTGATATAGTATATCAAAGGATATTTGACATATCCTGTAATTTATACTGAAATCACTTATAGTTATAGTTTCATCCTTTATATATTTATGTTGCACTTAGTGAATTATGTTGTCTGCCTAGAATGTGCTAATCTCACTGTGTGTGTCCAGGCCATAACCAGCAGGAGACAGTGTGTGTGAGAGTGTACACACATGTGAGGGGTGTGCTGCAGTATGTTGGCGTGTCATTTCTGAAGTATGTTGAGGACAGTGCACAGGAGATGGCCGAGTACTTTGTAACCCATAGCAACCAGCTTGGCACTGTCAAATACAGCGATCTGATTAGTCGATACGGTCTGAGTGACATCAGTGTGCGAGCAGAGATGGATAAAAAAGTTGCACTTGCTCTGGCAAACCTGCAGACCAACCACAACCTGCTGAACCACACACACGGTGCGGCTCGGTGAGGGTATGGGTTCTGTTTAATGTTCGGCTGACACACACATACGGATTTAATTAAAGCAGCAATCTAATTAAATGTTATCACCATAGCAACCAGAGAGTAATCTAATTACACTGACAGTGTGTGTCTTTCTGTTCAATGAACAAGTATATCATTCTTCTTCTGTTTTCCTTCTTTTCCTGTCAGTTAATTTTGTGTGTGTGTGTGTGTGTGTGTGTGTGTGTGTGTGTGTGTGTGTGTGTGTGTGTGTTTGTAGAGTCTCTGCTGCATGTATGTGTGCGTTTGGGTTTTGTGCGAGTGTGTGAGTTCCTGCTCTCTCAGCCTGGAGCTTTGATGGTCATTAATTCAGCCAACCAAGAAGGAGACACTCCACTTCATTTGGCCCAGCGGACCAATCAGCACACACTCGTGCATCTGCTCACACAGTGAGACTCACATAATAAACTTTACTGTCACTAACACTTTAACAAAAATGGACGGTTTATATTTCTGCGTAAAATCTATGCCTTAGGTACAGCAAAGTGCTAATTCTACATTGCAACCTCAAGTGCAGCTCCCCAGAAATAGAACTCGCAGTGAAGCAGAACACAACAACAGTGATTGTTCCACTTGGTAGCATTGCACTTCCTCCCACACATTTCTGGCTACTCTTTCTTCTCCACAAAAATCAGAAATCAATTACCATGATATTATGTTAATATAAATATGTAAAGTGTGAGGCTCTATAGCAGCTGTAGATTATATTATTATAATGGCCGGTTTAATCCTGCAGCATCTTTTTCTTCTAACAGACTCCCAATATACACAGTGAAGGTGGTGTAAACCCTAACAGTTCAATAACAATAATAAAATTAAAAAATGATTTCAGTAAGAATTCACTTGGTTTATAATTCATCAACGAGGTTTCTTTTCCCCCAGTAAATTTGTTTCAGAACAACATTTTGTCCATGTTATTTTCTGTTTAGTGGAACACACAATTTGCATTGCTCTTCTTTGATGTCAGTAAATCCTGGTGAGCATCATGCAACAGTGACTCCTAGAGGACATGTTCACCATACATGCAAGTACAAATATGTCACTCTGTGCAAGCGTACCTAAAGTGTAGGTACATTCTACTCAGAAGTATAAATCGGCCTCAACACTGCTGCACTAACAGTGTAGGAATTCTTGTGGTTTTTCGGAATGTTTCAGGAACTTGCGTATTTTTGAAGACATCCTCAGGAAAACATTATTAGTATTAATTCAATTAAATATTATTTGTGGATTTTAAAGAACTGGCACGGTCATAAAGCAGCTTATAATTTACCAATGGCATTGGGAATTCTTTGCTTTAATTCCAACATTATTTCTTGACATTTTTCCCTGCTAAGGATTTTTTGCTTCTTATGGACCTTCACCCCTTGCCGGTGTGTTGTGACTTCTATGCTCAGACTTATCATTTTTTATCTTTTCAGCAACCTTAATATGGACGAGGTTCTTTTTAGATGTAGACAGACACAAAAGGCTACTCATTTGCTACAAAAATTTATGTAAATGTGAAAATTTGCTACAGCTAGCTAATAATACTTAAATGTAGGATTTTTTTTTCAGGGACATGATCCAGTTGTAAAGTTCAGTTGTCCAGATGCTCGAGGTGTCCTGGCGGCTTTACATGAGAGAGTTCCTGGGCTCCATTTCCTTTTAAATCTTTAGTCTAATTAGCTGTGCTTTGTACTCTTCCAAGAGTTTGTCTAGAAATCAGACTAATAACAGTAAAGGATACCAGGATGATATTTTAAAAAGTAAATCATGTATTTTTTACTTGGCTACCAATGTATACATATCTACTGAAAGTCCCTGTCATTTTTTGAACTTGAACACTGTAACTATACTGTAACACTGCAACACTATACTATAATTCTGTAAGGCTATTACTATCACTAACTAACTAACTAAGTAACACTATTAGTTACACTTAGTTAGTAGCACTAACTAACACTATCACTGTAGCACTAACATAGTAACACATTTAATCAGCTCTGTTTAGTGATTTTTTATTTTTCCCTCACGTCCTTCTTCTCTTGCATTTCTCCCTCAGTCCTCCAAACCCACTCCTCACTCCTCTTGCTGGAGTGTCTCACATTCAAATTGACTCATCTCACCTTTTGCGCTTTACTCATGCCTCTGGAGTGATGTCACTGTCGGTGTGTGTAGCCAAATGTGTGTCCTCTACTCAGTTACACTCAGCCATCTTACTGCTCAGAGAGTGTGTCAGGGATTCTTCCCTCATAAACAAGGTGAGAAAATTACAGAAGCAAATGGTCTTTTGTTGCCCCTGTTCCAATTTTTTTTAAATATGTTGCTGTCATTCAATACAATTACATTTTTTTGTATAGTGCTTTCAACAACAGACATTGTCACAAAGCAGCTTCACAGAAGTATATAAATTTTGAATATAAACTTAAGAATATATAAAGTTATCTATATATATATCCCTAATGAGCAGCCTGTGGCGACGGCGGCAGGAAAAACTCCCTGAGACGACAAGAGGAAGAAACCTTGAGAGGAACCAGACTCAAAAGGGAACCCATCCTCATCTGGGTGGCGCTGGATAGTGCGCTTACAGCTAACACACTTCTGTAACTGTGTGTTATAGGGTCAAAAAAGTAGTTACATAATTCAGTATAGTTTAACATAAAGTCTGTTCTGTCTCAGCTGAGGCACTGAGGGAGATCTGAGTGCAGGACTGTTGGTGATAATTTAAGTCCTACACCATTGTAGCGGAACCGCTCATGTCAACAGCATTCCAACACCATTTTCACAGTTCTAGGTGTGTGTTGAGACAGTTCATATGGTGCCGTCCTCAACAGGTGCAAGTGATCTCATCAAATTCATAATAGGAATTTTTTTTTCATCCTTCCTTTGTCTGTTCCTGTTAGGGGTTATCACAGCCGATCACTGGTTATAATCCAAATTTTGGATATTGGCACAGGTTTTACACTGGTTTCCCTTCCAGACTCAACTCTCCACAATTTATCCAGGCTTGGGACCAGCACTAGGACCACACTGACTTGTGCAACCCCAGTGACTTTCTGTTTGAGTGCCCGGACATGATCTTCCCATGATAGGGCAAATGCCTCCCCCGGTGTGCCACTCGGGGGCTCGAGCATATTTTTTTCATAAACCAATATAATTTCTCAGTTTCAACATTTGCAATTAAATATTGGATTACATGATGCAAATCGTTACACTCTGTTTTTATTTACATTTTACACATTTGAAACTTTTTTTACACATTTTAATCTTTTTATTCTTTTATTCACATTTTACACATTTTAAACTACACTTTCAGACCACACCGTGTGTGCATGTGCATGTGTGTGTGTGTGTGTGTGTGTGTGTGTGTGTGTGTGTGTGTGTGTGTGTGTGCGTGTTTAGATTACATCATTATGTGGACATTTACAGTGCAGATCAGATCAGGAGTCTTTATCATCATCTTCAGGTTTGAAATTTTAAATCTCTGATTACATATATTGTGTTTTTGTAGGTTTAGTGTAACAGATAAACATAATGTGTTTGCTGTCTATCTTTAATCCAGAGGATCTTCAGTCAGGAGAATCTGTTCACACTGTTGTCACACATACAGTTGAGTATCTTTGTTTTATACATATTTGTATTCTGATTTTTAATGTGATTTTGTAGTTTACAAATAAAAGTTCACTGCTTGTCATCAGGATTTAATCAGCAGCTGCAGTGACCCAGAAGATGAAGAACTTTTACTATCCTTCAGCTCAGGTAAAATCTGTTTACACATTAACAGTACTACAAGATAAAAACAGTTTTCACCATGCATATCTGGTCACACACTGTCTCAGCTGATTCACTGCATTTGGGGAAAAGAAAGACTGGATGTTAATTTACAACTGAAGTGTTCCTATAACTCAGGAACATCCATAATCTGGAAGCAGAAAACATTGAACCACAAACTTGGACTAAAAGCAGGGAAAGTGGAAGTAAAAGGGCTTAAATAAGAATATGACTAAAAAAGGAAAGAAAATGGTAAATTTTATCATTTTTAACAGGTGCATCAGACATTGAGGTGAAACCTGCAGCTGTGTTTAACCATGAACACACAGACACACAAAAGGTACAATGCATTAATTTAGAATTACTTCTAAAAAGTTTTGAATATAGGAATATATTCTAAAGCATTTCAGCAAGTTAGGGTTAGGGTTTGGTGATATGGTATCTGTCAAGTTTTACAGAAACTCACCACTTGTTTCTTTATTATGCACACTTACTTAAATAAAATAACCTATAACTATATAACAAAATAATAACTAAAATACAGAACCTTACCTTATTAGTTTTGGGTAATTTATTATCAATATGTAGTCACAATATCACAGTGCAGTTTTATTTTAATAAATGGATAATACAAATAAAAATAAAGCGAATTTTTATCTTCGATAATAAGAATTTGAAAAAATACATGATAATATTAATATTAAAATCTAATGTGCTTTCCCACAGCAACACTACACTGAAACTGAGAGCAGAACATGTACACTGACCAGCACAGGTGTGTGTGTGTGTGTGTGTGTGTGTGTGTGTGTGTGTGTGTGTGTGTGTGTTTGTGTGTGTGTGTGTGTTTGTTAGTGTAACCAATAAGTAGTTAATCTTTTACTTTTTCTAACTTGTCAGAGTATCTTGAAGAAACGGCTCTCGTCAGTGAGAGGTACATTCTCACACACGCACACACACAAGGGTAGAGTGCTGAGAAAATATACTTATGTGAAAATATTGATAATATTACAAATTAAAAATGGAAGTATCCAGCCAAAAAAAGTACACAGCTGAAAGTAACATAGTTCATTATATTAAAAAGTTCAGTCATGTTTCATGTTAAAAGTAATTTTTATTACTTTGGATTACTTTTTATTATTTTCATTACTTAAATATTTTTTAAAAAACCTACACGGTTTTGCCAGAAGACATCATTCAATCACTGTGTTTTCAATATTTACCATTAGCTACATTTACATTTTCTGCATAGCCAATTACATTATCTACTGGAAATTATTATACATTTGCTACTTGCAAAGAAAACAAGCTAATTTAGTTCAATTTAGCCAGTTAATGTTAGGAAATTAGCAACACTTACTTCATGCATTTTACAAATGCCCCATATTGAATTAAGCTTTTCAGCAAGAGGGAGCAGTGGAAGATACCAGAGACGAAGGCAAGGAATAAGACTGAAGTTGAGGATATTACAAATTTGGTTTAGGGGGGTTGGGTACATGCAGGGTGGATAATACTTGAATAATTGTACATTGTTACCCCAAACACACACACACACACACACAGAGTAAGATCACAATTGTGTATGTTTCAGTAAGTTGACTGGTAAGGAAGGAGCAGTTGTGGAAGACACTGACAAATCAACGGTGTGGACATCAGCTCAAACTAATGTCACGCAAACTGTCACACACAAGGTACAACCCTACACTATATTACACTACACAACACTGTACAATGCAACACTGCAACACATTATAGTACACTTCACTATACTACACCACACTGGACTGTGCTACACTGCACTATGCTAAACTACAATACACTACACTAGACTGTACTACACTAGAGTACTCTACACTATACTACACAACACCACATTATCTTATGCAACACAATACTACCCTACACTATACTTCAGTTAACCACTCAACATTACACTGCACTATAGTAAACTACACTACAGTGCAGTACACTACACTGTACTGTGCAACACTACAGTTCACTACAATATGCTATATTGGATACACTGCATTATACATAATGCTACATAATTACTATACTAATATACCTTATTATTGCAATACAGTAATATTACTGTACTAGGGTTAGTTATTATTAACTAAAGTTAATATTCGTGTAATTATGGTAATAGTTCAGCTAAATACTGATCCACAGTGTTCAAATCATGCCTACTGCTCATCACAAAATAGCATATACACATTGTCTCAGAAATGCAGACAATCCAGTCACACTGTCAGGTTTGCGGGGATGGGCGGAACACACGTGCAGGTGAGGAGACGGCATAGTGAAACTCATTTGGAGGTTATTATATATATACTCTATATACACACGGCGGCAAAGGTACAAAAACGGCACGCAAAGAGTAATGCAATAAACAAGCAGGCATCGAGCGATCAGCAAACAGAGTCCAAAGGGTAATCCAAAAACACAAGTCAAAATACAGAAAATAGAGTCAAACACAGGTAATCAACACACGGGTAGTAAACGCTCAGCTGCCAAACACTAAGGCAAGTCTAATGCTTCGCAATTCACGAAGCGCAAAAGCAGTCCTTTTAAACACGGCACAATCAGTTCATGAATGAGCGACACCTGCTTCACTCTGATTGGCCAGTAGGCTGGGAGCAGGTCCTCATGGGAGTTGTGGTCCGTTTAGTCCGGGTGTTCCCCGTAAATATGCGGAAGTGCGCGTTTCCGCAACGGAGATGGAGAGCACGCCGCGCGCGTGGCCGAGATTTCATGGCGCGCTGAGCGTGGAATAAGGAGCAGGGTATGACACACACCACTTTATTTCTAATAAACACTGAGTTCACTGGAGAAAGGAGATAAGTGTAGAGTGCACTCATGCATTATTACAGCATCATGACTGTACAGTTACTCTAGCATCTCACTTTATTTTCACTTATAAAGCCATATTCTGAAGTTTTCTATAAATTAATTTATAATTTATTCATGGATTTGTTCTGTAATGTTTGTGTTTTAATTGCTTTTGATTGAATTACATTTTATTGGCAGTGTACAAACATTTCTTATTAAATATAATGAAACCCAACCCCCAGCCACCTGACCTGTAACTTGCATTAGCTAAATTATAATGAATCAATTAAATAATATAAATTAGCATTCAAATGTTGTAATAAACTAAGAAAATTAATAAATGTATTTATTATAATTAAAATAAATTAATTAATAAATCAAAACATAATAAATGAACATAACAAATAATCATTTTCTTCCTCAGGTTCCGCTGAAGGCAACCACCCTCTCCATGTTGCTTTGTGAGTGAGCCAGTTGTTTTGGTTCATTCTGCCCATGTGACTTATCAACATTAGCAGGTTGATTATTACATTATTTAATAAGTTATAGCACCTCCTCCAGAGTGCGGACCATTTCCCACTGTAGAACCCATAATGCAGGGCTTCCCAACTTAAGGGTCATGTCACGTCCGAGAGGGACGACACAAAGTGAGACCACAAGTGCAGCGGCGTGCACGGTGTAAATGACAAAGTCTTAC
>JAQQZX010000018.1:17689784-17700055 GCA_030068355.1 Notoglanidium maculatum | reverse complement strand
GTCCATATGGTCTTTAGCAAACCTCAGCCTGGCTCTTCTTTGCTTCTCATTGATGAAAGGCTTTTTCTAGCTTTTCAAGACTTCAACCCCACCCAGAGGAACCTGTAGCGAACCGTCCTTGCCCTGCACTTAATCCAAGTTGCCATTTGCCATTCTTCTGTAGGTCACTTAGTGTCATCCTACGGTTGTTGAGTGACATTCATGATCATCCCTTTCAGTAGAGAGTTGTTTTCACGCCCTGCCACTCTGTAACTTTGTTGTCCCCTATATGTGCTTGTTTTTATAAACTGCAGTCTTTGAAACTTTGAGGATGGAAGCAACCTGACGCTCACTGTATCCCTCTGTTAGTAAAGCAGAACTGAACCCTTCTATTTCTCACTCAAAACTTTTCTTTTTAGCTCTTTTGGCATGATGAATAGATATTTTTGAATTACAATTAAATGTAAGGTTCTACTAACGCTGTTGTTGCCCTCCAATCTGGTCCTATTGCAGGAGGATAGTGATGACCACAGCAGTGATTTTTATACTTTTCCTCATTAAATAAGATTTGGTTCAGGTGATCACCTAATCAGTCGTTCATTAAGCTTCTCTTAATCTCTTAATTTTTTTCCAGAGCTGCATATATATATATATATATATATATAACTTGCCATATTGAATACTGTACTGTATATTAGGGTGGGGAGTATAGTGCAGTGCACAGTGTATACTGGCCCAGTGTGCAGTGCATAGTACACCAGTATGAAGTTTTGAACACAGCCATGGGCAAACTGAAAGTTATGAGGTGAGATGCGGAGGACTATTTTCTGATATCTGGAAATGACTCATGTCCCAGAGTCTGATACTTTTGTACACTTTTCTGGCAACAAGCTTCAAAATCCAAAAAGCATCCTGTCTTTAAAAGTAATTGTATATTCTTGTTTGTAGCAGTCAGTGGTGTGGAAACAATACTGACTGTCAAACTGTCTCTTCCTGTTAAACTGTCCATGATTAATGAATAGTTAATGGATCAGCAAGTGTGTGTGTGTGTGTGTGTGTTTAACTCATTTCTGTTTAAAAACACACAGGCAATGATTGATGTGTGTTACATCCTGACTGCAGTGGAGACACACGGCTCTGTTCCTCTGTCTCTCCTCTTCACTGCTGTCATGCAGCTCATCTACGTACTTGATGCGCTTTATGATGAGGTTTCACTTTGCTTCACTAAACTACACAACAGATCATTATTCTATTGAGAATCTTGTAATGTTTAGATTCTTCACTCTGGGAGCTAGAAAAAATATAACACTATGTTTATATAATAATAATAATAATAATAATAATAATAATAATAATAATAGTTTTTCTTTAATATAAATGCTGTTTTAAAGTAGGCTTCTTCTAGTCACCAGTTGTGCTGCTGGTTTTGTGCATTCATGTGTGTGTGTGTGTGTGTGTGTGGGTGGGTGGGTGAGTGATTCAGGAATTTTTGTTAAACACCAAGGAGTTGACCGATGATCCAATCGGGTTCCTGATGATTATGGGTGAATACGTCTGGATCCCTCTTTTCTCCAGCATTCCTGTTTACTTCCTGCTTCAGCAGCCTAATTACATCCACTTCCTGCCCAGCCTAATCATACTCCTTCTGTTTTGTGAGTCATTATTTAACTCGTTATTTAATGTGTAGCTGGTTTTCTTACATGTGTTGATCTCTGATGATTTTACTTTATTACATTCATGTCACTTCAGCAGAGTCTGTTATCCAGGGCGCAGTACAGAATTGCTTTCAGTCTCCATCAAAAACATCCTCATCTAAGTTCAGAAGGTCAGGGAGTAAGATAACTGTCCAGCAAAAACCCTCTTAGAGAGGAATTAGTACAGCATGAAAACACACAGGACAAGGGATCATTTTATTTAAATTAGTAAATGGGTGTTTATTTATATGCTTGATGACGAGGCAGGTTTTTAGCCAGTGACTCGTCAGACTGGAGTCCTGATGCAGGTCTTTAGAGTACCTTTAAATGTGAAAATAATTTAATTAACTTCTACAGAAATACTACAAACCCTCACACACGGTGCTGGCCGAGATCAGATACCATCCTTCTCACACTCACAAACACAAATTATCTAACTATCAAATATAATAATATAAATATAATTATTATTATTGTTGTTGTTGTTGTAGTTGTTGTTTATTTTAAACAAAAATATAAATTTCACACCCATACACACCTATTTGTTTTAATTTGAATGCTCAATCTTTATAGAATTAAGCACAATTTTAAGCAACACACATGTATCTCACAAACTCTCACAAACCTGTTGATATTTACACATATTTATATTGTGTAGTCAGTAGAGACCTCGAGTCTTTCACATATTGCTAATTTTCTACAGCTGATTAATATGCTTATAAGATGCAGATTTTCACCCTCTCACTGTCTCTGACAGTTTTAATTTCTTACTTTTTTATCAGTCATGAGTTATATGATTTATCGCCTGTCCAGTGAGCAGAAGAACATCTTCCGGAAAAAGCCGGATGACCCATCAGTCACTCGTGCGTATCACCTGTGTGCTTTTCACAACACTTTATAACCATTTTAAACCAACCCAAAGCTTTTACTGTTTAATAAAATAAATCTCATTATGTTCCAAATGATAGCTTGCAGGCTAATTAGCAATTATCATATGAGTTTATTGCTAAAGTCTTAAGAGTTTTATTCTGCAGATCTGGAGTCGATCATCAGTCCAGCTGGTCAGAACCTGCTGGTGTCCGGGTGGTTCGGCTGGGTCCGACATCCAAACTACTTGGGAGATTTATTGATGACGTTTACCTGGTGTCTGTTCTGCGGTCAGGATCAATTCACACACACACGCACACACACACACACACAAACACACACACAAAGGGTGTTAAGGTTTTGGCAATATATAAACTGTGTGTGTGTGTGTGTGTGTGTGTGTGTGTAGGGTTCAGCAGTGTGTTGCCGTATGTACCTGTACTTCACTGCCTGAGGCTGTTGCTGGAGCGAGCCATTGAGATCGAGGAGATATGTGAAGAGAAACATGGAGCAGCATGGAGAGAATACTGCAGGAGAGTCCCATATAAACTACTGCCCTACATCTACTGACCAGCTTCCTCATCACCATCATTATTCATTCATCATCATCATAATCATCATCAGTGATTCATCTTCAGTAACCACATCACCTGAGCAGGGTCACAGGGGATCCATTGCCAATTCTGGGAACACTGGGCATGAGCCGGGAATAATCACTCATACCCACACACCACCAATTCATGGCACCATGTACACACACACACATACAGACACACATACAGATTTTAGCATAGATAATCTGTCTAACTGCATGTTTCTGAAGAGTGGGAGGAAAACCGAGAACCATGAGGAAACAGACCTGGAGAAAACATGAGAAATTCCAAGCAGACCTAAGCACAGAATCAAACCGGGGACCCTGGAGCTCTTCTGGGTGAAACCAGGGTTCCCTACTGTCCTGTAAAATACAGAATCATCCCGTCATGGGAAACTAAATGATGTGTTCCATATTGAACCGATACAGGATGCACTTTGTTCTGTATTTTTAAGAATCAATTCATTAAAATTCTGTGGAAGAGAAATATTTCAGGTTAGACTAATAAGACAGGGCAATATTATTACAGGGCAGTGAGTTAGAAAGAAACCCTGCCGCTCTCCCTCAGTCTGTCTATCATGTCCCACTAGCCAAACAGAGAATATGCTTCTCATTTTTGCCCGATTTTCTCCCTAAATTGATCACCAGGGGATGCACATGTGTCAACTGGACAGAGTGAAAGCCAACCCTTCCTTCTTGAGAGCACGGGCCAATTTTGCTCTCTGAGCTCCCGGCCATGGGCGGCTATGGCATCACTGGGATTTGGACTCACGATGATGGGGAGAACGCTTTCTGTTGTGCCACTCAGGAGCATCAGTTGCGTTTAATACCCCCCCACCCCCACCCACCCCATTGTTTAGAACTGTTAAAAGAAAATTCATGAATTATTACACACCAATGTGAAGATGAATTATATCCAATTTGTTGTTTGTACTCATAAAAGAACTTGTTACATGATGTTTTTATATAGTTTTTCAGAAAATACAGTAGTTTTATTCTAAATAATGAGAAAATTATATGTTAAACTGTTTGCAGAGCCCAAATACAATTATTAAATGATTATCTGTTACACATGTATTCCTATCTATCAAAAATACAAAACTGATCAAATTCAATTCAACTTAATACATGGGTCTATAGATACTGATATGTGGTAAATAATTGAAGCCATTGCAGTTTCCTTGATATGATTATATATGGTATGGATAGGATTTCTCACAATCAAGTATGTGGGCATTCATATATTTTATCTTTGATAAGTCTGGTACTGAAATGTAATGCAGGCATAAACCCGTTGTTTTGGAAAAAATAATCACAAATATTTGTTATGGGTCCACGGTAGTCAGAGCTGCTCAGCCGTACCCCAATATTCCTTGTTTTCAGTTCAGAAAGTTGGCAAACCTAGGTGACATTGGTTAACGGAATTATAAAGCATTAAAGTGTAAAAATAAACAGTATTGTCTGAGTGTGTTGATGTTCAGTTTTGAGCAGATTGTGAATAAGAGTCCTGGGATGAGACACGAAACTTTGTGACTGCAGCAGCAGCTTTTCCCTGCAAATCTACAGAATCCAGGTGAAGAAAGGGTGAGACTTAGCCATAAAGTGCTTTTGGGAAGTGTAAATCTTTTAGTCTTTGTCTTTCCTGTCCCAAATCACTTTTCCTGATTTGTATTAAGTCTCATATATTCATAGTCAGTTCATTTACCAGTGGAAAATTGTTTCACTAATATGCCTTTTAAAGACACTTTAATCTTTACACCTATTACAGAAAAAAAAAATGAGGACAAAAACTGAATGGTTTAATTCTTTTTCCCTACATCTTGATTTGGTAAATTGGTATTTTGGTGTTTGTTGGCATCCTTTTATATAATTCTTCATTTGCTTTATTTAATAAAAACTTCAAAGAATTTACCTCATACTGAGCTTAAGTTTAATGTATTATTTATTTGTTTTAGTTTGTTTAACAAATTAAACTTTTCTCTGCACTTCTTCATTCTTTTAGTGATAGAACACTAATTACATCATAGTTCCTAATTCTTTAATTTTACAATAAAATAAAAATTATATAATAAAAAAAAAACTAAGGAAATTAATCTAAGATTATAATTAGAATCACTGGAATTGCCAAACGCTGCCACTGGCCGTAGTGCATTATGGGAAAGTCCCGCCATTTTAGATTCAAACAGTTCCTCTCTGGTGCGCTACTTTTTACACCCGTATTTCTGGCAAACATTACCTCCTGTGTGAGGATTGGCTTGTGTTTGAAATTGATCGTAATACAGTCCAATCAGAGGATGGCTTGTGCTCTGAACGACAGTACTATACCACTATCAAGGGGCGGGGCTTGCCGCAATACGGGTGGTATAAAACCAACGCTTACAACGATACAACGAATCACTAAAAACGACATTCAGGCATAATAACGTCTCTTCGCTTTCCGCATAAACACACAAGGTGAGTTTGGGTTTAGTCGTTATTAGCACAAAAAACAGTCAAATAAACAAAATGTGCAATTAGTTAATTTAATAAGCATCATTATTACAGGCGATGTAAGAGGAAAATAAATAAGTAAAAATGGATTGTTAGTTTAAAACGGCCTCGCGCTGAAGAGCAGCTTCGTCCTGCCCCGTTTACCCTTCATTAATCCACTTTTTCTTCCAATTAAAACACAGCTGAGCGGAAATTTCATCTTAACAGTGGCTCTATGGATTAGTACAAGTGTTTGGTAATATATTTAGTTAATAAATAGTGAATACAAAACTCGTATTTTGACGTAAAATGCTGTATTATCCGTTTGCGCTTCAAACTGCTATTTTCGTTCTTCAGCGTCTCCTGAGCAGCCATTACATCAGGCTTGATGGGGCGGGGACATGCAAATGAGCGGTGACTGAAACCGTTGATTGCGCGTTCATTTGTTAAGAGATGAGTTTGTCCCGCCTTTAAGTCTGATTGGTTAAAATGTTGTAAGGAGCCGTTTGATTGGGTGCTGGGATTGGCACTCTATGGACGTGAACGTGAATTCGTTTGTTTATTTATTTACAGTCCACATTATGTAGTTTTTAGTGATTTATAGTTTTCTATATGCATCCAAGCGCTATTATTATTATTATTATTATATCCCTTTTTTGAAACACTGGGACACATTTAGCATATTTAAAAAATTTCTATAACGTAACAGTACATCACTGATCTAGATATGGGGTCTACCTCCAGACTTACAGAAAAACATTTGTTTTGGTATAATGGTGTATAACTGCTCTTTACCCTTTATGTGTGTGTGTGTGTGTGTGTGTGTGTGTGTGTGTGTGTGTGTGTTTGTTTCAGGTGATTTTGAGCAGCTATGGCTCGTACAAAGCAGACAGCTCGTAAATCCACAGGAGGAAAAGCTCCCCGTAAACAGCTTGCCACTAAAGCGGCCCGTAAGAGTGCACCCTCTACAGGAGGGGTGAAGAAACCGCACCGTTACAGGTGAAGCACACGCCCAGGGTT
Source organism: Notoglanidium maculatum (assembly GCA_030068355.1). NCBI lineage: Eukaryota > Metazoa > Chordata > Actinopteri > Siluriformes > Auchenoglanididae > Notoglanidium > Notoglanidium maculatum. The sequence goes on along the minus strand of JAQQZX010000018.1, from coordinate 17,693,434 downwards.
CTTCTGGTGTAGTGCTAATATGATGTATTTCATATTTGTGTGTGTGTGTGTGTTCAGGCCTGGCACTGTGGCTCTGCGGGAGATCCGACGTTATCAGAAATCCACAGAGCTGCTGATCAGGAAGCTGCCGTTCCAGCGACTCGTCCGAGAAATTGCACAGGACTTTAAAACCGATTTGAGGTTCCAGAGTGCTGCCATTGGAGCCCTGCAGGTCACACACACACATACACACACGCACACAGTATTTAATGGAGACAGACTTAATGATGTCAAAAAACATATACAAATATATTATCAGAACACAGTACCCATAATTAATAGACTTTATTGATCCTGAATGAATCTGAAGCAGTAAGGAATTAAAGTCTCACTAATCACACTTATTATTAATTTGTGTGTGTGTGTGTGTGTGTGTGTGTGTGTGTGTGTGTGTGTGTGTGTGTACAGGAGGCGAGTGAAGCATACCTGGTAGGTCTGTTTGAGGACACTAATCTGTGTGCTATCCACGCCAAGCGTGTCACCATCATGCCCAAAGACATCCAGCTGGCACGCCGCATCCGTGGAGAACGTGCTTAACATGCACATACACACTATTACAAAAATGTACACACACACTTTTAATTACAAACAGTATCCTAATCACACACACACACTCATGTCGATGTCACACAAGGTCTCTCTCACTGTGTATCTGTCTGTCTCTCCTCCTGTCCTCTGTGTGTGTGACTCTTTAAATGTCAGAGCTGTGTGTGTGTGTGTGTGTGTGTGTGTGTGTGTGTGTGTGTGTGTGTGTTTAGTGAAATCCTCTGAGTATAACGCATGGAGGCTTCTGGTTGGATGTAGGTTTGGTGTGGGATTGTGGGTAAAATCTGCATTATTAGAGTTATTGGGTGTCTTTTAGAGAGTTTCATCACTGTCTGAAGAGTGGCGCAAACTCTCCTACTGTGTGTGTGTGTGTTTCGTGTGTGTGTTATTGAGTGCTTTTATATTTTTATTATTTTTAATCTCAGTGCAAAACTTTTTGTCACATTTTTACCAGTTTAAAGATAAAATAAAATATTAATGATTTTTTTTTGCTCCATCTTATTTGCATCTTTCTCTCCAACTGTGAGACAGATTCATAAACACACACACACACACACGACTGTTTAATTTTTAATTTGACTTATTTCTGAGCTCATGTGTTAATCAGTATATCATTAGCAGGTAACTGCTCAGGCTTTTCTACCTTTTTTGTATGAAGTGTATCTTATGGTGTCAGATTTAATTTGATAGATAAATAAAAGAGTTGTTTGGTCTGATTTCTCCTCTGTCTTATTTCTATCTTTTCTATATCGATGAGGAACAGGCCCTGACTCAGGATGAACTGAATTATTGCATGTTTTAGTAAACACAAATACCTGCTGTAAATAAACATTTAATAATTTGTTAGCATTATGAATTTTTACGTAATGCCACATTTCAGCCTAAAACAGGGAATATATATGAAATAAAAATATATTCTATTATATTTTTATTTATAGATAAATATTATGTATTGTGGCACAGAAAAAAATATTTTGCTGTTCAGGCATCACCTTTACTGAGAATTTGTTTTAGATATATCGATTTAAAAATTATATATACACAATATAAACACATCACCACAGCCCTGTCTGTCTCAGATTTTTTATCATTTTATTATATTTGTTCAGTGGATTTTTATTTCAGATATAGCTAATGCAGCTCAACAACTAAGAACTTTTAAAAATGTATTCGATTCTACTACTATCAATAATAATAATAATAATAATAATAATAATAATAATAATACACACACTGGGCCGCTATTTGTTTCTCCCGGACTTTTATGCTGTCGGACTGTTTCCGGTTCTTTCCAGTCACTTCCGGTGTGGTTTGCTGCACTGTTCCGGTCTCCACGTGTGGAGTTTCTGGTTTTATTTCCATTATTCTTTCCTGTACATAATTTCTGCAGCTGGGGTTTTTATTAAATATGGCCACATCTTTTGAGCAAATGCGCGCGAATGTCGCTAAACTTTTAAGAGGCATCGACAGGTGAGGTTACTGAATAAAGAGCTAACATGCTAATGCTAACTGTATGCCTTTTAGACAGGTTAAATTATGTAGTGTTATTTACTTAGCAGTGTCTCATTAATATGTGAATATTTACTCTATTGTGAACAAAATGTTCTGTTTTGGAGATTTCGTGCATTAAATTGTTTAAATGTTTGGCTAAAAGTGATGGAGATTATTAGAGTTCAATTCAGACATAAATCTGTGACTTTAATTAGTTTAAACAGAGAGCAGAGAGAAAATAATAGATATCTCCATCTCCCCCCCTCTTTTCGTAATGTTAATGTGTTTTATTTTATTTCTTAGGTATAATCCAGAGAACTTGTCCACACTGGAGCGTTATGTTGAGACTCAGGCAAGAGAAAACGCCTATGACCTGGAGGCTAATCTGGCTGTGCTCAAACTGTGAGATTAATTTCACACCTGAACACTGGCACTGAGTAACACACAGATTTCTAACGGCTTATATATTTTATTCATGATCAAGCTAATCTGATGCTGAATGTAAGATTAGGTGAAACATAATCTGACACTTTTATTTTTTTTGTGTTTGTGTAGGTACCAGTTTAATCCTGCTTACTTTCAGACTAGTGTGACGTCACAGATCCTGCTGAAGGCATTAACGAATCTCCCGCACACCGACTTCACTCTGTGCAAGTGTATGATCGACCAGCCTCATGTATCCTTCATACACACACGCACACCCTGACGTCCCTTTGCTGGTACAGTTACACTGCGCTAGTTGTGTGTGTTAATGCAGTAGTGTTTCATGCTGAGAGCTGCTGCGGGAAATAATTTCGGTGTGGTTTTCAGCCTGGTGTTGCTGACTCGTGAAGAGAATTACTTGGTCATGAGTTGTAAGAGTTTGAGGTGTTACGTGACGCTCAAGTTTCTGTCAGTGTGATAAATTTGTGATTGAAGTCTGTGTGAGTGCCACTATGACACTCCTCTAAAATCCACCAATAGGAGGAGAGCAAATTCAAGAGACAGATACGAAACCAGTGATGGAGACACATAAATTAAATATTCTGCTACATTACCTCAGGTGTACAGTGTGACAAGAAATAACCCTAAACTGCTGAAATCACACAGAGATAAACTGGATTAAACTCTCTGTTTCTGGATCAGTTTCTTTAACCACGCCCACAGCAGGAGGAGCGACCAATCAGACAGATCCTCTACCTCGGCAACCTGCTGGAGACCTGTCACTTTCAGAGCTTCTGGGTAACACACACGCACCTCTAACCAGCACACTCGTGTATACACATTCATGCATGTTTATTCCAGCATTTTAATTTTAAGAGATTTGTGTGTGTTGCAGGCGAGTCTGGAGGAAAACAGGGAGCTGATTGATGGGATCACAGGCTTTGAGGACTCTGTTCGTAAATGTGTGTTCAGTATTCATACAGATGCACAGATATGTGTATAGCACTTTTAACAATGGACATTATTATATATAAATCAGAAAGTCAGTGAGGAGAGAGACAACTGACTGCACCTGATCTGGTGGTGGTGATGGTGGGGTGATGATGATGGGATGGTGGTGGTGATGATGGTGAGGGTGATGATGGTGGGGG
>JAQQZX010000018.1:17679552-17689684 GCA_030068355.1 Notoglanidium maculatum | reverse complement strand
ATGATGGTGGGGCTGGGGGGTGAGGGTGATGAGGGGGTGATGATGGTGGGGGTGATGATGGGGAGCCGTCAGTTCTTTACACCTCATTTATTTACTGTTAAGTTACTATGAATGTTAAAGAGTGTAAAATTACTGTACCACAGAGTGAACACTCAGTGTGTGTGTGTGTGTGTGTGTGTGTGTGTGTGTGTGTGTGTGTGTGTGTGTGTGTGTGTGTTAGTTATCTGCCATGTTGTAGGAATCACGTATCAGACCATTGAGCACCGGCTGTTAGCGGAGATGTTAGGAGACCCACTTGGTAACACACACACACACACACAGCTCATTGTAGTGGCTTAAATCTCACACTCTGTAATGAGTTTAAAGTTCATATTCTGGATTATTTAATATTACACTTTCATACTCATACAGTTCTCTCGGTCTGTCTCTCTCTGTGTCTCTGTCTCTCTCTCCCTCTCTCTGTTTCCCCCCCTTCTCTCTCTCTCTCTCTCTCTCTCTGTGTCAGACACTCAAGTGAAGGTGTGGATGAATAAATACGGATGGATGGAGGATGATGACGGTCGGATCTTCATCTATAATCAGGAGGAGAGCGTTAAACCCAAAAACATTGTGGAGAAGATAGACTTTGACAGTGAGACCCTTCACTCATCCCTCACTCCTTTCATTCTTCACTATTTTCATTTCTTGCTCCTTTCATCCCTTTTTCTCTTCATTCCTCCCTCTGTTTTTACTGTGCCACTCATTTATTAATTTTTTTTATCAGTTCTGTAACATACTTAGTCCCATTAAGTTCACTATCTAGTACTCTAGGCTTTAATTGCACACTACACTGCAGTGCCTGAGTGTATTGAGACTTATTTGAGCAGCAGGTGATGTGTGTTTTCTGTTTATTCCACAGGTGTGTCCAGCATCATGGCAACATCACAGTGAACACACACGCAGACAATAAACAAAGCTGGAGAGTAAACCATTTCCTGGCTATTAATTTTGTTAATGTTGTTGTACAAACTCTCGCAGGCAGCAGAGGGCGCTCTTTCCACACATCATACAGCTGGGGGGTTTAGCAGCTTCAGTGAAAACTCTGAGTTCATTAACCCTGAGATGAGGGAAGCTCTGGATTTTCTGTTCCAGAAAGAGAAGTCAAACTCTGGGTCAGTTACCGTGGTAACGGACTCTGTGACCCCGGCCTGCTCGCTGGCTGGTTTCCTTCATCAAACCCTTAGTTTCTGTAGATTTCCTCTGTCCTTTCTCCTTAACCTGATCGATGTTGAAGCTGGATTAAATCTAGCTTTAGATTTGCTAATCGATTCGATTATCGATTCTGCCTTACATTAAGAGGGAATTTGAGACCCTGATTAGATGTGCTACGTAATCATTAGAGTGTAAAATATCAGCAAATTTCAATTTACATTACACAATGATCTTTTTCATTTTATTTTAGGTGTTTCAAAATAATTTTTTTTAATTCTACCATTACAGTCAGCATGTGCTAGAGGCTCCCTACACTTAAGTGGAACGACATGTTTTCCAGAAAAATTCAAAATGGGGCTCTCTTTTTTTTTTTCCCTCACCAGTTGCCATGGTGAATCGTATCGGTGCTCCACAGATGATGGCTTTTTCAGGAACCGGAAACACAAACAGTTTAAGATCTCAGGGTTCATCTTCTCAGAGCTCAGGGTTATATTCGCGCGTGCACACACACACGCATGCACACAAACTATTCCTAAAACATAATATGAGAAAGAAATTAAATACAGGCATGTGGATGGTTTAATTACTATCTATATTTAAATTGTGCTTTTATAATAAAGGCATAAATTGGTAAAATAAAACTGTTTTTAATAAATAATGCACACAAAACTGGAAATAAGGAGTGTATGGAAGAGTTTGTTTTTTTTTGTTTTTTTTAAACAATCTAATTTTTTAAAAATTCTATTTTAACAATATTACAAATTTTAAAAGTGATGAAAAGAAACAAAATGGAGGGACCAGACAAAGTTAATACACAAAAACACAAATCATCCGTCTCCTTTAACCGACATGAACATGATTAGTCTTATTCCTGGAATACATGTAATTACGATACAAATAAGGTAACTATTCTGTTACAGTTACAGAAAAAAAACAGATTACTGATACTTTTTTAAAAACTTGGATTATTTACAGGATTACAATTTTAAAATGCATAAGGGCTGCAACAACTAATCAACAAAATTTATAAAAATTGATAATAAAAATAATTGCCAATGTCATTATTAGTTCAGCTGCATTATGAAACACTGCGCACGCGCTGCATCACTTCATAAACACACATTAGAGTGAAATGGGTGGAGCAGAAACACCAGCAGGACTTTCTCTACCGTATGAAACACTTTACAGTACACTACCCTGCTGGCCTCATGGCATAACTTCTGTTTTAATGTGAGTAATATTAATATATATAGTAAAATATAGTAGCCTATTTTTCCAGCCCATCACTGATAAACAATTGTATATTATTAGCATACACGATATACTGTATGTATGTTTTTTGTGTCTCCATCCTGCTTTTGAGTCGATTCGCTAAACTAAGAGTCAAATGCAAATCTTTGGAGTCGATTCCACACGTGCGTGCACACGTCAAGCAAAATGAACTTTCAGTTTCAGAGAGAGAAACTGGCAGCTAATATTTATTTTATCTTTATTTTGAAATTGTTTGAAATTAGAACAAATTATGGCTTGAAATACAGACACACAGCTGCAAAAAGTGTGGTACGTGATTAAAAAGTGCGAACAGAAACCGCTGTACACAGTCCCGTCACTTTGAGTCAGTCTGTGTGTCTCATCTGGTCCACATGAGCACTTGATCATATTCTCATGCTGTGACTGATTATCTGATAAATGACACTAATGCTGTAATTAGTGACCTGCTGTTTAATTAAGCCGAGTTAAGGAAAAGTTCTGTAGTAGTTCTGATTAAAATGTTGAAAATAAATATTTTATATAAAGATCTTTTGTATACAATATATTTTTTAAATGAAACTAATTGAATAATCAGGGAAGAATAATCAACAGATTCAATTATATTAATTGATAATCAATATAATCAGTAGTCTAAGGTCTAAATAAGAGCGATATACTAAAAAAAAACAAAGAAAAAAACTACCTGCACATGTGCCACATTACAGCACATCCCAAGTCTCACATCCCCACTCTGGTCTGGAGTGAAATCAGAGATAAACAAGTTGTACCAGAATTTTGTTTGTGTATATCGATGCGCTAGTTCATCACAGGGTGTCATAAAGATCAAGCAAAAGTGTGAAAATTGGTTGAAGTAGGAGATGTATCTGACTTAAAACCAGACAGGTTGTCTAGACATGAGGAGCTAAAATAAGTGCCCCGTGCGAGGGCGACACCTTATCTGCAGCTCCCCTTCCCCTTGCTGTGAGTCTATGCACACACACAATGACACATGGCGAAAGCGCTTAAGAGCAATGCTTTAGTATATAATCCAACCATATAATCCAAGCATGAATAACAATAAAATTGATGAGAAATGTAATGGTCTCAGGAGGATGTAGAAAGTACCAGAACATCTAGTAATGTGATACACTGTAAGTGTGGTTCATAAAAGGTGACAGTGCTCCATCTGAAAATCACATGACCAAAACTTAGAGGGCCCCAATTATAGACTAAAGCTAAAGCTAAGAGGAGACTCACCCCTCTTAGTAAGGGGTGCAGTGTATTTCTCGGAAAGTGATCGTGATGAAGCAGGGTCGCCTAAAATGAGTTACACCCCTAAAAGGTGAGGAAAATAGTAATGATGTACATCTAGCCCAGTATAAATACCCAAGAAATCCCTGGGGGGGGTCTCTCTCTCCCCGTCACCGTCTGTGTGTACATGTTACTGCTTTCATCGACTAATTAAACATTTTTTCATTATAATTTTGACTCTTGGTAATTTTGTATACTTTCCGGATTTGGTCCCGATTTGCCACGACATCACCAAGTCACTATCAGGCCTCTGGGGAGAACATGTGCTCACTGGGGGGAAACTTCACCATTATTTAGTCTTTAGATCAGAAAAGGGGAACAACATCACAGTACAGAGCAGGTTCTGCTTCCAGCTGAGAAAACGCCGTCATCATCCTCATATTTGGTATTGAGGGAATCCAAAAGTAACGGAACGTCATCAGTTACATTACTGTCATTTTGTGGTGATTAGATTCAGTTACTGATGACATTTTTAGCAGGTAATTAAAGTGACTTTTAAAGTGACCCTCCAAGCCCTGCACACATGACAATGAGATCCGGTTTATTAGGAAACTGGAACTTCCTCTGTGTGATGTTCTACAAACCATGATGGGTTTTTCTTAGAGTATATTTCAGCTTAAAAAGCTGCTGATTGTGGCTGAATGCTTATACACTACAATGCACAATTTGCTTAATTTCCTGACTAATGAACAGACACACACAGCTGCTCTTTGTTCTTGAACTGTTCCAGTTCTTCTTGGTTCCTCTTCTGGATTCTGTATTATCAATCTACAAGCTTAATTTTCTCTACAAAATGTTTTGGTACTTTTAGTCATAAAAACATGGGGAAGGCCCGTCTCCTTTCACAGGAATAGACCATGTGACTGACACGTCAGAAAGCTAAAAGTTTATCCTCTGAAACCCACTGATTCAAACTAAACACTAATAACTTTAATACTTATGATGAACATTTATCAGTGACCAGTCAGATTACAGCATTCATGTGATCTCGGACACTTGTGGGCAGAGCCTCAAGGTTAAAGGTCACTGCAATGATCTCCACACCGGAGAGAATTTAAGTGCAAGCAGGAGTGAGTTCCTTTATCATGACCATGTGCTATCACATTTCCAGCAGGTGGATTTGCTCACATTTAGTTTAAGTCTGTTGGAGTTCCTGAGTTTCATCTTCAGTGTTGAAGCTCCAGTCCGTGTTTTGTGACAGTTTATGAGCAGCTGCAGGATTTCGTCCCACAGCAGAGCCGTACGCTTTCCCTCATGCCGTTACTCACTAACACATAGAGCAGAGGGTCCACCACGCTGTTCAGGCTCGACATGGCCAGTGTCCCAGAGAAGTAAAAGTGCTGCGACTGTTCGAATTCACAATAACGCTTAACCTTAAAGTAGTAAAAAGCGATGGAGCGTATGAGCAGCTGGATGTGGTAGGGGGCGTAGCAGACCAAGAAGATGGTGATGACTCCCACAGACAGCAGCTTGACTTTGCGCTTGCCCTGATTGTCCAACCCCACACTCTCCTTCACCTTCCTGAAGATCTGAAAATAGCACATGGCTAACACCAGCAGTGGCAGCAGGAAGCCGATGACCACGCGCAGAAGGTTAAACATTGCCACGCGCTCCGTCATGGGAAACGTCTCGTAACACCGTTGATGCTTATCCAGAGGGTCTGTCACCTGGTCCATTAAAATTACCAGGATGTGCAGGCAAGTGGCGAGGATGAAGATGAACCCTGAGATGAACCAGGCGTACCTGTATCGGCGGAAAGTCTTAATCTTTAGAGGAAAGGTGACGGCCAGGCAGCGGTCGATGGAGATGCAGCACAGCAGATAGATGCTGATGTACATGTTGGAGTAATAAACAAACCCAGCTAGCTTGCACAGGTTGGGGCCAAGCGTCCATTTGTGGTCGTTGTAGTAGTAAATGATCCACAGTGGCATGGTGAGGATGTAGAGGACATCTGAGATAGACAGATTAAGCAGGTAGACACCCAGCACGTTCTTCTTGCGGATCTGCTGAATGATGGGCCATGCTGTGAGCAGGTTAAACACCAAGCCAAGCACCAGGGCAGTGATGTAGATGCCTATTAGCAAGTCGCTAATTGGACTGATCTCAATGTTCACACACATCTCATTTTGTGTCTGGTTTACAGATGCATTCATCTGCTGAAAAAAATAACAATAAGTTAGCTGAATTTCAAGAAGACATCATTTAACATCCAAAACTGTTTCGGTCTTTAACATTCAACATTAACTCTGAGCTGAAAATTCCAATTAGTATTTATTCTCTTACTTGGTTTTTTACTATTCCTTATTTGGTTTTTGTGTCATTCCATTTATTCTTAAATAGTAAATATTATAAACTCATTAAGTGATTTAACTCTTTAGTATAGTAAATGTAAAGTTTAAACCTGTAAATTAGTAAAAAATTTATTTTCTCCAGTCAAAGTTTATTGCTCTTCAATATTTGACCACTAGATGATAAGATTGTGTTTGGTGAATTTGTAGAATCACAGTTTATAAAGATAATAAATTACACATCAGCAACAGAGAGACAGGATGTGAGTGTGTTTAATGAGGACATTCAGCACAAAAAACACAAGCTGGCAGCAGAATCAGAGCTGGAGAACCAGGAGGCGCTACAGAAAAACTCTATAAACACACACATGATTATCTGTGAAAGCTAAATTTTAGTGCAAATGATTATTACTGATTTTTATAATAATTATTAGAAATAGAGAAGCTGGAAAATGAGGAACAAATCAGATATTTGACAGAGTAACCAGTAATAGTGCCGTAACGGTAAAGAGGAGTTGGTCATGGTGATTGAGTGAGCAGCATTCCTGTCTCATAGCTTCAGGTTTCCGGTTTGATCCTGAGCTCGGATTTCTGTCTGTATGGTGTCGTCTCGGTTCTCCAGTTTCCGTCCACCAAACACATCCTGGTAGTTGGATTGGCTAAGATAAAGTGCCTCTAAGTGTGAATGAATGTGCAAGTGGACACTTTCTTCCAATTCAGTGTGTATTCCCACCTCACATTCTCTGTCTTTGTGTGCGTGTGTGTGTGTGTGTGTGTGTGGATGTGAACAGTATTAAGCCATTAGAACTGATCTGAGATCAGATTACCAGCTTCATGAACGAGGCAGATCAGAAATAGGATGTTGATCTGATGCGTGCATTTATAAACAGCTGAAATCATTTAAATTATTAATCAGAAGGCCCGAAAAAGTGGAATGTCTGATGAGAAGGAAAGGAAAATCACCTTTCCATTCCCATGCAAGGGCTGTGTGTCTACACTAACTACATTATCATTAATAATAATAAATAAAATCAACAACACAGGACATAAACTTTTATCAGGATCTAGTGGAGACACGATTATGTGACAAGATAATGAGAAGGCGGAGTTAAAGCTGACGTTAAAGCAGATGTTAAAGCAGATATGGGCATTTAGAGTTCTGTTTCAGCCTTGGCCCCATTATAACAAACAAACAAACAAATAAGGGTTTATTGATTCTATTGTATTGTTTTTTTAAAGCAACTGTCTAAATTTTCTCTCTCTCTTATACACACACACACACACACACACAAATCATGGAAAAATGCTATTTGTTTGATTTACATATGGATTAATCCCATGTTCCCGTTTCTCTAAATAGAAATGAAACAGTGCGAGTGTAAATAAAGACTGAAACGTTACTCTAAAGCCATAAACCCATTCACTTTCCCCCAGTGTGTGCTGCTGTAATACAGATTTGAGTCTGGGATGCGGCTGCAGGACCATTACAGAAAATCGATAGGAACCATCAGGGAATTCTGTGATGCCGGAGATAAAATACCGAGTTGCTCCACAAACACAAACCAGCACACAGTCAAGGGATGATGGACACGGGATCAAACTGCAGTCTGACTCTAAGTGCTTTCTGTCTTAATGTGGGGGGGGATGTGGTGTATGGCAGGGCTGAAATGGAAAAGCTTAATGACTACTTTCTGTGCACAGTTTGGGAGAGGAAAAACATTTGAACATGATTGAGACTCAACATGGGGATGAAGACAGGAGTAGCATCTCCTTCACTTCCTGTCAGATCCGATCAGTCACTGAGGCACAAAACAACAGGAACTGTGCAGCGGTGCTTTGCACTTTGTGAACCCTTTAGAATTTTCTAGATTTCTGCATAAATATGACCTGAAACATCATCAGATTTTCACACAAGTCTTAAAAGTAGATAAAGAGAACCCAATTAAACACCTGAGAGAAAAATATTATGCTTGGTCATTTATTTACAATATTACATGTCTGTGAGTGGTAAAAGTATGTGCACCTCTAGGATTAGCAGTTAATTTGAAGGTGAAATTAGAGTCAGGTGTTTTCAGTCAGTGAGACGACGATCAGGTGTTGAGCAGTGTCCTGTCTTATTTAAAGAACAGAGATTTATCAAAGTCTGATCTTCACAGCACGTGTTTGTGGAAGTGTATCATGGCACGAACAAAGGAGATTTCTGAGGACTTCAGAAAAAGACAGAAAAAAGTTTACAAAACCATCTGTAAAGAGTTCGGACCCCACCAATCCACAGTCAGACAGATGGAGGAGATTCACGATCACTCCAAGAACAAGGCGTGTGAGGCGTGTACTCCACAAGGTCACCAAGGAACCCAGAGTAACTTCTAAGCAACTAAAGGCCTCTCTCACATTAGCTAATGTTAATGTTCATGAGTCCACCATCAGGAGAACGATGAACAACAATGGTGTGTGAAGTGGCAAAAAATTTGAAGATGTGTTTTTCCTTTAACCCCTGTTCCAATATCCTCTTATTTTTTACCGCATGGAGCGTGCGGGTGCAGGATATCAGACTCGCAGCCTTCCTCCCAGAAATAAATCCAAAAAAGGGTGCTTGCTGTTGACTGTCGTTTTATTGCAAAATAAACATAAGATAAAAAGAAAATTTAGTAGTTGTCTTATTTTTGGCTCGTAGCAATGCGGATGCCTTTCCACAGCAGGCGCTACCACGTTGAGGTGAAGGCCGAGGTCAGTGGCGGTCTCCGCTGTGACCCGCCTTCCCCCACCATGAGAAGTTCTGGCTTATAGAGCAGCGCCCTCACCACCTATGGAGGGTGCACACTCACAGACACACATGTAGAAAAATCACTGAATTAGTGAACAACAAATGAACGTAAATGTGGCTCCTAGAGTGCATGTCAGGGCTGCGAGGAGAAAGCCGCTTCTCTCGACCAAGAATATTACTGCCCGTCTACAGTTTGCTAAAGATCACATGGACAAGCCAGAGTATTGGAAACATTTCTGTGGATGGATGAGACAAAAAAGGAACTTTTTGTTTTAAATGAGAAGCATTATATTTAGAAAAAAATATATAAAGAAAAGCATTATGTTTGTTTGCCACAACAACCTTTAAGCAACAACCTAGCAACCACCTGGGATACGCTAGCAACAGCCAAGCAACATGCTAGCAACCATACCATACCATGGGATACCATACCAACCCCCTGGCAACACCCCAGCAACCAACTGAAATACAACACAACTGGAAAACCATACCAACAACGGGAACTTGATTAAGCTGCACAATCAGTTTGCTTTTCCCTCAGAAAATGTTCTTTTCTAGTTAAAGTTACGGTTCTGCACTCACACACACTCATACCCTTACACACACTGCGCTATTAACGCCTGAGTGTTAAAGAGGGAATGCTGAATGAGAAGCACGTTGATGAAACTCAGTGGTGATTAACAGATACATTTACTGAGTCACCAGCAAAATATATATATATACAGCATATTCACACTACCAGTCAAAAGTTTGGACACACCTTCTCTTTCATACGTTTTTCTTTTTTGTTTTGTTTTCTACATTGTAAAATAATACTGAATACCCCAGACTATGAAGCAACACATATACTGAATTATGTAGTAAACAAAAAAGTGTGAAAAAAATGTCACATGCCAATCCTAGAAAAACTGGAAGTCATCCTAAATGTTCTCAATTTTTTTATTTGAAATAAATTTCAATTGTCTTTCGAATGACCTCATAACCTTTCCCAGACTCCAGAGCACCAAACTGAACATAACTGAAATAATGGTTTGATTTTAATTTAATAATATTAGCAACTCTGTTTAATGCAAGAAACAAATGGTTAAAATATACATGGACCATTATACTATGAGCAATATTCACAAAGCAAGGCTAAATACAGAAACAATATGGGACAATTTGAGTAGAGCCCTGCTGCTTCCATAAGAATAAAGAAGGTAATTAGAAAACTCATGATAAGAACCCATCCATCCATCCATCCATCCATAATCTATAGCGCTTTATCCGTCTGGGTCGCGGGGAAGCTGGAGCCAATCCCAGCATCTTGGGGCGAGAGGCGGGGTAC
>JAQQZX010000018.1:17653924-17665215 GCA_030068355.1 Notoglanidium maculatum | reverse complement strand
TGTGTGTGTGTGTGTGTGTGTGTGTGTGTGTGTGTGTGTGTGTGTGTGTGTGTGTGTGTGTGTGTGTGTGTGGTAGTCCCTTATCTCCTCTGCAGGAAGTGACAGAGAGACGGCGCCTGTGTTCTCTCTTACTCACGGGCTATTTCACTGTGGGGGGGGGGGCCACATTCCACTGCTTTAAACACACACGCACAGTGGATTTAACTTTGTGAGTGTGTTGGTGCAGGGTGGGTGTGGGGTGAAAGGTGTGCCCTCTTTGCTTTTTGAAGTGTGTGTGTGTGTGTTGCATCATGGTTGTTGAGCTTGTTGCCTTATAAGGGAAAAGTGTTTGAGCAGCATAGAAAGGAAGTGGCAGTTAGTGACAATGTGGAGGAGTAAACCGGCCCGACTCGCTCAGTTACACACACACACACACACACACACACACACACACACACGCACACAGAAACTGTCTCACACTGTTTCTCAGTTGACCAGAGACATTTAAATGAGTTTCTTTAATCTTCAATGTTGTGCAAATTATTAATGATGTAAAGAGAGGTAACGGGGGGGTGTGAGTGAGATTGGTGTGGGGTTGTGATCCCTCCTGATTGTTTAGTCACAGTTAAGCCTAACTCTGGATTTAATTTAGTCACCACTAACAATCTGATGTGTGTAACTGCTACAGGAAACTCTACACGGATTGGCTGCTGCTGTTCATCTGGCCACGCCCACTAGAGACAGACCTGCAGCTCTGCAACCTCCTGCACCTATAGCTGCATTAACATATGTCACATGCAATTCTCTATAATGTGTATACACACACACACACACACACACACACACACACACACTGCATTTCAGAAATCTGGTTATGTAACTGTTTGAAGGTGTGGCTCTGTCCTAATCTCAGATCTGATGTGTGACTATGATGACGTGCTTTCTCTCACTCTGTAGCAGTTGATGAGAAATGAACCAGAACCCTGAGTTCCATTGGTTCCTATTGGACCTGGGGCTATGTTAGTTGTGAAATGTGGTGTGAAATGGCCCCGTGTGACACCCTCTCTACAGTAACCGCGGTAACCCCACTGTCCAACCCAAGGAGAACCCGGTTCCGCTTCATGATCTTGGTGCTTTTTAGGGTCATTCTATTGGTTCCTCCTGCTGTTCTTAAGGACATTCTCCTCATCATTGAACATACCCGTGCACCATACTGTAATCTACACCACTGTGCTAGCAGCGTTACCATAACGACAAGAAGCGAGAGTGTGTGTCAGTGTGTTCGGGTGTGATTAACACGTCTGAAATGAAGGCCGTCTCAGCAAAACGTCCAGTGTGAGGAGGTGAGAAGGAGAATTACCGCTCCACGTTATTCTGCTTAGTGTTGTATCTTTTAAAAAAACATTACACACACATGCCCTAACCCCGGATACACGTGTGCGCACACACACACACACACACACACACACAGTGCTTTATGGTGTCCTCATCATCTTGTTTTTGTATCGTAATATAAATGTTTATCGGATTATTAATCAAACGCTCCGGAAGTCTCTCTCTCTCTATCACTCGCTCGTGCTCGCTCTCTCTCTCGCTCTCTCGCTCGTGCTCTCTCTCTCCATCACTCGCTCGTGCTCTCTCTCTCTCTCTCTCTCTCTCTCTATCTATCTTGTGCTCTCTCTCTCTCATTGGGTTCTGATGAGACCGTGTGGGAGGAAGTGCACTTCAGCTGAGTTGACTAGTTCTCACATTCTCTCTCTCACACTGCAGAGTTCAGAGGTGTGATAAGTTCTCAGAATAATTGTGCTTCATGCTTTCATGTGTGTGTGCACGTGCGTGTGCGTTAGCCCTGTGGTTCTCTGACTCAGCGTGAACTCTGTAGTGTTAAACCGCTAACACATGCGTACGTGACCCCCAGCACCAGATTCTTTCAGTTTTACACAGCAGTTCAGCACATCACCGAGTACGAGACACAGCAGTTCTACAGACAGGAAGTGTTCCGCTCTGCACTTTCATTTCCCCGTGGTTCTTTAGAACTTTTATAAAAGCTCGGTAATTTTGTAAGCATTCTAGAACACTTGAGCCTCACATCAGCTTTTAATGACTGCCCGAGGCTCGCACCGGATTCTAGCAGCCACCCGAGGCCCGCGCCGGGTTCTAGTGGTCCCCTTGCTCTCTACAATGAAGAGAACCCTGCACATGGTCACTCAGGGATGTGTGTGTTATGGAGCAGCATTGTGTTTCCTGTGGAACACACACACACCTTCAAGTGGAGCATCATTAGTCTTGAGAATAAAGGTGTTTTTAAAAATCCCTCCCTCTCTCTTCCCCCTCCCTCTCTCTTTCTCTTCCCCCTCCCCTCCCTCTCTCTTTTTCTTCCTCCTCCCCTCCCTCCCTCTTCCTGGGCCGTTGCCTCTGAGGCCAGTGTGGGGACACTGTCTCTCGGGCGTGGCGTCAGGTGTGTGCCAGAGAGCGGGGTCCAGGTGGAAGAGGTGTTCTTAGCTCTGGGAGAGCAGGTCAGGTGTGAAAACATCTACTCTGCCTCCTGAATGAACAAAGCAGTAGTGGTGTTTCTAAGACAAAAAAACCTCGTCAGCAAACTTGCTCAAACCGGGTTATGGGAGAAGGGATCCCTGCTAAAAGGCTCCCCCCTGTCTGATCCTGCAATGCAAGTGGTAATTTCTAACATCCCCCCCCCCCTTCATCCAGGTGATGCTGAAGGAGCTGCCCTGCTTCGGGAAGTTCACCAGCCCCGTGAAAGCGATTCCACTCAATGTCAATTTTAAGTGCAAACATGGGGACTGTAACTTCATCATGTTTGCTACAACAGCACATCCAAAATCAAATTCGGAGACATCTGACACAATGTTTGTCTGCCCGCACTGAACTGTGCAGCCGGGGACCTTGGAGAGAGACCCGGCCCGGGGAAGGTCACGGAGAGACCCGGAGGCTCACGGAGAGACACTTTTGTGTGTGTGTCGTCAGAAAGGTTGAAACTGCAGTCTTTCAGAGTCACACAATGACAGGAAGCTACATAAACACATCAACAAATAACACACTGCATTCCACAGAGAGACAGGAAGTCTAAAAACACACACAGTTTTCCTCTTCTCAGTAACACAGCACACACACTATGCAGAAACTACACATAATACAGAAATACAAAATGGCAGTATTTACACTAAAATCACAACTGCATGAAACTCAGACATGCAGACAGATACGCAGGCGTGCAGGCAGACGGACAGATACGCACACAGATACAGTGTGTTTAAAACAGTGACTGAGCTTGTAAGTTTTTCTGCAGCTGCACATACCCCGCCTCCAGCAAATGATATGAATATTAATGAGGTTAATATGAATAATTAATGAGGTGGTGTCCACAGAGTCAGTGTGAAGGACATGGCAGCATATTTTATACACGGAACGGTACTAAGTGGTACTTATTGCTGGTGTGGTACTCACTGGCACGTTTTGGGGGGGGGGGGTGTGTGTGTGTGTGTGTGTGTGTGTGTGTGTGATTTATTCCAAACTTGAATATAGCCTATCTCACCTCATTGAATAGTTGAACTTTAGTCTCTCACACACACATGCTATATGAAGTATGTTTGGCAGTTGAGAATTGAGATTGTGTGTGAGTGAGAGAGTGTGAGAGTAACCTGACAGGTGCTGCCACACCCTGTCATGTCGACACGCTTGCTTTCAGCAGACGTGTGTGTGAATGTTTGTGCTCAAAAGAGAGAGCAAGTGTGAGAGAGAGAGAGAGCATGCCTGTGTAGGGCGTGGCCAGTCTGTATTTAACCTCTGTACTTATCTGTACTACTGAATTTAGCAGCTGAATGTGATAACTGTTTAAACCAGTCCAGAGTGTAACGTTGAGGCGACCTGATGATTTTGTATCCTGGTCCTTCTTGAAGACGTCCACGACCTACTATTCATCGTGGCTTTGTATGATCACCTGGTGCCGTTTCCGAACATCACATGTAACTTAGCCAGTAATAACTGGATCCACGCTGCGTTTACAGATCAGCCGAACGATGCTGTGCTGATTGGCCGCAGTATATCGCCTGTCTCTCATGTGGGACGTATTTGAATAACTGTTCAGCGTGTGCTAGCACCGTGGCGGATGAGGAGCCGGTGGCCGACCCAGACTCGAGGTCAGTAGTGTGCAGAGCTTCAGCTCTACACACAGATATTTCTCTGGGGAAACATCGACGCTTTAGGAGGCAACATGAAAAATCTGTCCGAACGTGCCGAGTGTTTCACTCAGGTCAGCACAACTCCACACATCTGTGTCTCAGGAGGTCCGAAACGCAAACAGTGATCACCGACTGCCGCAACAGAGCAGCCGAAAAATGCACAATAAACACCGTGAGGGTGTGTGCTCGCACGTGAGAGAGAATCCCTGCTGAGGGTGTGCTGCTGTTCAGAGCTGTGGACAGCGTGGGGATTAGCACTCTGATGCCCACTTTAATCACAGTATTCCTCTAACACCGTGTATAGTGAGCAGCAGTGGAGGATTTCTACACAAATAAAGCACAGAGAATTTTTCACATGACTTGCGGTACAAGTGTGAAGGGGTCAGAATTTGAAAAGTGCACTTGTTTACATTTCACTACTACAGATTTTCCTTCCGGAGTTCAAAACTCTTTCTATAGACTGCTAATTACACCTGCATTTAACATTTAAAATATAGTTTAACTTCAATTTATACAACAGTGTGTTTGTATGTTGATTGGAACAGATAAAGAAGTCCATCGACTCGTTCGGGTCGGGATGATCCTTATACGGGGGATGCTCTCTACGGGAGATTTCAAAATTGGGAAGAAAGATCTCAGTCAGAGGATGAGTGTGTTAAAAAGATAATAATATGCTTTTTGGGATGTTCACCCACCCCCAGGGTAATGTTTAAACTGGTCAGGTGTGTGAGTGCATGCGTGTTTGTGTTAAGGCCGAGTTATAGCATTGAACCTGCAGCGTTGAGACATGTAGGGTGAAGCGTTTACACTGGTATGTAAGGTGCACGTCTCCTCTAGCAGGCGCTGTCACATGAAATGGCAGAATGTACTGCTTTAAGGCACAGAAGAAGAGCACTGAGATGTCTGTGTTTCACTGTCGGAATAATAAACAGAGAATAACACGAATAAAACACTGTTATGTAACAAATTTTCTGGGAAAAAGAAACCTCGTGATTAATTATAAACCAGGTGAATTTTCGCTGAAGGCGTCTCTGAAATGTTTAACTCGTCTGTGTTCAGCACCGGCGGCCGAAACACTTCCACACACCTCACTTTTTAAGATGACAAAAAGAAAAAATACCATTTTTGCTACAAAAACAGCAACAGCAAAAATCCTATTGGTGCTGAACTTCTTTTTTTTTTTCATTAATACGTGTCCTGTGTGTGTTTGTGTTTGAAAATGTGTAGCCTGAACACCGCTCAGCTGTGAACCAATAAACACCAATTATAACGTTATCACTTTACACAACACACAATGCATAATTAACATTAATTGAAATAATATTGTGATTCACCAGCTCCCCAAATATGTGTGTACACGTGTGTGTGTGTGTGTGTGTGTGTGTGTGTGTCTCACTAGTAGGTGCATGTCATACTACATGGACTCTTTCATCAAGCTCAATGACCTCTTTGTGTGTGTGTGTGTGTGTGAGAGAGAGAGAGAGTGTGTAACGTTTTCCTACCACGCTGTAACATCTGGTCTTTTTTCCATCCTCTTTCTTCTGAACTCCCACAATGCACTGCTGCACAGGAGCAGTGTTCATGATGTCAAGAATTCCCATAATACACTGGGGGCACTTGAGGGAAGTGTGTTCATGATGTGTGTAAAGGTGGGGATGATGAGGATGGTATGGTTGGTGTTTGATAAACATTCATTCTGTCCCCTAGATTAGCGCACTACATAGTGTGGAATAGGGAGAATGCTGCATTTAGGACACGTCAGCTGTTTCTCCCTGTGGATTCTGTTTCATTAGTGTAGCTCCTCCTTGTGTCTGATGTAATTTCTTGTGTTGCAGACGTTCACAGCGTGGTGTAACTCTCACCTGCGTAAAGCTGGTACTCAGATCGAGAATATCGAGGAGGACTTCAGAGACGGCCTGAAGCTCATGCTGCTGCTCGAGGTCATCTCAGGTGAGGTTGAAGCTCCGCCCACTCCCTCTTTGATCTCCCATCATGCAATGCTGTGATTTACCCCTCAGTTGTATGCCTCAGTTGACCAATCATGGGATTGGTGTCTGACCCGTGGGTGGGTGGGTGTACACTGTAGCTTAAACTGTTGAATGAGCAGAATGGGTGTGATGTTTTGGGAGAGTTAATTAAGTTTGTGTATGTGTGTGTGTAGGTGAGAGGTTACCCAAACCCGAGCGAGGGAAGATGAGAGTGCACAAGATCAACAACGTCAACAAAGCACTCGACTTCATCGCCAGCAAAGGAGTCAAACTAGTATCTATAGGAGCTGAGGGTAAACACAAGCGCACCCACACACATTCTCTCTTGTGGCAGGCATACACACACACTATGTTACTAAGATGTACGAAGTGCATTTATGTTGTGGTGTGTTGTGTTCTGAGGAATGATGGCTCAGAGGATGGAGACTAAACCCCGCCCCCTCACTGCTCTCTGCTTGTTTCTGATTGGCTGAAGTAAAATAGTTGACTTCTCTACAATGTGCTGGCAAAATGTTCAGCCTCCTCTCTGTCTCGCCTAGACACACACACACACTCGATTACAGTCTCTCACACACCCGCAGTCTCGCACACACTTGCTCAGTCTCACACAGACACACCCTCAGTCTGTCTCTCACACACACACACACACACACACACACACACACACATACACACACAGTACTGTGTTATTACACATAGTATGTAGCATATCCTTTCCTCCTCTGATTGTCTCTCTCTCGATCACTTGGTCACGCCTTCAGTCCCTCGTTCACTTCTTAACTCACAGCTTCCCTCATTCTGGTGTGACTTTGTGATGACAATACACAATATACACATGCACAAGCTTTTAAATGTTTTAATATTTTTTATTATTTCACCAGCTGCTTTAGTTCACCTTTATTATCATGAGCTGAGTTGTGTTAACTCACTTAGCCATAAACACAGCCGTAAAGCAAACACACACACACGGACTCAAAACAACAGCAGATCCACTCCTCTGACAATGCAGAATGATATTAATGGTGTGTGTGTGTGTGTAGAAATTGTTGATGGAAATGTGAAGATGACCCTTGGTATGATCTGGACCATCATTCTCCGCTTCGCCATCCAGGACATCTCAGTGGAGGGTAAGACACATTTGTCTGTCCATCTCTTTCTCTCTCTTACACACACACACACACACACACACTCTTTGTCTCCTGTAATTTTTCCATGGAAATCTGTAACTATACTGCGGTGCAGATGGTAAGCGTTATATACACACATACGCATACACGCATTCGCCTGTGTGAGATATCCTCAGGGAAAGTAGCGAGCGGAAAACAGCTGCAGTGAAAACAAGCCCTGTGAACAGTGTGGGTAAGTTAGCAACAGGCTAGCTGCTGCAGTGCTAATAAAAGTTTGACATGTTGATGCAGGTCCACACTCACCTTTCTGATGGCATTCACATTAAACTTCACTACATCCAAAAACCGGTTAAAACCAGTTTACACTACAGCCCTGGGAAAGTCGAGTGTACACTTCAACACGAGCCCTAATGAGTGTGCACTACACCACGAGCCCTTGTATAGTCCACAATAATGTGGTGGTTTGGAGTGAGAAGCTCTACAGGCTCGTGCGAGCGTGATGCTCAGCTGTCCACATACTTTTGATCTTATAGTGTACATTTCCTTACTGTTATTATTAGCTGTAGTTTGCTGTATCCCTATAGTGTAAACACTAATCTGTCTGTCTGTCTCTCCCACACACAGAGACCTCAGCTAAAGAGGGGTTGTTGTTGTGGTGTCAGAGGAAAACTGCTCCGTATAAAAACGTCAACGTGCAGAACTTCCACATCAGGTACTGATTATCGCCATGCGCCAGTCTCCCTACATCATACGCTGCTCTCGCTTCATCATGCTCCCTACACATGCAGATTTATTAAACAGACTTCACTGAGCGCTCAATAACATGAAAGCGTATTCCACTCTGACGCACACTACTGTAATATTCTATGTGGAACATTGCCCCCTGCTGACCACTGCTGGAACATACGTGCACTTGTAGTAATAGTAATAATAATAATAACAACAATAATAATAACACTTTCTTCCCATCTCCCTTTTCCTATCTCTTTCTCCAGCTGGAAGGATGGTTTGGCCTTTAACGCTCTGATCCACAGACACAGACCTGAACTGATCAACTACGACAAACTGCGCAAGGTCTCTCTCTCGCACACACGCATACACTCTCTAATGATGTACACAGTCGAAAAGCTGCAGTGATACTCAGTGTGTGTGCGTATGTGTGTTTAGGATGATCCTGTTACCAATCTGAACAACGCCTTTGAAGTGGCTGAGAAATACCTGGACATTCCCAAGATGCTGGACGCAGAGGGTATGAGCTCATCAGACTGTGTGTGTGTGTGTGTGTGTGTGTGTGCGTGCGAGTAGTGTGTTTGAGCCTGTTTTATGTGTGTGGTGTCTCCCTGTGTGTGTGTGTTTGTGTATATAACGTGTGTTTCCCCACAGACATAGTGAACACAGCTCGTCCTGATGAGAAAGCTATAATGACCTATGTGTCCAGTTTCTACCATGCCTTTTCTGGAGCACAGAAGGTACTGCCTCCTGACCTTTGACCCCTACGACTGCTCGTGACCCTTACGCTCTCTCCAGCATGGCTTTCCTTCATGTGGACTTATGCTTTCTCACTTTCTCTACTGGGTCGCCATGGTGATTTAGCAGGCCTTTTACCCTTTCACAGTGAGGGGCGGGGTTACTGCAGCCCCAGGAGCCAATGTAATCCCTCGCTGTGTGTCAGCTGACCTCCTAAACACAACTTCTCACTGAGCACACAGGCTTCAGGTCGCTTCGCTTCACTGCCTCCTTTTCTCTCTCTCTCTTCCTCTGTGCTGTGCTGTAGATATCGTTGGTACTCTCAGGCCGGATGAGAAGGCTATAATGACATACGTCTCCTGCTTCTATCACGCCTTCTCTGGTGCTCAGAAGGTGAGGATCTCTTCCTGCCTGAACTTTGACCTTTGGCCCTTTAGAGGTAAAGGTCTTGGTCAGGTCTTTCAGCTTTCACTGCAGCTGAACACTCTCTCACCGCTCCTATAGTTTCCTTTGAGTTGCCTATGGGATGTTATGGTTTAAACTGTTTCTCCAAAGTTTTGGCACCCTTTCCATTAATGGATGGTGTAAAGGGAGGCCAATACTTTGTGGTTTATAATTAGCAAGATAAAAACACTTTTTGGTAATGGACTTGGATATTTGCACCCTACTCCATGATTGATAATGAAACACAGCCATGATACAATATCTGTGAGATCCTGAGAGCCAGTGGGCATCAAGCCTGCTTCTAAAGCATTTAATATATGAATATATATAAATAATTTATTAATATTGCACCTGCAAGTTCCAGAGAAGTTAAAAACCATGAACTGTCACTGAAACATTAATTAGTGATAAACACGTTAAATGTGCTCATGTGGGCTTGATGGACTGCTTGGAACTCTCACCGTGTTTATTTTACTGTTATTTATTTATTTTATCTGTTTTATGGAAATGTTCTTTATTCCAGCGTTTAGTATGAGCTCCTGAAGAGGTCAGCCCCTAGCGGTACACAAACCCAGAATGCATTTTTGGTGTTTGCTACAAAAATATATGTGTATATAAAATAATAATAATAACCAGCATGCAGTTTGAAAGACTTTAAATTTACACACAGTTTTTGGAGTTTAGCATCCCACTCCTTCACTAATGCTAATGGCATTAGCATGCAGCATCGCTTACTCCGTTAGATCTCCTTAGCTACGAAAGTGTTAGGGTTGTTCAGGATGTGTGTGTGTTCAGTAGGCATGTGTTGATCACGCTTTTAATTACATTTTTATGACAACATGGCTGTGTGTGTTTGTGGGTGATGCGCAAGTTCAGTATCGTGTTTTTTCCACAGGAAAGGGAAAATTTTAAAAATGTATTTGGTTGACCAGTTTTCTCCTGAACGATGGCGTGACCTACAGCACTGCCCTACCATGGTGATGCTTTTCAGAGTCACAACAGAAAATTAAAAGACGGCCTCCAACTCGCGAACAAAATGATGTCTGCTACACGGAATTCACCATGGCATGACATCAACTTCACATTCCCTATCTAAGCGTGGAGATTAATTACTTCAAATAATTAAATAATTCAAACATTTATTAAACATTTCTTATATTTCTGTTGAGGAAAATGATATAGCGATAATTATCATTACGGTTTTATCGCCCAGCCGTAATGCTGATACACGTTCAGGAACATCGGTTTGTGATCGAAGAGATGACATCACAGCTCATTGCTACATTTGGTAACTTGTTTGATTTGGTCAAAGGTGGCATAAATCTTCTCACCACAAGTCCAAATATACATATATACAAGCCCTTAGAAGGCACCCTAGAGTCTTCCTCCTGATTGGAATATGAGCAGCCAGTATTGTGATGTCTCTGATAACTGATAATCAGCACATGCCTGAGTGTTGAACACACCCCGTGTTTGTGAGTGCGTGTGTGTGCGCGCATGTTAAGCCACCTGAGTGATGTCACCTTCCCAGATAAACCCCAGCTAACACATGGGCACACACACAGTATGTTTATAGTAAGCAGACAGTTGGTGGGAGTACACACACAGTAGAGTAGATGTACCTGTAGGTCAGGTGTGTTGGCCGTCCTCACTGCAGGCTATTGATGCACGCGTGTCTCTGAGCGATGGATATGAAAGCGTGATAGTCATATGCTTCACACACCACTGAGTGTTCTGCTCTCCGATAGGCCGAGACAGCAGCCAATCGCATCTGCAAAGTTCTTGCAGTCAATCAGGAGAACGAGCATCTGATGGAGGACTACGAGAAACTCGCCAGTGATGTGAGTACTGTGCGCGTGTTTTATTATTTGTGTTTGTTTTATGGTGTTCCTCACGTATGTGTGTGTGTGTGTGTGTGTGTGTGCGCAGTTGTTGGAGTGGATCAGGAGGACCATCCCATGGTTGGAGAACAGAGCTCCAGAGAAGACGATGGTAGAGATGCAGCAGAAACTGGAGGACTTCAGAGATTATCGTCGAGTTCATAAACCTCCTAAAGTCCAGGAGAAATGTCAGCTGGAGATCAACTT
>JAQQZX010000018.1:17572906-17583289 GCA_030068355.1 Notoglanidium maculatum | reverse complement strand
GAAATCCGGGCAGAAACATTACTGTCTGAGGGAGGAAAAGAGAGGATTAGTTGAGTGTCATCTGCATAGCAGTGGTACGAGAACCCATGTGAAGATATTACCTCACAGAGATGTAATATTTATCACAGAGATGATCGGAAACTTGTTGTGGTTGTGTTCCAGTACTGTACTTTCACACTCCCCATTGTTCCGTTGGTTAAGTGTCCTTGCTGTGTGTTCTCGGTGATGTCGCAGGTGTGGTTTAATAATAAAGGATGGCACGCCATGGTGGCCTTCATGAACGTAGCGAACAACGCTATCTTGCGAGCTAACCTGCCGTTTCACGCTGATCCGTCTGAGTTTGGCATCACGGCCATCAATCATCCCCTCAACCTGACCAAGGAGCAGCTCTCTGATGTCACAGTGTAGGTATCTCATGCCACAGTCAGAAAACACCCACTTCTCATCTACATCTAATTTAATCTCATTGATCAGATTCTTGCAGAAATAACACAAACCCTTTTCTTATGATGCAAACTATTTGCTTCTCCTTCTTAATACCCAGACTTTTTTCCTATATATTTAGATTTCTTTTTATTATTTACTATTAATGTTTTCTTTTTTATTTCAAGTTGTGGTTTGTATGTTTTAATTTGTGTGATCTCCGCTCTTTGTGTGTGTTAAACAGGTTGACTACGTCTGTGGACGCCATTGTGGCCATTTGTGTGATCTTTGCTATGTCCTTTGTCCCTGCAAGTTTCGTCCTCTACCTCATCCAGGAGCGTGTGACGAAGGCCAAACACCTGCAGTTCGTTAGTGGAGTCAGTCCTCTGGTTTACTGGCTCACCAACTTCTTCTGGGACATGGTGATGGCTGCTTCCTCATCATCTTCATTATCCCGTGTCCTTAGTGAGGTTCCAGAATCTTCTGAGAAGAACCGTGCAGAACTGTGTTGCTGAATCTTTTCTTTCTGTGACCCTGTAGGTGAATTACTCCATCAGCACGGCCATGGTGGTGTCCATCTTCATCGCTTTCGATAAAAAATGCTACACGTCCCCCACCAACCTGCCAGCACTCATCACCCTGCTGAGCTTATATGGGTGACCTTCATCTTCTCCGCTTCATCTTTGTTGTGTTGGACTTGTAAATGACACTTGAGCTGTTATTTCGATGTTCCACCTGCATCTCTTTTTCCTTTTTTTCCCATAGAGTTTGAATGGAAATTTTTCAAACTGCTTCTAAGTAGTCAATATTCAAAATAATATCTCCAAACTTACTAGACCTGTTCTGTTCAAAATGACTAAACACTCCATGTCTTTTCATCCCTCGATCACTCCTGCCTTCTGTTTTTTCATCCCTCACTTCTCCTTCCATTCACTTCAGTTCATTTTTCAAGGCCTAACTGCTCTTAGAGATTAAAAGCTAGAACGACTGAAGTTAGTAAATATCTTTACGTTGTCGTACCTTACATAAATACAGCATAACTTTTTCTCTGCTCCTTTTTTTCTTTTCTCATGCCTCCATCCTCCCACTGATTTTACTACTTTTACATCTTTACAGCTAACCTGCTAACCGCTAACATGCTAAATGCTAATGGATAATGTGCTAAATGCTAATGTACTATGGGCTAATGGCTAACATATCAATTGCTAAGAGCTAATGACTAACAAACTAACAGCATACATGATAATGGCTAATGGCTAATACTAAGGGTTAATGGCTAATGTGCTAACAGCTAATGTGCTAATGGCCAACATATTAGTGGCTAAGATTTAACGGATGACATGCTAATGGCTAAAATGCTAATGGCTACCTAAACTTATCTATGTATCTATTTATTTGTCTATTTTTCATTTTTCATTTGTTGCTTTGTAAGCGCTAGTATATCCTTCAGGAAATACAAATCTATTTCTATCCGTCTGTAACTTTAGCATCATTGTTTTCCTTTTCTTTCATTTTTATTCATTCTTGATTTTCTTTTCTTTCTGTCTTGCAGTCATTTTTTTCTATTACTAAATCTGTTTAAACAAATGAACAAATTAGTTGCTGAATTGAATCTTTGTTGTAATTAAAATGATCTGGACTTTGATAATAAATGTGTTGATTGTTTCAGGTGGTCAGTCACTCCTATGATGTACCCGATGTCGTATGTGTTCAGTGTTCCCAGCACTGCGTACGTCTCTCTGTCCTGCATTAATCTGTTTATCGGCATTAACAGCAGCGCCATCACCTTCATCCTCGAGCTCTTCGAGAACAACAGGGTAAGCATCTCACCGTTATCTGTGTGTGTGTGTGTGTGTGTGTGTGTGTGTGTGTGTGTGTGCGTGTGCGTGTGTGTGTGTGTGTGTGTTTCAGTAACACTCCCCCCTCCTGATCAGTATTTCTCTCTAACACACACCACTCCGTGTTTCAGTCTCTGCTCCTGTTTAATGAGGGATTAAAGAAGGTGCTGCTGATTTTCCCTCATTTCTGTTTGGGACGAGGCCTGATCGATTTGGCCATGAACCAAGCAGTGACCGACGTCTACGCCCGATTCGGTAACGTGTTTTATTCATGATGAAGTAAACACATGTCATTAATGCATCACTCCTGAGCTGAGTATACTGTATGATATTTGTGTGTAAAGGGGAGGAGTTTGTTCTGGACCCGTTCAGATGGGACTTTGTTGGGAAGTATGCGGTGTGTATGGCGCTGGAGGGCTTCGTCTACTTCATCTTTACTCTCCTCATTCAGTACAGATTCTTCCTGGATCACTGGTGAGGGCGCATTCCGCTTACTCTTCACCGATTTATCACGTGACTAATGTGATGGAGGAGATGTATATGGGCTTACCTGTGCAGGTTATGCGACTACAGTCAGATCCCAGTTCCTGATGAAGATGATGATGTTGCTCAGGAGAGACAGAGGATCTACAGCAGGACACGAAACAACGACATCCTGCACGTCCGAGATCTCACCAAGGTCAACATCAACAATGTAATCATCTTCTTTGTACAGTATGTAACCTGTCATCACTTACACATCCGTGTGTGTGTGTTTGTGTCTGTGTGTGTGTGTGTGTGTGTGTGTGTGTGTGTGTTCAGGTGTACATGGGGAGGAAGAGACCGGCGGTGGATCGGATCTGTGTGGGCGTTCCACCTGGAGAGGTAAAACAACTAAATATGCATATATTAATATCTTACACTACAGCAACCAACCAATAATTAAAATTAATTAATTTATTTATTTATTTAAGAAAATGGCAACAAACTTTTTTGTTTATAGTTACATTAAATGTTGCAAAATGAGTTAGTTTCTGTTGTCACTTACGTTATAGCAGCTATAAACAGTCATTCCCTCACCAGCCTCTCTTTATTTTCTCTCTTGAAGTTAATGAGACCTAAAACATATAACGTGTAAACTCTTCTGTCCTGAGGATGTCCAGCATTCAGCATCGGTGTGGTGTAAGGAATATGTAAAAACAGACAGATGCTAACATTAGCATGTGGTTTGCAGTGTTTTGGGCTGCTTGGTGTAAACGGTGCTGGAAAAACAACCACTTTTAAAATGCTGACTGGAGACACAGACGTGACCTCCGGCGAGGCCTCGGTAGCCGGATACAGGTAACGCCTTAAAGTCAAGATAATGTCTGAGAGTCAGTGTGTGAACACTGATACTAAATATGAATATACTGAGAAGTGATACTGAAATATACATTCATCTTTCTTCCTCTAGTATTTTGACTAACATCCTGGATGTGCATCAGAACATGGGCTACTGTCCTCAGTTTGATGCTATCGACGAGCTGCTGACGGGCCGAGAGCACCTGTACCTCTACGCTCGCCTCCGAGGAGTGCCGGAGTCCGAGATCAGCCGAGTGAGTGCGGTCTTATTAATCAGAACGTTACAGAAGAATCCACATTTGAAAAGTTCAGTAAAGTTAAAGGGTTAAAGTGAGAAGCGTGACTGCACATTGCCCCGTGTGTCCTGCAGGTGGCGCAGTGGTGTGTCGATAAAATCGGCCTGTCAGAGTATGCAGGCGTCTGTGCTGGAACTTACAGCGGAGGAAACAAGAGGAAGCTGTCCACTGCCATCGCTATGATCGGCTGTCCACCTCTACTGCTGCTGGTAATAAACACACACACACACATACAGACACACACACACATACAGACACACACACACATACAGACACACACACATACAGACAGACACACACACACACACACACACTCACACACACACACAGTGCTTTTTAGGTAGTCTATGTAAATTAAAGAGTCCAACACATGGTGATTAGTGATCTGATTATTCTGGGATTTGAACACTTGAAGTGTTTATGAAGCCTCAGTGTGTTGGTTACAGGATGAACCCACCAGTGGGATGGATCCTCACTCACGCCGCTTTCTGTGGAATGCCATCATGAGCGTCATCCGAGATGGCAGAGCTGTAGTTCTAACATCACACAGGCAAGTTGTGTCAAACTGACACACGCACACACACTTATGACGGGGTGTCAAACATGTAGCATGGCACGTTCTAATCTCTCCAGAAGAATCTGTGTTCTGAATGAAGATGGTCTTGTGCAAGGTACATTAACTGAAATTTTAATTAGAAAAAAGCACATCTATAGCATGGAGCATTAAGCTCAGAGCAACAAACTGAGCTACAATTATATAATTCTTTATTAGCAAGATAAAATCTGATGCTATCATCATCACGGCTCTTTTCAAAAGATCTAATTTAGGGGTTTCTCAGTGAATGGGGGGGGGGGAAACTTATGCAACCTTTTTTTTGGGTGAGTATCAATTTAAAAGACAAAAGCACTATGAGCCCTGTAGTTCTGTGTGAAATGTGGTGGAGTTGTGGTAAAAGCCTCATCTGTGAGCGCAGAGGTTGCTGGTTTGAGTCCTCATGCGTGCGTGCGTGCGTGCGTGCTGGTGGATTATAGCGCTGGGAATGGAAAAAAAATTGAGGGTGATAGTCTTTTAACTGCATTCTCTAGTATGCAAAACTAAGTCGACACACTCGCTTCAATCTTCATAACTCCATAACTTCATAACCCCCCCCCCCTCCCCCCCTCAGAACCGCAGAACCGCTCATGTCAACAGCAGTCCAACGCCATCGTCACAGTTCTAGGTGTGTGTTGAGGCAGTTCATGTGAGGCCTCCAGATTCCCCCAGACTAAAGGATCTAAATCTACATTTGGATTTCAGTAGATTAGAGGTGTGACTGAGTTCATGGTTTGAAGCCAGATCTGTGTGTTCTTTCTATAGCTGCTATTTAAACCAGGAAACATGAACAGAGCTAAATAAAATATTCTGTGACGTCTCTGAGGGATTCATACCGAGTCAGTTACTCGTTTCAGTGCCAGAAAAAAGATAATTAACATAGAGTATCTGTGTACATGAATGTGTTAATGTGTTGTGTAGGTGATGTGTGTGTGTGTCTGTTCAGCGAGTTTGTGTGTTCAGACTGTACATTTCAGATAAATGCTGATGAATGAACAGAAGGAAGACGAGCCGATGCGTTGATGGTTGAACTGATTGAAGGAGTGCAATGTGACTCATGACTTAAACTGACTCTAACACTCCTGATGAACTCACCTCATAACACTGTCTGTCTGTCTCTGTGTGTGTGTGTGTGTGTGTGCGCGCGCGCGCGCAGTATGGAGGAGTGCGAGGCGTTGTGTACTCGTTTGGCCATCATGGTAAACGGCACGTTCAAATGTCTCGGCACAACCCAGCATCTCAAATACAAGTAAGTTCTTTTGTTGTCTTATCTCCTTTTTATTTTCTTTAATAATGAAAAAAGATGATTATTTTTGGCTTCTAAAATCTGAGTGCACTACTAAGACGTGATGATGAGAAAAAATAAATAATATAAAATGTGGGATTTGTATTATATTGAATATGTAGTGTACGCTACTGAATGTGATTATGGCGTGATAAAGAATTCTGCTTAAATATATTTGTTCTATTTTATATCACAGATCAGCTGCAAGACTCCAGACATTAACTAGTTTTCCATAATGGGAATGAGTGATTAAAGAAAACAAAACTATAATAAAATGATAAAGCATAGAGGGAGTTATGTGGCGTGAGATGAAGACAGAGGCGTATCTGTGTATAAATACATGCTGAAAACAGGCGATTAGAAGAATTCTCAGTTGTTCAGTTTGGAGCTGATGATTAAATATCGCACTAGTGTTTGGTACCTGATAAAAAAATGTACAGCACTGGATTTGGGACAGCACCGGATGTGTCCCATGAGAAAAGCAGATGGTTTGGTCCTGTTGTGTTTTGCTGTGTGTTCTCCAGCCCTGTGTGTGTTCCGGGTCTCAGGTTCGGTGATGGTTATGTGGTGACGATGAAGATCAGAGCAGCTCGACTCGGCTCCTCTCCTGATCTCGGCCCGGCTGAAGCCTTTATGGAGAGCAACTTCCCGAACTGTGTGCAGCGTGAGAAGCACTACAACACCCTGCAGTATGAGATCACCTCATCATCACTCGCGCGAGTCTTCCAGCTGGTGGTGGAAAATAAACACAAACTCAACATCGAGGATTATTCTGTGTCTCAGACCACGCTGGACCAGGTGAACAAAAAATCTCTTCATTCAGGAACTCTACATTCCAAGCCATGCCCCATGTCACACCCTGTCCAGCCCCTGCCACGCCCCTTTCCAGCCCCTGCCACGCCCCTGTCCAGCCCCTGCCACGGACCGTCTACATACTCAATCAGTCTGTTCAAAGATAATATACAAATCAAATGTCAACTTTTTAAAAATCAGTTCTAACAAAGAAAATGTTGAAAATGGTCAAAGAAAATGGTTTGATGTTAATTAGCTTTGGATTTTAATGTGATTCTGATTTGATTCTTGCAGGTGTTTGTGAATTTTGCGAAGCAGCAGTCAGGTGAGGATGATGTCGTTCTTCATACCAGAGCAGCCGGAGCGAGACGAGAAGCAAAGATCTCACCGATTAAGACGTCTTCCAAAAGATAGACATCACGCGCTTGCCCTACCCCCGCCCTACCCATATATCTGCAACTCACTGTGTAACACGTGAATCACACATGATATTTATGATGTAATGAAGACTGGAGCATGTCTGTGTGTACGTCTCCACGTTTACATGTGCTGTAAATATGATCGTTTATTTTTCCCGCTTTTTTGTGTGTTTGTGCTTTTCTGCTGAAGCCGTGCCTGTTTTATTACATTTTGCTGAAACTTTATATGCCGCACACGCACACAGCTGCAGCTATTAAGCCAGAATAAAGCTCTTATTAATGTTTATATCGTCCAGGTTTATTCACATTAATATTCAGACGTCATTATCAGTTTGAACTGGAGAGCCGTTTGGAGGCTGCTGTGTAAAATCTGAACTTTTCTGATTTTAAGTAAATTATCTGTTACATGATTTAAAGCAAAGTCGTGGGACTCGATGTTCAGATCCAACAAAACATAAATTCGTGTTCTGAACACAACACACGTCCAAAATGGGAAAAAGACACCAAATAGAAAATGAAAAACTGATTCTAATTAAGGTTAAAATGATTGGCGGCAGTTTACAGGATCCTGAAAACATTTCAGTTTGTAGAAAATATTAAATTTTATTACAATATATAAATACATTTTACTAAACATTCATCTTTTGGTGGTTTTAAGTTCAGATCACAGTGATGTCAGATTTTGTCCCAAACGCTCTAATCAGAGTTCCTTCTGGCAAACACTCTTCAAGGAGATGCAAAGAAATAAAATAAGTAAATAAATAAATAAATAAATAAATAAATAAATAAATAAATAAATAAATAAATAAATAAAATGTGCAGATGATGTATCTAATACTGTCTGTAACAGATAAAGACCAGCAGAAATCTGCATTATTTTTGCTGACTCAGTTCAGCTCACAGTTGTTTATTTAGTTATATTACTATGATAGTTTGTGCTTCAGCCTGTTTACTGTAACGCGAGTTCTCCATTATTGTCCGTTTCATGTTAATGTTCCAGTACGAACGCTTTGTCGGGATGAACTCTATGTTTGGGATGGAGCTTTTTTCAGAGTTTCTCATTTAGTGCGTTACAATATTTCACTGCTAAATTTTTCTCTCCGTCATCTTTTTAACATTATATCAAAGCAGGTTATAAAAGGGTTCTGTGTCGGTCGGCTGTGTCCCAAATCACTAGAGGAAGAGTGGAATGATGGCGCTTCTGAGCTCAGGATAATCCCTAAACTCCTGCATGTAGGTTTTGTGTTTTCCTCGAGCCCAGACGGTCATCTGTACAAACCCGATCAACGTGAACACAGCGACTGTGGAAAGAAACGATAGAGAAATAATGAGAGTATTAACATTAGAGACATTCTCATGTGTTAGAAAGTGTGTGAAAAAGTGTGTGTGGGAACCTGGAACACACTGCGTCATCACGGTGAAGCTGATCCATGAACCCAACTGCAACCAAAGCAACACACAGAATTAATAACAATATAAAATAAACTGTGTGTGCGCGTGCGTGTGTGCGTGCGTGTGTGCGTGCGTGCGTTCCGTGTTACACACCTCATATGTGTAGTTTGGACAGGAGACGAAGAAGAAGAGCCACGTGAACGGGTTTTTACTCGGGTATGGAATCTGCATCGGCTTCAATCCTGAAACATGCACACAATGTTCATTATTTTCTTTCTTACTTTCTTTCTTTCCTCTACTGCGATGAGACGTCAGTGTTCATATTAAATGTTTAATGAGATTAATGTTAACGTATAGTGTTACGCTCTCACCGTTACAGCCGAGGCGATTCAGAGCGAGGTGAATCGATAAGTTTCCGCACTCACAGATCTGAGAGATTGCAGCAGACAGACAGGAGCAGACAGACAGGTGGAACGTCAAATAAACATTCACTAAAGATTTAAAATCACTTTGTTTATTTATTTATTTATACGAGACTTTAGGATACGCACCAGAAATGTAACGAGTGCCGTGTAGATCTGAATCTTTCCGTACACTAATAAAACAACAGAATAGTAAAATACACAAGTTCAAACATTCTTCACATTTTCATTAAACTGGAAAAAAGTTTAAAATAAAATTTAAATTCTGTAATTCTGATGTTAGTGAGTGTAAATCGAAAACACTTGATAGTAAACACTAGGTAGTGAGCAGTAAGTAGTGAACACTAGAGAGTGAACACTTACTGGGTGTGGTGTACAGAGGGTGGTTGATGTAGTATGCTAACCACGCTGCAAATCCCCAATAATATAAACAATTCTGGAAAACAATAATTAACAGCAGTTAGCTCCGCCCACACACTCTGATTGGTTGAAAGCATACCTAAGCTATCTATGCTAACATCCTGACCAATACAAATAAAAAGAGAATTCAGATTCCTGAACCTCACAATTAGATAAAAACTGCAATGAAATGACTAAACTATTACAACTCAGACAGAAAGACAGACAGAAAGACAAGCAGACAGACAGGCAGACAGACAGGCAGAGAGGCAGAGAGGCAGACAGACAGGCAGGCAGGCAGGCAGGCAGACAGAGAGGCAGACAGAGAGGCAGACAGAGAGGCAGACAGAAAGACAGGCAGGCAGGCAGAGAGGCAGACAGAGAGGCAGACAGACAGGCAGGCAGGCAGACAAACAGACACACAGACAGGCAGGCAGGCAGACAGACAGAGACGCAGGCAGACAGACAGACAGAGAGGCAGACAGACAGACAGACAGACAGAGAGGCAGACAGGCAGACCCTCACAGCTGTTTCATGCTTTATTGAGTTAATGGTTTACTGAACTGAATCTGTTCAGGAACATAAAATACAATTTTAAACAGCTAACAGACAAACAGCAGATTTACACACTGTAGTATGTGAATGAATAAATAATGAATAAATGTGAGGAATAATGACCAGTGCGATGGTGTGCAGCGGCAGAGTCCCATGTGAAAATCTGTGGATGAATATAGTCTCCACTAACCGCTTTATATAGTGCAAAGAGTGACACACACACGCCAGTCTGCAGAAATAAAGAGAAATTACACTGACACAAACATCCTGACGATATGATGAATCTCAGACACACACACACACACACACACACACACACACTCACTCATAAAGAGGTGGTACAGAGATCTAACACACTCTCACACTGCACTACATACACATAGTAAATAATAATAATAATAATAATAATAATAATAATAATAATAATGATGTGTATAAAG
Organism: Notoglanidium maculatum; assembly: GCA_030068355.1. Lineage (NCBI taxonomy): Eukaryota > Metazoa > Chordata > Actinopteri > Siluriformes > Auchenoglanididae > Notoglanidium > Notoglanidium maculatum. The sequence goes on along the minus strand of JAQQZX010000018.1, from coordinate 17,573,116 downwards.
CCTGACCTGACGGCGGCGTGTGAGCTTCGTGTGTAGTTGTACTCGTGACTGTAGATAAACGGCAGCCGATAATAAAACAGCAGATAAATAAAAAGCGGTCCGATGCTTTCTGACAGAAACACCTGCGGATATAAACACACGCGCACACACACACACACACACACACACACACACACACACACACACACACACACACACACACACACACAC
>JAQQZX010000018.1:17554634-17569315 GCA_030068355.1 Notoglanidium maculatum | reverse complement strand
ACACACACACACACACACACACACACACACACACACACACACACACACACACACACACACACACACACACACAAACTAGAACTGCTGCGCACAGGATCTCGGTTTGCGGGTGTGACAGGTTTGCTGTAGTATGTAAATATGTAAATTTCAGTTCAGCTACAAGAGCAATAGTGAGGTCAGGCGCTGATGATGGGATGTCGAGGAGGCTCCAGTTCTGTGAGTTCGAGTTATGTGAATGTAAACATCACGTCCTCACCATGGTCCAGCCTAACTGAGGCCCGAGGTCCTGCAGGAACATGGTGGCCGTCGTCCCCACGGGCAGATCCTCCAAAACAGCTTCATCCTTTAGAGCTTTTCCTTCTGAACAGCAGCAAACATTTAAAATCAGACAATAAAAAACATTTTATTATAATCAGATTTAAGATTAAAATGTTTTATTTAAAGAGCTGTCTGTCTGTACAACTGTCTGTATTTTTTTCCTTTTGTCTGTCAATCTATTCTACATTCTGATGGTCTGTCGGCCTGCCCATTTGTCTGTCTGTCTGTCTGTCTGTCTATCCTTCTGTCTGCCTGTCTCTGTATCTACTGTACATTCTACGATACAGCATCATGGTTACATTTCAGACATTCCTTTTAAAAAACACCCTAAACAGCAGTTCTGTATGCTAATGCCCGTCCGTCTGTCTGTCTACCTGTCAGTCTTTCTGTTCATCTGAATATCTGTGTTTGTCTTTCTATCAGTCTGTCTGTCTCTCTCTCTGTCTGTCTGTCTCAGTACCACGTGTTAGAGTTACAGAGATGAAGGTGTAAATGTAAATGGATTCGAGGTGAAATCATTGCAGTGATTCATGCAGTAGAATCAATGTATTGATGATGCAGTAATTTTACCCGGGTGGAGTTTCAGAGCTTGTCTTGCTGGATACCACTTCGGATCTGCAACATTCATTCACTCATTTACTTGTATAGTGATTTTAACAATGGACACACTGTCACAAAGCAGCTACACAGAAATACATACATTCCTATTTGTAAATTTTAAACATTTATGAATTTATACATTTACTTATACATCATATATACATTCCTTATTCCTTATTATATATATATATATATCTATCTATCTCCCTAATGAACAAGCCTGAGGCAAAAAGGAATCAATTTAGGAATCAATAACATTTAATTCATGATGAATCCTTAATGATTCTCTTCAATGATTTAAACAGTAATTAAACCTTTAACTCAAAATCAAACACTCCTTTGCTAATATTAGCCAGCGAAGCTAATATAGCCACTTAGCTGCTAACATAGCGTGCTGACAGCTGCATATCTCATACCAGCTGGAATTCAGCTTAAATCCTGAAACGCTGTAACAAAGAAAGGAAAAGAAAAGAAAGAAAAAAAGCAAGAAAACATACACAATCTGTGCAGCAGGATCTTGATTTCCCCGATGGTGGCGCTCGGATCCACCTGTTCATGGAAAATGCCAGAATTGTAAATAAATAAATGAATAAATAAATTCATCTTGAATTAAATGTATTTTATCATTAAGAAGGTGATTAACACAAAACTCTGAAACTGACAAAATAACCTGCAGATCGGATTGTTTTTTTAATAAATCACTGATCAGTCATGAAGAAAACCGAAACTGCAGGTGAATCCAGACTGAAGCTTACAGTTCAGTTTTGGGTTTCAGGTTACGGTTAAAGTGACGCACCTTGTCCAGGTAGCAGAGCTGTGTCTTGGTTTTTGGGTCCAGGATCTCCACCTCGAAAAAAACATAATTTTTGGCAATTTTAGGTTCTTCAGCTTTCAGGCCATGATCACATCTGGCTTTAATAAAGTGAGCGACAGTGAATAAATCCTTTAACTCCACACTCTCCATGCTGCATGCAGGAAATGATCAACTACACTCTGAGGAGGGAGGGGGCATGGGGGTAACAGGGGGGTAACAGAGGGGTAACAGGGGGGTAAAGGAATCAGATCTGTGGCATGGTATGACGGTGACGTGCTTCTGACAACTTCTCAGACACGGCTCAGATTCCCTCAGCGTGTCGTCAGTGTGAGACTAATCACAGCCTTGAGGTGAAATTTTAAATATATTCACTTTAATTGCAGAAGAAGATACAATGAAGCTGTGTCAAATCTTCTACAGAGAATTAAAATGTAGGAATATGCAAATTAAGAAATACGTCTCATCTCCCCTATGCTGACTCCGCCCCTTCCTCTTCCCTGAACCACCGAATGTTCACCAATCACAATTCTGTTACCTGGTAGTAAATTTCTCACTGAGCATAATTATAATATTGCCATGACAACCGTCATCTCTTCATCGCTAATATTAGCTAAGGTAGCTATCTAGTAACTTAGCATAATGCAGGTTGTATAAAAGAAACCAAGCAGTAACAACAAAAAGCAACAGGTTCAGAAAAACAAACAAAAAAAAACATGCTTAAGCATTTAAATGATCAAAATGATTGGTCATGTGATCAACATTTAACATAGTAACATAGTTATCAACCACCAATCAGAATTCTCGACCCTGCAGCATGCGTCCGCATGTGCACTACAGCCACATCGACATTGTTAAAGAGTGTATAGAAAATGCTCAAGAGTGTAATTTCAATCCCCAGAACCTGTGACTGCAGGCTCTAATTCCAGTTCAACACTGTGTGTGTGTGTGTGTGTGTGTGTGTGTGCGAGAGAAGCAGATTAATATTTGTTAGCGGGTTTTCTCTGTCAGCAGACACTAACACTCTCAGCTTGTCTGTAAATCACATGCAGATGGAAATAAAAGCCGGAGACCAAATGGAGCTGGAATGTGAGCTGTACTGTCGAGCTAAATTTATCTGTGTGCGTGTGTGCGTGTGCGCGCAGTCAAAACTGCATGATGAAACCCAACATGAAACCCGACCCAACATTCCACCTCATCAGTGAACTTCATTTCTGTGTGTGTTTCTGTGCTGTTTAAAAAAACAGATCAATATTTGTATATTTTTGAGCACACACACAAACACACGGCAAATGTGAGTAAATGATAATTCACTAAAATGTAATTACACACATTTGAATTACACATGGTGAAGGCACTATATCCCAAATGCACCTCAGTATTTATTTATAATCTGTGTGCAGTAACATCTAAGGATTCAGAAGTGAAAAATAAAAAGTTTACCTCAGCCCTACCTCGAAGTACGCCACTCTGTTCATGCCTCTCGCTCGCCTCCAGTCCTCGCTGTAATAATTTGGCCAAATGACAAATTCACAGCCTCGGATGTCCTCCGAGTTTTCATACAGCTCCATCACTGCCTGAAACGGCTTGGATTTTCTAAAAGTGTTTTACACAGTGTTCTACAGTGTGTTTATCATCTGGAAGAAAAAGTGGAGCTCTGAATGGGCAGCGTGCTGAGCCACACTTCCGTCTCTCACAATCAATGAAGTTAATTAGCTGTGGAGTTGCAGCTACATCACAATGTGATTCTGCAGTGTTCAATCATCACTTTTACTTTTTCACACACACACACACACACACACACACACACACACACACACACACACACACACACACACACACGGAAATAAAGCTGTATGGATACACAGGCCAGATTATGATTAGCAAGCTAACGCTTAGCCATATGCATCTCGATTATGTAGCGCTTCATCAGGCTAAACTTATCCATTTAACTAAATAAAAAAAAGTAAAAATAAATCTAATGAATGTAAAGTGAATCTCTGGCTGTTGGTGCCAGTACAGTAACTACAGTTAACATTTTAAAATGTACTGCTGGTGAGCTCAGTGTGATAAATGAGGTGTAGCAGAGTGAGATATAATCCTCCGACTGTCTCAGTTTGCCTTTAGGAGAGAGAGTGATGTCTGGAGCTATCAGGCGAGATGTTGATGCTCTTTAAGATTAGCGAGCGAGTGGTGTAGCATGGCTCAGGGTGACGGGCCCCTACAGCTCCAGTTGTTGTGCTTCCGAGTCTTCCTCGCTCTTCTTCTGACTCTCTGATCCACACAGACGAGTGCGCTCCCCGTCAGGCTCATCCTTATCTTTCTGCTTCCACATCAGTTCTTCTGTTCCTTGGGTTTTTCCTGCTACATTCTAATGAGATGTTAGACTTTTCTAGACTTTCCTCATTCTTAATGCTTTGATTGAACTTTTCTTCGGAATTTTACTGAAGATGCGAGTGTGATTGCAGTAACAAACTCGATCTTTTCTCTCGTCCTCGTCTGTTCATTTATCGATCATTACGTGTCCCTTCTGAAGAACGTTCCCAGCACTGTTAGCACGTTTCAGTAAAACGCATACTGTTGGGAGTGACTCCAACCACCTGTACAATCACAAGTGATTTTGGGATTCCACCTGTATTCAGGTTATGTGGTCGTTTTCCCACCTTTAAAGTGTAAAGATCTTCTTACCACAAGATACTTCACCACTTTCACTAACTGACCCTTATCACCTTACTACCCATTTCCTTATAACTTCACCTTAACTAACCACCTTATCTTTTAACTTATGTCTTGGATCTTACTTTACCTTCACACTGTCCTTTACCCAACTCGGCTGACTTCACTGATTTCAGCCTAACATTACCATCTTATCTTTATCCTAGAGTTTAAAGTCATAGCACTTTCTTGCTTTACCCATTTACCATCTTACCACATTTCTGTTACTCCACAGACCCTCCTTACTCTTTACCCTCTCTACTCTGTCCTTCATTAACGCCTTAGCCTTACCTAATATATACATCAAACTGCTGTAATTTAACTTACTAAAATGTACTACTTTACTTTATTTTACCATCTTATCCTTCCTTACTCTTCAACTTTATTACTCTAACTTAACTTCCTCACCATCTCGTCTACCTGGCTTCACCTCACGGACCCTGTGTACACATTTTCCTGGATGAAAAATAAAATATAATCTTCACCACATATACTCCATTCAAACACAAGTCCTACTTTCCATGTAAATGTTTTCCAGCTAAAGCAGGCAGCAGAAATAACAAAACTGCATTCAAGCACCGTGATTGAATAGAAACTAACTACATCGTACCAATCATTTATTCCAGGTTTTACATAAATTATAGAAGAAAAAAAGTACACAAATGTGTCAAATTTTAAATGCCTATAGTCATGTATTTGGAGGGAACCGAGGACATGAACAGATCTGCAAACAATATTCAGACAAAGACAGAAAAGCAAATAAAACAAAACCACATCATACCACAGAAGCTTAAATACGAAGCGCAGGAATGTAGTTTTAGTTTTTCAACTTCAAACAGAAACTCGGATAAAGAAATGCAGATACAGAGAGCAAAATGTGGGAAATTAAAATGTGTAATTAAACAGCTGTGTAACGTGTTTCCCTTCCACTTAGAGTTGAGGTATTAAAAAAAAGATTAAGTCTGATATAAACGCTCTGGTTTCATCACTGTCGCATCACCAGACGTCTGAGTACCACAGCATTAACACTACCACTTACAAAGTAAAATAAACACATCAGTGGGAAATGAAAGTAAAACCTGCTATTATACAGATTTTAAATCTTAAAATTACTCCTTCACAATCCATGTAAGACGGATAAATCTCCTCTTTGTCAAAAAGTGGTCAATATTTACAGTAGGGCTGCTTTTTTATGCTGATTGTCATCACACTATATCAGGACAACTGCTTAAAAAAAAAAAATTAAAAAATTAAAAAATTAAAAAAAAAAAGATATCTAGACTGAAGAAATCTCTGTATAGTCACCAAATTAAAGACATGCAAGATTCTGCAGGAAAGCGGATTTAAAAAGACATTATTTTACAAAATTATAATTACAGTTATATATTTTTGCTCTTTCAATAGCACCGTAAGATTTCTTTATATATCAAGAGTGAATCAAAACACCCGGAGGAGGAGTAAAGAAACAAAACAGAGCAAAGTTATGCGGAATTGGGATTAAGACTGATATTGGGAATAAATTCCAAAATTGGAATTGGAATAAAATATTAGGATTAGAATTAGGGAGTGGGATTTGGATGGGAGTTTAAAACAGGAATTATGATTATGATGAGGACTAACAGCGGGATTAGAAATAAAATATCAGGATTAGAAGTTAATTTTATAGTGGGATTAAAACTGGGATTGGGAAATGAAGTGGAGATGGTGGAACACAGGAAAACAGAGGAATCCATTTCTTTTTTTTAGTTTGAAAGTGCACCGTTATTCACCAGTTCATGTCTTTTCTTCATGTTGGTCCTCGGATTGCTGGTCTCAGTCTCGTCATGTCGGCCCCACAAGGGCGATGAACATTCCCCTGATGATAACACAGTCTTTATCGGCCAGCAAAATTGTGTGTGTGTGTGTGTGTGTGTGTGTGTGTGTGTGTGTGTGTGTGTGTGTGGCAGCCGTTCACACATCTTGAAGCGTCCCAGCACGAAGGGGCAGAAGGAAGGCTGTTACCCGAGGAAGCAGACCGGGCCGACCTCAAAGCCGAATCTCTGGTTGGGATCTCCAAAATCGTTCAGCATGACGTCGATGATGGGCAGCTGGTCGATGCGTGGAGTGCTGATCTCCAACACGGTTCTAGCGTAGCCTTGCTTTAGCTGAAATGACAAAGAGAGGAGATTTCATCAGAACCAGATTCCATGTCACATGAGGTTTCACTGGCTTCTTTCACACGTTTCCATCCAGTAATGCAGATGAAATAAAGTAACTTTGATGAGGAGGACGTTGTTTCTCTCCGCTGTAGATTTGGAGGCAGAAAATCAGGTGAATGTGAGCAACTAAAAGCACCAGCAGCAGGACCAGTAATGATTTATTTTACAAGCAGTGCCGTAATAACCCAGCGCTGATGTTCTTACCGAGCAGGCATCGTACACCGCCTTGATGAAGGGGTTGTTGTCATGCGACATTTCTTCGTCATTGGAGCCGAGGAAGCGCAGCGCTTTGTTGTAGTTGTCGGCTTTAGAATCGAACCAGGCGACGGATTGGTGGCACATGTAGGTGAAGTTCTGTCTCGCTGCAGAACTCAGCAACTTGAGGAACGTCATCTGGACGCCGCTGATGGAATCCTCGTCTACATCCACATAGGAGAGCTGTCAAAGAAACGAGTGTTAGAGAGATAAGCTGAGGAGGAGCTGATGCGACCTGTTAATATTCTAATAATAATACAGAGATCACAGTTAAGTTAAACCCTGGAGCTGAAATGTAGCAGGAAGATGTCATAGCATCGACTAAACAAAGATTTTAAACCCAGACTTACGATTTTTCCGCGTTTGAATTCGCTAAACCACGTCCCTGGGGACTCTTTCGGCCAGTTGGAAATTCTAACCTGGTTAGAGAAAAACAGTAAGAGTTTAATCACACAACTAGTGCGAACTGAGTTTATGCATGATGTTTAGAGATAAATGACTCACCCCTGAGGACTTTTTATCAGGATAGATACACGTCTCTCCTCCTGCTGTGAAGTTACAGTAAACCTTAAAGCAGTCTCCTTTACAGCCCATGTTAGGATCAATCCAATATTCACCTAAAACACAAAAACTATTTTCAGACACTGAACTTGTTCATTACAGTCACTTAATAATAACACCACGTGAAGCGTTTAAGGACTGTAAGTATTTCTCATGGTGCTGTAATGTCAGAGCGGTAAGTTAGCCTGTCCCTTCTCTGCTCTTTGTCTAGAAGGTCTATGTTGTGGAAAATGTTTGTGTCGCACCATCAGGGAAGTCGGGCTGGCTGAGCTGCAGGTCTTTACAGGTCCGGGCCGGATTGTCCTGCGTGCCCAGAGGGAACTTCATACGCTCGATGTCCAGCTTCAGGTTATTGAGGGAGCCGTAGACTTCGTCCATTCCCTCCATTCCCTCTAAACCGTAATCGTCCATGGCCTCGTCGGCCTGGAAGTCTGAAGAACGCTTCGACTTCGACTGAATGGGCAGCGGCTGGATCATGTTTCCTGGAGGCCCCTAAAATAACCAAGATTAGAGCTTCATCAATACATATACAGTCCAGTGGGGCTCTCATGATCTGTACTGTTGTTCAGCCAAGGACATTCACAATCATTTTAAATCCTGCTCCATCCTCAAACTTGGCATTTTACCCTGAACACATCAGAAATTATATAAACAATGCAGTTACTAGTGAGTATTTGACTTACGGGAGGACCAGGCTGGCCGATCAATCCGGGTTCTCCTTTCTGACCAGCTGAACCCTTTAAAACCAGATTTATTATTTCATTTAACATGCTTAATAATGACAAAGCTCAGAAAAAGCTATTAATTTAATATAAAATCTGAATTTCACACAGAAGAAGAATTAGTATTCTACAATTGTAAATACACACATGTACATGAGAAAGATACTTAAATTAGCCTGAGAAAATTATTTTATATTAATTATGATGAGGAGCAGACGGAATTTAAACACACGTCTGTCTGATCTCTGACTCCCTGATGCTATAACTATATATTCTGATATACAGATTAACATCATTAATCAGTGATGTAAACGGGTTAAACAGGATCAGGACTCACGCTCGCTCCTTTGGATCCTTTTTGTCCTTGTGATCCCTTACAGAGAGAGGGAAGGAGAGAAAATCAGTCACATGATCAAAGAATAATATAAATAAGAGAATGTGCAGGAATGGAAATGATTAAATTTACCGGAATACCAGGAGGACCAGGAGGACCAACAGGACCGGCAGTACCAACAGAACCCTGAGAGCCGGGAAAGAACAGGAGTATTATTCAAAAGCAGCCAGAGGCAAATCTGTGATTATCTGAAGAGTGTGTGTGTGTGTGTGTGTGTGTGTGTGTGTGTGTGTGTGTGTGTGTGTGTGTGTTGTATTCACTTACAGGATCACCTTTGCCTCCAGTTGTTCCCTGAGTTCCAGGTAAACCTCGGTCTCCTTTCTCACCTGGTTCACCTGGAGGCCCGATCAGACCAATCAGACCAGGATGACCCTGAAAACCATAAACACACCTTAACACGACACGACACACTCCACATGGCACCACTTCAACACCAACCATGTGATGGCTTTCATTTTTTTAAATGTTTATTTAAGTACTTGATCAACTCTACTTTACTCAACTGATTAAATAAATATTCATAGGGATGCATTTGATATTAGATGTATATTGAAAACACAAAACTTTATACATGTTCGGTATGCGAGTTATTTACAGAAGTGCAGGGAACTGAAAGTAAACATTCATAAATGCTTCTGTTTTTCAAGTTTTATACACTTGTGTAAAACACACTTTACCTTTTCACCTTTCGAACCAGGGTCACCTTTCAATCCGGGGAGCCCAGGAGGACCCTAAACATGGTCACATGATCACAGGAACATAAGATTCAATTCTATTCCATTCAATTTTTTATGTATAGCGCTTTTAACATCAGACATTGTCACAAAGCAGCTTCACAGAATTATATAAATTCTGAATATAAATTTATGAATCTCTCTCTCTCTCTCTCTCTCTCTCTCTATATATATATATATATATATAATGAGCAAGCCTGTGAGCAATAATAAAAGAATAAAAATAAGAATAAATAATACGAAGTCTTCTACTAAATGAGTAATGAGTGTTCATTTACATTCAACATTAAAAAATAAATTGAGTAATTCCACAGATGTTGTTTCATTTTAAATGATCTTGATGTGAACATGGAGAAACGTGTCTCTTACCAGTGGACCCGGCGGCCCGTCTTTACCGCCAGCACCAGGAAGTCCTTGTTCACCCTGTAATAATGGCATTAAGTGTATAAAAACAGGATTTTGATTTAGAAATATTCTGATTTAATGCCTGAGTCAACAGGACACTTACCACAGGTCCAGGAATTCCTCTCAGACCCTCAGCACCGGCCTTTCCAGGGGGCCCTTGAGGTCCAACAGGCCCGGTTTTCCCGGCTGGTCCTTCAGCTCCGGCTTCACCCTGCAGGACAGATGACAAAACCTCATCGCTGTGGCTGATATTCATTCCAAACACAGACACACACACACACACACACACACACACACACACATACACACACGCACAAATGAACAGATTCAGTGTGTGAACATGTGTATTCCATGTTTGGTTTTTACCTTAGAACCTTTTTCTCCCTGTTTGCCCTCGGTTCCTGTGCGTCCGATCAGGCCCTGGATCACAAAGCACACTAATATATTAAAGTGAAATATAAACACTAAGAACACATCAGTTCAGTGTTTTTATTTCAGCCTTTGATTATGCTGGTATTTCTACATAATTATTAAGATTACTTATTTTAATCATTCAAATCATCAAAAATTACTATTTATATATTTTTACAGTTTTCAAATATTTTCTTTTTTTTCACGTTATACCAAAGGTCAACTTATATGCATTTTTAACTGATTTATCAGGTTAATTTTTTTAAAACTATTTGAATATTTTTTTCGTCTTTTAAGAGAATCTGTAAACAACAACAAAATTCACTTTCTGTTTTAAACTCAGGCCTGTAAATGATGTTTAAAAGAGACTGAGTGTATCAGTGACTCACTCTCTTTCCTGGAGGTCCAGGAGGTCCGGCTTCACCTGATGGACCAGGGGGTCCCTGCAGACACACACACACCACACCACACCACACCACATCACACCACATCACACCACATCACACCACATCACACCACATCACACCACACCACACCACATCACACCACATCACTGCATCCAGTAATCATTTCTTATAACGAGCCGCATGCTGTAAGTGGTGGGAGTTTCCACAGTTAACATGACCGTATAAGTGCAACATGGCGTACCGGCTGACCGGCTTCTCCGTTATCTCCTTTATCTCCAGGAAGGCCATCAAGTCCCTGTGAAATACACAACACTTTACATTCTACACGCTCATCAAACACAGCCCTAATACACACTTGTAATACTCAATTCAATACATGCCTCTGTGTGTTTGATCCTCTCTACCGCACTCACTCCACTCTTATTTAATATTTTAATGGTTAATAGGTTAATATTCAACTTACGGCTGTACCGGGCTCTCCAGGAGGACCTGGGTCTCCAGGAAAGCCAGCAGGTCCCTAGGTAAGAAAGATCAGTATTAAATCAGTGTTGATCCAGTGTTGATTCAGAGTGGTGGATTCTCACTCACTAGGTTTCCTTTAGGACCGTCATCTCCAGGGGGTCCTCGTGCTCCTGCAGGTCCAGCAGCGCCGGGTGGTCCTGTCTCTCCTTTCTCACCCACTTCACCTTTAGGACCCTAAAAACACAACATCACGGTCACATTCATACTTCATACTGCTGAGCTACGTTATTAATATATGTAAATCATTATTAAATAAATTTGTACAATAAAATAAATAAAAGTATATGTACAACAAATACACAAAATATATTATTTTATAATATTCCAATGCAAAATAAATATTACTAATAAAAATTACTCTTCTAATTAGTATTACTGTTGCTATTATTTTTCATTAACTACTGATAGGTTCATTTAATTCATTTTCATTATTTAAAAATCATTTTGAATTACTGTGTATAAATTGTATATTCCAATTTATCCTTGTACATTTTATTACATTACATTTTATCACATTTTGATTTAGTTTAAAAACACACGCGCACACACACACACGCACGCACACGCACTTACCATTGGACCGGTCTCTCCAGGAGGTCCTGGGTTTCCTGCGTCACCTGTCTCACCCTAAAAATAATCAGATTATGTGTGAGGCTCTACAGAAATATCTCCAGTATTCATGAAGAGGAACTGATGTATATTGCATGTTTTAGTGCATATCACAGCTCTGTTCTTAGTCGTCCAGCCTTAAACAATAATTCTGACCTTTTCTCCGTTTCCTCCCATAGAACCGATACCACCAGGAGGTCCCTGAGCACCCTGTTGATAAAAAATACAACATCACTCTGAAATCTTATGCTAATAACTGCGATATTCCAGAATCAGTAGTGAGGTTTATATCAGGAACACATGCAGGTCGATGCGGGGAAGTGGAACACTCACATCAGCACCACTGGGACCCTGAGGACCTCTCGGGCCTGGAGGACCAGGAGGACCCTGTTACCCACCAAGAACAAAAAAACCCCCACATAATTAATTAAAAATTATCATCCAATATGCAATTCAATTTAATAAGGAGGTCTGAAACTAACCATCGCACCGACGTCACCCGTCTCTCCCTTCTCCCCCGGAGGTCCTGGTAATCCCTGTAAATGCAGATTGAACGGATTTAAATGTGCACTTTTTATACAAACTTTAAACTATAAATATTTGAAGGCTACAATAAAAACAAGTAAGAGTCAAACTGTTTTACAAAAAAATCTATACATTACCACAAAACATTTCACTTTATGTTGTATGCTATAAATTGAATGTTGTACGTTACGTGTTGTGTTCTGTATGCTGTATGCTGCTGAACGCTGTGTACTATAAACTGAACACTGTACGCTGAACATTGTGTACTGTAAACTGAACACTGTACGCTGAACATTGTGTACTGTACGCTGAACACTGTGTACTGTAAACTGAACACTGTACACTGAACATTGTGTACTGTACGCTGAACACTGTGTACTGTAAACTGAACACTGTACACTGAACACTGTGTACTGTAAACTGAACACTGTACGCTGAACATTGTGTGTATCTGCACCTGTAGGCCGACAGGTCCTGGCAGTCCGGGGAATCCTCGAGGTCCTTCGTCTCCTTTCTGGCCAAACATTCCCTGCTGACCTCGTGGACCAGCTTCACCATCAGTGCCCTGAGGAACGCACACGCGCACATACACACAGAAACAAATCAGTTGCTATATGCCTTACCTATAAAATATATTCTGATATTCTTTTGGCATATTCTTGAGCAATAAGTCAACAGTTCATTCTGAGTGTATTGTGTGTGTGTGTGTGTGTGCGTGTGTGTTTGTGTGTGCGTGTGTGTGCGCACGCATGTGTTTGATACTCACAGCAGGACCTGGATTGCCAACTGGACCTTGAAGACCAACTGGACCAGAAGGACCCTAATAAAAAGAAGAAGAAGAACCGGAACTGAGCAATGTGTTAATTAGACATGAGGATTGGAACGGTAATAATAATCATTTGAGGATTTGTATATAGTTACAGCAGGACACTCACCGATTCACCCTTGTCCCCTTTGCTTCCTTTCTGCCCCGGTTCTCCGACTTCTCCCTGTAAATCAGAACACACGCTCACGGGTTAAACAGAAGACATCACATTAACTGAGGAAATGTGGTACAGAGCTGAAGTTACCTTATCACCGTCCTCTCCAGGTTGTCCCTGAGGTCCTGCAGCTCCAGGAAGTCCGACTGGACCCTGAATACCATCACGCCCGGCGGGACCAGCAGGACCTTTCTCACCCTAAACATTCACAACACAGTTCATTATTTCTTTGATCAGTCTCTCCATCAATCTCATGATAATTTGACATGTCGTGGGGGATATAACCGCGATGTCACCAAGCGCAGACGTGGAGTTACCAGCATGCACCTGAAGCTCACGGTGTTTTATAATATTTTACACACATATAAAGTCTTATAATGGTCCAAATGATGTGTAAATGTGTATGGAGTTAGAATTCAATGTGAGAAAAGGAAAATTATAAATACATACATACATAAACACACACAAACACACACATATATATATATATATAAAAACCTGAAAGATATAAAAAACTGGAAGGAATACAGCTATTAAAAATATTTTTATAGTATTACTACAATTAATCTCATGTGTACAGGCTTCATTTAAACACTGGATAAATTAGATTTAGAGATCTGATTGAGTTAGAGATTATACAGTACTCTGTATAAAATCAGACTAAACACTTACCGGAGCACCTTTCTCTCCAGCTGGTCCTGGGAGTCCCTGAGGTCCATTTCTTCCCGGGACTCCGATCGGCCCGCCGGGTCCAGCGCCTCCTCTCTCACCTGGAGATCCCTAAAACATTAACACACACTGTGTTCTTCATCATCCTCACCATCACTGAACTGTGCTCACTCACATTAGTGTGTTACTTATTCATTGTAGTAACTGTATAAGCAGGCTTGGGGATTAACAGAATACATGGAACGGTGTTATGTAATCACGAAACGAAATAAGGTAACTGAATTCTGTTACAGTTACAGGAAAAAAGCTGTAATCAGATTACAGATACCTTTAATAAAAACGGGGATTATTTACAGGATTACAATTTTAAAATGCATAAGAGCTGCAACACCTAATCAACCAAATCAATAGAAATCGTTAAAAAAATAATTGCCAATGTCATTATTAGTTGAACTGCATTATGAAACACTCTGCGCACGCGCTGCGTCCCTTCATAAACACACATTAGAGTGAAATGGAGGAGCAGAAACACCAGCAGGACTTTCTCTATAGTATGAAACTCGTTACACTCTTTTTGAATCAATTAGCTTAAAAAAAAAAAAAAAGTTAAATTAGCCTATTTTTCCGACCTGCTTTCGGTTCACAAGTCGACTCCAAAAGGATCGATTCACTAATCTCGGGTGCTCACTGATTCATTATCATGGCCTCTGGTGAAAAAATGTGTTCACTGGGAGAAAATGTCACCATTAATTTATTTTATTTGTATAACGCTTTTAACAACAGACATTGTCACAAAGCAGCTTCACAAAAGTATATAAGTTCTGAATATAAACTTATGAATCTAC
>JAQQZX010000018.1:17497990-17512936 GCA_030068355.1 Notoglanidium maculatum | reverse complement strand
ACACTTAATACTAGGTTCAGGTTTAAAGTGCAAGACTGTTCATGGTGATTCGTTTCGAGTCCTATGCCATTGTAGCAAAACCGCTCATGTCAACAGCAGTCCAATGGCATCATCACCGTTCTAGGAGTATGTTGAGGCAGTTTATATGCGCCAGCTCTACCGTATTCGTATCTGTCCCGTGAGTTTGCAGTGCTTCTATCGGTGGATTTCAGATGAGGACTGTAACAGCAATCGCAGAATTTAATCACCGATTTCAACTGAAGCCCAAACAATTCTTTTCTACGATGTGAAGATTTGATGCTGGTTTAACGCAAGCTAAAAAACTAAATCAATACATACATAAAGTGAAAATATTTTGTATTTGGTCAAAAAAAAACAGTGAGATGGTATGGTATGGAGTTGGTGATGATGTAACAACTACAATCACCTACAGTTCACACTTTCACCATCCACACTGCAAGATACGATTTCTGATCTTATTTTTTTCCTCTTTCTGTCCTTGTGGAGACAGAAGCTGTTCATTTCAACAGAGGAGTAAAATCCAGTCTGTGTGTTTAAACAGATAGAGATGATCGCAACAGAAACAAATAAGAGCGGTTCTGAACCGGAAATGACGACAAATAAACAGCAATCGAATTGAGACTGTGCGCTTTTATAAATCCCTAAAACGTTCACCTCAGATTAATAGTAATGTGCACGTGAATAGCGCACAGTCAGACAGGATCGGACTAATCAGACCATAATTTACCACAGAAATCGACAAAAATTACTGAACTCGGAGGTAAATGTTGAGAGCTAGAGAGCTCTGTCACAGGAACGACACACTGAAGGTAGATGACAGACGGAGAGTCGCCTCAGTGAGTGAGTGTGTGAGAGACCACATTATTTCACCTGTTCTGACTGAAAAAAAAACCCTCAGCCTCACCATTCCACCGAATTTACTCCTAAAAATATACGTAAAATCGACTTAAAAAAACCAGATGGAACCCTGACAGGATTAGCATTAAATGATTAGCTAACAACAAGGAAGCAGAACACAGAAAAAACATGCATGCGCGCGCGCGCACACACACACACACACACACACACACACACACACACACAGAGCTACCTGAGGAAAAAAATCAGCGATTAAAAAACAATGAAACGTTAATTCAATCTTACCTTTTTGTTCTTCGCCGTTCTTTCTTTCGATGAAGAATTTTTACAATTTGTAATCCAGTCAGGTCAGAAGCATCGCGGTGAGAGAAAGTAACCGAGTCCGAGTGCTCTCCCTGAGGAGGGATGTTAGCATGCTAAGCTAGCTATCGCTAAATCGCTAAATCCGAATTAGCTTAGCATTTTTTCACCTCAGAAAAGAAAGTTGGATTCGGACAAGTTTTCTTCACAACACAAACACAGTTTCTGATCTGTCCTGAGATTCCAGAACAAACACTCCGAATTTTTAATTAAAAAAATATATATAAACGTTAATTAATTTAGTTAAAAGCCCTTTTTTTCACAATGACTGAAATTTAAAAGCAGAAAGCACAATAAAAAAAAAAGGGAAAAAATAATAACCGTGTTCGCGCCACACTCCGGTTTATTCAGCTGTCTCAGATTCTCACCGATAAAATCTTAAACATTAATTAATCTATGAAATATAAAATATGTATAGTTTATACTACAAAGTGAAAAAAAGGGCAGCAGAACTGAACAGCGGCTGGAACCAGACTGATGGAGCAGCAGTGCGCAGCCCAAGTACACACACGCGCACACACGAGCATCAGCAGGGTTGCCAGATCTGCTAGAAAAAACCCGTTAGCTCAAAGGCTGGACTATGACGTCACTAACGTGTTTTAATATTAAAATAAGCACACATTAAAAGTTCAGTTGTGCCTTTCCATAGATATAATGTATGTAATGACTTATGCATCCGTTAGTTCCAATCCACTAATCTGATTGGACAAGCAGTATTCTGAGAGCGCTGATATTTACTGTAACACGGCTGGGACACGTCAGTGCGCATACCTCGCCTCCCCTCTGAGTTCACTACATAATATTACAGACCTAGCAATAGTTCATTACACTGAAACCGTGACTACACTTGCTATGGGCTGACAGTCATTCCATGCGTTACCATGGAAACACTCAACACTCTATCCAGCTGTTGACTCTTTTATTATTTGGCCATACTGTGTCTGACCTTTCAGCTACTCTATATTAAAGGGAATGTCTCACCCTTCCTGGAATCCCCTGGGCTAAGTGATATTCCAAAACCAACTTGCAAAAATCCACAGCAGTGCAGTGACGTCCTAGGCCTCAGTCTCCGCGAAGGAGAGAAAAGTTAAGGCAAATCTTGTCCAAAGCTTCCACATATATGTGGATAAAGAAAACGTTGTAGATGGGTTTGTGAGGGATAACTAACAGTGAGTTTGTGGAAGTTTTGCTACACAGAGAGCTAGCAGGTAGCAGTCATGTGCTTTCAAAACAAAAACAATGCACTGGATTTTGGGAAGAGTGAGCCAGGGCTTTAATGTCTTGTTTATAGAGTTGTGGTATAAGTGACATCACACTTGCAGTTGTGCTGCTGTACTGAATATCAGCACTCTCAGAACACCGCTTATCCAGTCATCTTAGTGGACCAGAGCTAACTGCTGTACAATGCTAAACATGTCCGCTGACATCTCCTGGACAGACAACATCACAGCAGTCACCAAGATGGCTCAGCAGCGGTTACACTTCCTGAGAGTCCTCAGAAAGCTCAACCTGGACTCCAACCTGCTACTGACCTTCTACCTCTCGACCATCGAGAGCCTGCTGACGTAAAATTATCACAGTATGGAACGGCAGCTGCACCATGGCAGACAGGGTGAGGCTTCAGAGAGTAATAAGGGCAGCACAGAAGATCATCGGCTGCCCTCTCCCCTCCCTTACGGACATTTACATCTCCCGCTGCCTCAGAGGAGCAAAAAACATTATCAAGGACAGCTCCCACCCTGGCTCTGATTTGTTTGACCTGTTGCCCTCAGGGAGGCGCTACAGGTGCATCACAACAAGGACAAACAGATTCAAGAGCAGTTTTTTTTCCCAAACGCCATAACCAGTCTAAACTCACACATGCACTGATTACACAGTCGAACCCCCCTAACCCCTGGACTTCCTTCTATCGATCAACATACTGTACAATATCATTACTCCCAGGGTCCAACATCCACTACCTACTGCACATGATCACCATTATCATGCAATATTTAAATTGTGTGCAATAATCCAATAGTGCAATAACTATTTCATGCCATATATGTATATAGCATCACAATTTCTTCTTTGCAACTTTTGAAATTTTTTGCACTTTGTTTACCTGTTATTTTTTTTACTTGTTTTTCAACTGTCTTTGTGTTCTGCAATATATGTGTGCACTGAAGGAGTTGCTTTTAATCTCATTGTACATGCGTATAGTGACAATAAAAGGCATTCTATTCTATCCTATTTATATATTTATAAATGTCAAAAGATGTAACGCATATGAATCTATACATTTGAAATGTGGGTGAAAGTGCAAGAAAAGACCACCTAACTAAAGAAGCTTTTGAATTTTTCTTTGTATGAACGATGTATTTTTGGTGGATATTTTATTCATAGTCAGTGCGTTAAATAATCAGTGTGCAACCGCAGATAAGCCCATGCAACCCGAAAACCACAGACATGGCAACCCCGAACATCAGGACAACAGCACAAAGGTTAAAAAAAATATTAAGTAAAAGGAGGGCTGTATTCCAATCTGGCACAAAGTGCACTGGACTAAGTGTAGAGCTTATTATACTATAACCTATATAGGGCGCCTACGTAGGGAGATAGGAAGTGTTTAGGCTTCAGCCCAGAAGAATTAAACTCTGATTGGTCCTAATTTAATACAAACGCTCAGCGGTGTCTGATAGGCATGACATCTGAACCAATCACAACGCTCCACTGGCCAGAGAGCGGGGGCGGGGCGGGGCTTACACACCGCCATCAGGTTAGGCTTGATCCGGTTTAATACACGCTGAAGCGGTTGATTTTACACAGATAAAGCACATAAATGTATTCTAAATAACAATAAACTCATGAAATAATCCATTAACGTTGTGCTTATATAAAAACAAATGTGTTACATACGTAAATATAGAAATCTTAAAGATTTGTTGACGCCATGTTGCCTGAGAAACGCAATGCGGAAAAACTGTCAATGGCACAGAATCACCAGGTTTGTGCCTGATCGCCATCTAGTGACTGAAAAACACATTACTGCAGGGATTATATTAATTTACCTGACTAATACTCCCAATACTTTCTTCTAATGTATTAACAAACGATTACAGGGAACTCCAAAATTATTGGCACCCTCTAAGGGTGAAAAATAATCCTAATAATAAGATATCCGACAAATAATATTTGAGCTTAAACATACTGTAGCTCCACTGTATTATTTTAACATATTTTTGTGTAACAAAAAAAATATTTCTGAGTGTTCCTGTGATCAACATCTCCATTAAGTAACACTCTGTGTGTACTGGGCAGAACGACAGCAACCGAGGCTCTTCCTGTGATGTCTAACAGGGCTGGAGAGGTGTGTAGAGGATCTCGGACCATCATCGACACACAACATTTAAAATATTTGTGTGTGTATGTGTGTGTGAGTATGTGCACATATGGACATTGTCTTCACTTCACAGGGCTTCAACAAGGTTCAAATCCAGAGACTGAGACAGAAGCCGAAGTGCAAAACACTGGCTCTGGATACATTTTTGCAGTCATTATATTTTGTGAAAGATCCATCTACAGCAGTCGTAACCTCCTGGAAGAGTCCACCAGGTTTTGAGCTGAAATACACAGGTACAAGCAGAATTCATGATGCCATTAACCTGTAAAAGCATCACTGATCCAGCTCCAGGTTTTTACACCAGGTTTAAGCACTATAACTTCTATTCAGTCCACTTTTTCACCAAACATGTTTATTGTTCACAGAAAAGAAATTTTCATCTCATCTTCCCATATAACCGAGTGTTTATACGATGATATTTTACTGTTTGTATTCTTCTTATGAATTGTGTAACAGCCATCTGTGCTGAAGCTCTTTTCTCTTTATTCTCATGGTGAAGAGATCTAACAAGTGTTCGGTTATTTATTTGTGTACTTGTGGATACTGAGAGCCAATACATAAAAACAAACGAATGCAATTGTTTTTAAAAAAAATATTTGTTAAAATATTTTAATGCAAAAAACAGAAGAAATGTAATTAGTTCCTCTGATTGTAAAGTTTAGATTATTGCTTGTAAAATTTGCAAACAAATTTGCCTCTTTTCATAAACGGTGCCAATAATTATGAACTGGACCCTTTCATT
This sequence comes from Notoglanidium maculatum, assembly GCA_030068355.1. Classification (NCBI taxonomy): domain Eukaryota; kingdom Metazoa; phylum Chordata; class Actinopteri; order Siluriformes; family Auchenoglanididae; genus Notoglanidium; species Notoglanidium maculatum. The sequence continues at coordinate 17,507,573 of JAQQZX010000018.1, read as the reverse complement.
ACTCTCAATTTTCTGACAAATGATTATTCCAGTCCTCATTCATAAATAAGTCTTCTATAAATAACACAAACAATATGATATACTGTATATGGAAGATTGTGTTGATTTCCAACACTTATGATGTAACACTTTATTTAATCCTCAACAGCAGATAAAACTCTGGATGTTTTCTTCACATGACGTTTTGACTGAACAGTCACCTGAATAAAGGTCCCAAATTCAATAAAGCAACACAATGTGATGTGAAAACCAAAATGATTTACTATTAAACTTTTCATGCTTGGTTTCCTTCACAGAAACTCAATTCTGAAAACATTACAATAATAACAATAACAACAACAATAATAATAATGATGATGTAAAACTGTTATATTGTAATAAATATCAAATGTAAATACTATGCTGATTTGCGAGTCCTTTACACTGGAAGAACGCGTCCTGACATGGCTCACGATCCAGAAACGTTTTCAGCATCTCCGTCCCGTCCACCGAGCCGCCGGCCTCCAGAACCGCGCTCCTGTACTCCTTACCTACCTGCACACACGCACGCACGCACGCACACACACGCGCACACGCGCGCACACACGCACACACACACACACACACACACGGAGGACAGGCTTGAGGACCTACAGACTCTTTCCCACTGATCTACCTAAACTTAACTAATCTAAATCTAATCTAACATCGAGTCTTATTTAAAGTCTTTAGCAGGCCTGAGAGATGAACATATGTAACGTTATCATGATCAATTATTTACTAATTCCATTTCCACAGTCAGTGAAAAGTACAACATCCAGAATTAATTTAATTACTACAATAATAAATTATAACATTAATCTTTAAAAACACAATATATAAAAAATAATCTAAAACTTTTTTCTTCATACACAACCAAGAATGTCATTTTTTTCGATCCCAAATAAATAATTTGTGTGTATTGTGTGTGTATTATGTGTGTATTGTGTGTGTTTATTGTGTGTGTATTGTGTGTGTGTATTATGTGTGTATTATGTGTGTGTGTATTGTGTGTGTGTATTATGTGTGTATTATGTGTGTGTTGTGTGTGTATTATGTGTGTGTTGTGTGTGCGTGTTGTGTGTGCGTGTAGTGTGCGTGTAGTGTGTGTAGTGTGTGCGTGTAGTGTGTGCGTGTAGTGTGCGCGTGTATTGTGTGCGTGTAGTGTGTGCGTGTAGTGTGTGTGTAGTGTGCGTGTATTGTGTGCGTGTATTGTGTGTGTGTATTGTGTGCGTGTGTGTATGTGCGTGTGTGCGTGTGTGTATGTGCGTGTGTGTGTGCGTGTGTGTGTGTGCATGTGTGTATGTGCGTGTGTGTGTGTATGTGTGCGTGTGTGTGTGTGCATGTGTGTATGTGCGTGTGTGTGTGTGTGTGCGTGTGTGTGTGTGCATGTGTGTATGTGCGTGTGTGTGTGTGTGTGTGCGTGTGTGTGTGTGCGTGTGTGCGTGTGTCTGGTCTGGATGGTTCATTCACTCCTGTTTTGCTATCAGCTCGTAAACCTGCTCACTTTTGATCATTTTTTTTTAATTTGTTTATTTATTTCTAAAAGGGAAATATTTTTACAAACCTCATGTTCTCATGTGGGAAATAATTTCCTGTGGGATATTTTGAGCCTCAGATGTGTTTAAACAAGTGCAGAAAGTGAGATGTGAGAAAGTGAAGTTGATTAGCAGGTGTGTGTTACGCTTATAAAATATTAACTCCTGTGGCATTGAGGGAATAAATAAATCCAGCTGAATTCTTGTCTGGCTCTGTAGGTCCTCAACCTGAGGAGTGAAGATGAAGCTTCTTATTTTGGCAGCGCTTTTTGGCCTGAGCCTTTCCCAACACAACCCACACACCAAAGACGGCCGCAGCGCCATGGTTCACCTGTTCGAATGGCGCTGGCAGGACATCGCCGCCGAGTGTGAGAGGTACCTCGCTCCCAACGGCTACGGAGGAGTTCAGGTACACTGTCCTCAACATTACCTCAGAAATAATCTTACCTGAAATACTTTCCTGAGATATTATTAATATTATTATTATTATTATTATTATTATTATTATTATTATTATCAGTAATAATATTGATCTGCATGCTGCAGGATCTTAGTGCAGTGAATAATGTGATTCTGATTGAACACTTTTAAAAGCTGTATAAATCACTGGAGCTTCATGTTTATAACGGCTCTTCTATTTGACAGATTTCTCCTCCGAGCGAGAGCATCGTCATCACCAATCCCTGGCATCCCTGGTGGCAAAGGTATCAGCCAATCAGCTATAACCTCTGCTCCAGATCAGGAACTGAGGCTGAGCTCAAGGACATGATCTCCAGATGCAACAACGTTGGGGTGAAAACACGCACACGCACACACACACACATCAGAAATATAACATGGTGATGAGAACAATATGAAATTGTTTTATGGTTGACATTATCATACCTCGTTATGTAGAGATCCTGATGTTGAAGTTCAGAGTGATCATTTTGAGAATTGGATGTTTTGATTAAATCATTCGTTAAATCAACATGTGAAACAACAATCATGTGTACGATATGTCAGAAACTATCCTGCATCAGTGACACTTCATAAATTATTATTAGACATAAATATATATAGACTAAAGATATATATAAAAAAGAACTTGCTCCCTTGGAAACCCACAAACACACTAACAAAGTCAAGATAAACAAAGTAACATATTCAATGTAAACAATGTAACTAATGCAACAGAGAAAATGTAACAAACTTCAAATAGACAGTGTGAGAAATTCCACATAAACAACGTAACAGAGTCGACACACACGGTTAGTAAACCAGCATCCACAATTCTGACTGCAGGTGAATATTTACGTGGACGCGGTGATTAATCACATGTGTGGAGCCGGAGGTGGAGAAGGGAAGCACTCGAGCTGCGGTACGTATTTCAACGCCAACACAAAGGATTTCCCTTCGGTTCCTTACTCTGGCTGGGACTTTAACGATGGGAAATGCTCCACTGGCAGCGGCAACATCGAGAATTATAACGATATTTATCAGGTACGTAACACAGTGTAGTTAGGGTTAGGTGTTGTGTGTTAGGCGTGGTGTGTTCAGTAGTAAGCAGTACGCCTGTGAGATGCTGTGTGAAGCCCGTGACCTCCAGCTTTATGTCTCAGACAACAGAATTATAACTTTACACTCATTTCAGTGTTCAGTGTGCATGATGGCTATAATGGTATATTCAGGCTCTCTAGCAGCAGATTAACACCTTACAGCCCTCTCATTAGAACTGAGTTTTTGTTCAGGAATTGGTGGCAGAGCCATTATCTTTAACCGTGACCGTACTTTCGGGATTGAATATGTTTCCATGAGGATTCGTGAGGTTTTTTGGTGATATTAGGTGAGAGACTGTCGTCTGGTCAGTCTGCTGGACCTGGCGCTGGAGAAAGCTTACGTACGTGATAAAGTGGCCGAATACATGAACAAGCTGATCGATATGGGCGTGGCTGGCTTCAGAGTGGACGCCTGTAAACACATGTGGCCTGGAGATTTAAGCGCCGTTTACAGTCAACTCCATAACCTCAACACCCTCTGGTTCCCCACTGGATCCCGACCCTTCGTCTTCCAGGAGGTGCTCCTTCTCTGTCTAACATTGTGTGTGTGTGTGTGTGTGTGTGTGTGTGTGTGTGTGTGTGTGTGTGTGTGTGTGTGGGAGAGAGGGAGAGATGTAGTTGTGGAGTTCACTGATGAGTTACTGCTACACCCTGAAGTTGATTAGTTTCCTATAACAGCCTGTTCCTGAGTGTTTTATCCCGCTTTCATCACAGCAACTTTAATGTTTATATCACTGATTATTAATAATGTTTTTCAGGTTATTGATCTCGGTGGAGAGCCGATCACAGCTTCGGAGTATACTGGGCTGGGCCGAGTGACTGAATTTAAATACGGCGCTAAACTGGGAACCGTTTTCCGCAAATGGAACAATGAGAAACTGCGCTATCTGGTGTAAGTGAATAAAGCATGGTGATTATTCTAACCTCCCTCAGATCACTGTACACCTAACCTGTGTGTGTATGTGTGTGTGTGTGTGTGTGTGTGTGTGTGTGTGTGTGTGTGTGTGTGTGTGTTCTCAGGAACTGGGGTGAAGGTTGGGGTTTTATGCCATCAGATAAAGCTCTGGTGTTTGTTGATAATCATGATAATCAGCGAGGCCACGGAGCAGGAGGAGCTTCCATCCTCACCTTCTGGGATCCCAGGTAACGAATTTAACTTTATTTTTAAATACAAAAAACTCTTTTTTAAAAGCTGTTTAAAAAAACAAAATATAGTGTTAGCTTTTAGGGGTTTATTATTAGTATAAAACATTGATGTTTTTCCACGGCGCAGGTTAATTCTGGAAGTTTTGTGTTGTGTCTGTGTGACAGCGCGGCTCAGACTGTAGTTCTGACTGACAGGTTTATATTAATGCATGCATTCTGATGATATTAATGATATTATTATTATTGATATGATAATATTGTTAGGAGACATTTATATAATATTTATTAATATTTATATGATATTTATTGGAGGAGTCTCCAGTGTCAGCATCACCTCTGCTGTGTATCTTTCCCCATCACACCCCCAGTGTGGATTATCTTCATGTAACCTCAGGATTTGCAGTGTTTTATATAGAAACGGTAACGTATTGTAGCAAGCGCATTAATATAAACCTGTGATTGGAGCTCCTTTTATAGAAAATTAATCAATACCTTCTGAGGAATTCAGCCAAGCAGTGGTGTAAGAACTGTTATTAAACTATAAACCTACTTTTAAAAAAGAAATCAGGAGACTTGGTAATGAAATTAAATAAAAAATATAAATGCAATAAATGAATGGATGAATTTCCTCATTAACACTGTGTCAGGTTGTATAAGATGGCTGTTGGTCTGATGTTGGCGCATCCGTACGGCTTCACCCGAGTCATGTCCAGCTACCGCTGGGATCGCAACTTCGTCAATGGAAAGGTACTAACAGGAACCAGAAATGTACCTTTATACACTGTACATGTTTTGTTATCTTTCAGTACATTATTTCCTCCATTTATTTATCATTATAATTCCTTATAAAGGAGATTATTGTGTTGTCAGGATGAGAACGATTGGATCGGACCGCCGAGTTACAGCGACGGGAAAACCAAGCCGGTTCCCATCAACCCGGACTCGACGTGTGGAGACGGCTGGGTGTGTGAGCACAGGTGGAGGCAGATCAGGTAACACGCTCGCCTCCTCCACTCTGGAACAGGAACAGGATTTTAAAAACCATTTTATTAGCTCCAGAACTTTCTCCACAGAAACATGGTGATTTTCCGGAACGTGGTTAACGGACAGTCACTGGTGAACTGGTGGGACAACGGAAACAACCAGATTGCGTTCGGGCGCGGGAATCGCGGCTTCATCGTCATCAACAACGACGACTGGTGAGGGAAAGTTTTACTGCTGTACTGTTCATATAAAATTCACTGGGTGGACTTTCTTCATATTGCTGCTTCACAGAGGAAACAGACCAGCAAACCCCGCCCTCTGACTCGGAGCCCCGCCCCTCACTAAGAGCTCCACCCCCTGACTCGGAGCCCCGCCCCTCACTAAGAGCTCCACCCCCTGACTCGGAGCTCCGCCCCCACTAAGAGCTCCACCCCCTGACTCAGCACTCCGTCCCTCACTAAGAGCTCCACCCCCTGACTCGGAGCTCCGCCCCTCACTAAGAGCTCCACCCCCTGACTCGGAGCTCCGCCACTCACTAAGAGCTCCACCCCCTGACTCGGAGCTCCGCCCCTCACTAAGAGCTCCACCCCCTGACTCAGAGCCCCGCCCCTTACTAAGAGCTCCACCCCTGACTCAGCGCTCCGCCCCTCACTAAGAGCTCCACCCCTCACTAAGACCTCCACCCCTGACTCAGAGTTCTGCCTCATGGCATGAAAATGAAAAATGGAGACAACAAGATGAGGTTTTTTTCTTTTCTTCTTTCTTGTTGATTCTTGTTTTCATTTTTTAAATTGTTTCCACATTTTATCTTTTTAATCTGTTAGTTCATTTCTGTCTTTCTTTCTCATTCTTTCCTTCTAATGGGGATTTTCTTCCACTCCGTTCCTGTATTCTGTAGCAGTGCATTGTGGGATTTCCTGTAGTTCTCTCTGTAGTGACCCTGTTAGAGAAATGACACTGAGAAACTGAATTGTATTTAAATCCTGTTCCCAATGTAAATTCTAAACCATTTCCTGTTTCCCTTCAGGACTCTGGACGCCACGCTGAACACCGGTTTGTCCAGCGGCACATACTGCGATGTCATTTCTGGCCAAAAGGAAGGAAGCTCCTGTACAGGAAAAACAGTGCAAGTGGGCGGAGACGGGCGCGCTTACTTTAAAATCAGCAACTCGGAGGAGGATCCGTTCATCGCCATCCATGTTGATGCCAAACTGTGAAGTAATATATAATAAAGTAAGCATATGAGCATGCAGCCATGTGGAGTTTGTGCCGTTATTTATGTTAGGTGTGTTTAATGGTGGTTAAAGTTCCTCCTTTAAAACGGGGATGGTGACGGACTCATGTCCATCCTCCCAGCTCTGTTTCTAAATAAAGAAAGACAAGATAAATGAGTGATTTTAATGTAATGTGCTAATCACAGTGGGATTTATAACACTTTTATGAAGCACTACATATACAGAAGTAATACATAATTAATAATATAAAAGAAGATGATAAATAATTACAGCAACAATCTTGATCAGGTGATGTATAATCAATACCCTGTTTTCTCCATTGACTCAGCATTACACCTAGTGGTCAAACATAGGAACTGCAACAGGCACTAATAAATCGAGGCCCTCTGGGAAAGGAGTCACACTGCCCCGCGCTCAGGGGGAGGAGCAATGGTCGGGGCAGGTAATGACAGTTGCCAGATTGGGCTAGTTTCAAAATGCCCCTTTTTTTTATAGCAAATGATCAGAATAAAATCTAATACATTTCTGTAAGCGAAGTGGAAGTGGAGTGATATTAGCGCTTGCGTGTGCGCCCAGCTTGTGACAGGAAACACTCACGCTGAAAGGAACACAGCTGAGCTTCATGCTGGACGTTAGACTGGACTCAGGAGGACTGGATGCTGTCGACTCTCCACTGCTCATTACAGTGTTACTCTAAAAATTCACTAGCTAGTAGCCTCGAGCGTAACTCAAGTGTGATAGCCTCCAGACAACACTTAGTTTGAGGCAAAGTCACCATTAATGTCGTCCTGCAACACCAACATGTCTGTGAGGAACGGTAACTGGGTTATTCTGTTAATTTGTGTAAAGACGGCGTCACACAACTGTGAGATAAAGCCTTTATAAAGTTTTTATGAGGATTTATGAAATGCTTGTGAATGCTTATGTGCTAAGAAGAGAGTGTTAATAATAACAATGTGAAGCCGCACTGAGTCACTCCGTCCTGCGTGATTTATTAATATTGCACAGATTAAAAGAAAAGCAATGAAGAGAAGCTGGATGAGTTGAAGCAGTATTTACAGTCTCTTCATGACCAACAGTTCTCACACTCCTCTGTGTTACTGTGATTATAACAGTGTTTATAACAGGTGTATTACACACACAGGAGTGTGTCTCAGATCAGTGGTTTATTTATCCATGCCATGATCTCACTGGGCCTTTTTTTCATTCAGCTTTCACGCAGCCGTCACGTCTGTTTCACCTGAGTGCAGCTCTGACACAGACCTCTGTGCCCCGTCTCTCTCACACACACACACACACACACACACACACACACACACTCACACACTCACACACTGAGCAGTGAGACAGCAGAGGTGACATTCACCAGCTCGTCTCACAAAACTAATACACTAGAGGAATCTAATGACAGTGAAAAATATTTCTTTGTTTATGTTTATTTTTATTGTGATTCAATTTTTATTTATAAGCATTTATTTAAGTAAATATTTATTTATAAATATTTATAAGACACCAGTTTAAGTGCATTTTTCTTCTTCTTCTTATTATTATTACTACTATTATTTAAAACTAAAACAAATGCTTCCAAATCCAATTAACACTTTATTTCTTACAAAAGCCCCAAGTTGTTATTAAAATATTTATATTTTATTATTTTCTTATTTGCCCATTTTAGTATTTATTTACCTATATTCTTTTCTATGCCAGTAAAATGTTTTTCAGCACCTTTCTATATATCTCTCTATATATAATAGAGCATAATATGTTTATATTATTATTATTATTATTATTATTGTTATTATTATTGTTATTATTATTGTTATTATTATTATGCGAGTGTTTTATGGTGCTGTGTGGTGACCCGTGTAGTGTGTGTCAGACTTGGACAGCTGTTCACTCTGATTAGAGAGACGAGTGCCACAGTAACAGGTCAGAGTTTGCGCTCTGTCGCTCTCACTGATGCTTTCTGACACAGCCATCAACTCATCACACACACACACACAAACACACACACACACACACACACACACACACACACACACACACACACACACACATTCCCTCCTCTCTCTCCTCATCCATAATTCATTAAGTGCAGTGAGAACCTGGCTGTCAGTTCACATATGCTCCACTGCAGTGAGTTTGTAAAGTGCTGAAAAGTCTGAGTGCTGCTTTAACACCTGGGCTGCGTCCCAAATCTCACTATATCCACTACACTCACGCACTACACGCTACACTCACGCGCTACACACTAAACTCACGCGCTACACACTACACTCACGCACTACTCATTACACTCACGCACTACACACTACACACTACACTCACGCACTACTCATTACACTCACGCACTACACACTACACACTAAACTCACGCACTACACACTACACTTGCACAGTAAACAGTATGTCTTTCAGTAGACACCGTACTGCATTCAGCCAATCAGAACACACTGTGTAAACAATCAGGGTTCACTGAAATCATTAGTGAGAAGAAAGCAATGTTCTGGAGGAGCCTGATGTGAAACACGGTGGTGGTAGTGTGAATAAAGGAGAACCAAACATGGCGATGTCTCTGTGTTCAGATGGTCGAGTTGGAGGTGGCAGTTTTTCTTCCGCACTGAGATACGTACTGTATCTGTGTTGAGAAGTGAGAAGGAGATATTCTCCACAGAGCAGATCAAAGCTGTAGAGGAATGTATATGCTGAGAAGGGGAGCAAGAGGAGCTCACAACCCTGAGGTACACCACCATCACCAGTCATGTGACTCTATAAACACTCTAACACGCAGGGGAATGTTCAGGTGTTTCTCTCTTCTGGAACATAATCCATCTCTCTGAGTGTGATGAGGCTCGGTGTGTGGAGCATATGGCTTTAGGAGAGGATGAGCAGAGAGACAGATGGAGGGATGACACTCAAGATACACATACAGCAAGACAATTTATTCAGATAGATAGATAGAAAAATAGAATATGAACAGATAGCTTACAGACACCCAGGCAGAGAAACACAGAGAAAGAAATACAGACAGGCAGATATTTTAATGGACAGAAATACAAGCAGATACACAGCAGGCAGAGAGGGGGGGGGACAGACAGAGGGGGGGGGGGGGGTAGAGACAGAC
>JAQQZX010000018.1:17449774-17460019 GCA_030068355.1 Notoglanidium maculatum | reverse complement strand
TGTGTGTAGTGTGTACGGTGTGTGTAGTGTGTAGAGTGTACGGTGTGTGTAGTGTGTAGAGTGTACGGTGTGTGTAGTGTGTAGAGTGTACGGTGTGTGTAGAGTGTACGGTGTGTGTAGAGTGTACGGTGTGTGTAGTGTGTAGAGTGTACGGTGTGTGTTTGGCCAGTGCAGGTGTTTTATGATGATTAAAGCACACTCTGCTGTTAAAGTGAGATTAGAGATCAGTAATGTTGTGAATCTGTGGTGTTTATTTCACTTAGTTTTGCTGCACCAACCACATCACACTCAACGTTTTATATTACAGAGAAAAATACAATGATTTAAAGTGTACTGTGTTAATCCCACACTGAGTGTTAATCCTGTGGTGTTTAGTGTAAAGTGAGAGCAGGTAAACGGCTTCCTCGTGCAGTCGAGTGGCGACGTGACCGTTAGAATATCATCTGATCATTTGAATAGTTTTATTAAGGACTGCTCCACATTTCTCTCGTTATTTTATTTATTATTTTTTCTGTTAAAGTTCACAGAGGAGAAACTTGGCCAGGCGGAGAGAACCGAGTTAGACGCTCACCTGGAGAACCTGCTGGCCAAATCCGAGTGGACCAAACACTGGACGGAGAAGCTGATGAAGCAGACGGAGGTGCTGCTGCAGCCCAACCCCAGTAAGAGGAGAAATAAACACTAACATCACCAGAAGATGCTAACGATGCTTTCAATCCAACACTATCAATAAAGTGCAGTAATTGTTATTCATTTAATAAAATATTGAAACTATCCGCTCTGTTTGTAATCGTAGCTATACGAGTATTATAGCGCCACCTCCTGGAGAGAACATTACACTTGGAATAAACACTGCCAGCAAAAAACCTGAGATTTTCCTTCTCCGTTTGATAGACACGTGATTTCTTAGTTGATGAACATGAATATTTATAAATGAAGTATGGACAATTCCAAAACATGTGAATATTCTGTGATTAAAGTAAAACCCAGGACATTAGGGGTATAACTTCCTTCCTTTAGTCTTTAGACATCCCGCATTCCTCTGTGCAGTTTCTCATTTCTTCAGGATTATAATAATTACTCTTAATATAGTACTTTTTTTTTTTTTCTAAATGAAATGAAACCGAGCACAGAAAGACTGGCCAGTTTATAAAATCATGACGTTCCTTTTGGTCGTGAGGATGGAGCAGTAATGCAGTAATGAGCAGCGTGAGGTGATCATGTGATCGCGCCGGTTGTAAATAAATTGAATCTGTGTGAATTGGACAGACGTGAGGATGGAGGAGTTTCTGTACGAGAAGCTGGACAGGAAAATCCCAGCGCGAGTCAACAACCACGAGCTGCTGGGGGAGTGCATGATCGACGCCGGGCACGAGTTCGGCCCTGGAACGGCATACGGTGAACAACACGTACACCAGCTGCCATGAAACACGTCTGATAAACAGTCCATACTGTTGTTATAACTCACTGTTTAATCTTGTGTCTGTGTGTGTGTGTGTGTGTGTGTGTGTGTGAGTGTGAGAGTGTCTGTGTGTGTGTGAGAGAGTGTGTGTGTGTTTGTGCGTGCAAGAGAGTGTGTGTGTGTTTTTGCGAGAGAGAGAGTGTGTGCGCGCGTGCGTGCGAGAGAGAGAGAGAGAGTGTGTGTGTGTGTGTGTGTGTGTGTGTGTGTGTGTGATGACTCTAAGCAGGGTGGTGTTCATGCTTGTGCCCCTCCTCCTGCAGGCGGCGCTCTGGTTAAATGCGGTGAGGTGGAGAAGCAGCTCGGCGGCTCGGAGCGAGAGTTCATCCAGAGCGCAGCCGTTAACTTCCTCACTCCCTTCAGGAACTTTATCGATGGAGATTATAAAACCATCTCGGTGAGTGTCGCAGTTAAACCCGTGTTTATTAAACGCATGCACGCGCTCGGGCTTTATCGGCCGTGTGTGAGAGTGCACGTGTCCGTCATCATGCACCGTAAACGTGAGAGGTTATAAACCCTGCTTCAGTACTTTACACGTGGTTGTGATCGTTACTGTACAGGACGTCAGCAGGTACACTGTACTGTCTCCACCTTTAACTTTCATTTTTATGAGCAGTTATCCATTTCTAATTGTTTAAAAAAAAAATTTTATCAAAGATGGAATTTTTTCTTGATGCCATTTGCTATTAAATACAGTTTATACATATTTATTTATTTTACATGAATTGTATTTTAATCCTTAAAAATAGATATTTGTTTTGTGCAACAAAAAGTAATTAATATTATCATTATGAACAGTGCGTGTGTGCGCGTGTGTGCGTGTGTGTGTGTGTGTGCGTGTGTGTGTGTGTGTGCGTGCGCGTGTGTGTGTGTGCACAGAAGGAGCGTAAACTGCTGCAGGTGAAACGCCTCGACCTGGATGCGGCTAAAACACGACTAAAGAAAGCTCGAGTAGCAGACGCTCGCTCTGCAGTGGGTAACACCACCATCACACACACACACACACACACACACACACACACACACACACACACAACACCTATCTGTCTGTGTTGATGGATTTCTTGCCCCTAAAATAAAGACAATAAAGAGCGAGCCGCATCTCTCGACTCACGGATGAAACGATGGCGGGGTGAAGAGCTGCAGAGGATGATCATCACTCGCACATCTGCCTCTCTCAATCTGTATTAATGCACTAACTAACTCAACACCACGCTGTGATGCCAAACTAGAACCCAAGTGTGTTCTTTTACATCACAGCTCAGTCTGGAGTGTGTTACTCCTCTCACCCCACAGCGGTTCAGCAGCCATTCATAAATGAAACGGTGGTTAAATGATGAATGACACGTCACGCATTTTAGCACTTAATAGTTGCGTTAAATGTTGTGAAAAATGTGTTTATATTTGTGATTGACACACACACACTCTCTCTCTCACACACACACACACACACACACACACTGTATCTCACTCACTCCCCCTCCGACTGTTATGAAGTCTGCCTGCTTTAACGCTGACACTGGAGACGCCTTCCTTAAATGTTAAATAAATATCTTCTAACATCATATCAAAGATTCTGCATGTTACTTTGTTAAACAACGACACGTTTTAAAGTTCGGTATTTTATTATAATTATTAGATTACGTGGTGCGTGCACTGTACATGTCCTTGTGAATGAGCTGTTACTATGGAAACGATAATGCATTAGAGCAAGCGCATTAATATAAAGCTGTCGTTAATGTCCCAGTCAGAACGGCCCTGTGCTGTTCTACAGGAGTGCTGCACCGTCTGGCCAATCAGAGCTGAGAGCTCAACCGCTCCGTCGTGCCAGTGTGTGTGTGTGTGTGTATATATATAATCATGCTACCACTTTTTACACCCCCCAAACACACCAAAACACACACTCACAAAAATGCCAAACACCCAAAACGTGACCCTGAACAGCACACTGCCGCTGCAGCTCGCTCGCTGATAAACTTATTTACAGTTTTTTCTCCTCCCCAGGGTCCGTTAGCTATTCTGCAATAGTTACACACACACACATACACACACACTTCTCTAAGCTCAGATCTAAGATGTTCTTCTCTGATAATGTTTCTTCCTCTTTTCTAACCCACTTGTTTTTTATCCTGTCCTGTGCTTTAACGAGCAGGAGTTTAGCTCCGCCCCCTCGCCAGGAGAGGAGTACGTGTTTTCTTACATGCTCTCCTTCTTGCATGCCAAATGGCTGAAGGTTTGTCCTGGTGTGCGTGCGTGCGTGTGTGTGTGTGTGCGCGCACCCGATCATTCAGTGTTTCTTCCTCTTTCTTAAGTTTTCTGATTATTTATTACATTTCCTGAAAGTAAGTGCACCTTTAATGTGTTGTTTTGTGCGCCGTGTGTATAAAAACAAAGACTGTGTATTTGTATATGTACATGTATATTTTGGGTTTAGTTTTCGATAGCTGATGAGTAAGGGCGTTTTCACACTTCAGTCCACACCCGGGACCGATTCTGAACTCGTTAGGGGTGGAGCTTACAGTCACATTTTTACCTTTACGTGGAATACTGTAGTTTCCTAGAGAAAACCCATAAAAGAAAACGCACACCAAGGGACTTTCCCTCATTTTCTTTCCAGTTTGGAAATTGCCATTTGGCAGTTCCCCGTGATTGTCTGGTGTGTCTGTGATTGACAGGAGAGAGACTATGCCCCTCCCACTCAGATCGCACACAGTGTTCTTCGTTCCTGGCCGTGGCTTCATCCGGATTTGAAATTGTGATCTCATGGTGATAATGCAAACACTTTTCAGTCGCACCACTCAGGAGCCGCGTGTGTGCGTGCGCGTGTGCGTGCGTGCTGCGTCTGAGTGTTTTCGGCGTGTTGTGTCCATGCATCTTTCTGAGACTCTCATTAGTGGTGAGCTCATAACCAGTAGAGAAGCTGATTACATTTTGGATTTGATCCAAACGCTCAATGTCACAGCAAGGTCAAACATCTGAAATAGATTTTCTTCAGTAGCTTCTTGCCATTTGAAGTGTATTTCAGAGGAAGTTCTGGTGTATTAATTAGTAAAAAGAAGTCCGAGAGCTTCTCTGGAGCAACAGCTTTAACACCTCACTAAATGTACCGAACCCTTAGAGGAGAGGAACGGTCCCAACCAGTGTGAAAACGGCCTTACACTGGATATACTGACGTTAGCTGCATGTGCTGCATGGATTAAGGGTTTTTTGCCCCACAAATTAAATCGTTTCTGATAAAATCGTGTTCCTGTTTCTCAATGCTGGCCAGTTCTGGGCTCAGGAGATCCAGCAGGTAAGCGTGAACATGGCTGAACTGTGTTCTTCACGTGCTCTGTTCAGGACTGTGTTATTCTTTTCTGTAATGGACATGACGTCTACGATCGCTTCATCCAGCTGTGTATATGAGGTTAAAGCGAGATTAGAAACGTGTGTGTGTGTGTGTGTGTGTGTGTGTGTGTGTGTGTTCCTCAGGCGGAGACGGAGCTGAGGATAGCTCAGAGTGAGTTTGATCGGCAGTCGGAAATCACCAGGTTACTGCTGGAGGGAATCGGCAGCACTCACGTACGTACACTTAACACACACGCGCACACACACACACACACACACACACACACACACATGTACAGTGTGTGCATCACTCAAACACAGCAGTAATATCCAGCTCAAAGGCTCCGCCCACAACGTGTTACAATTCTTACAAAAGCTTCAGAATGTTGCGGCCTACAACCTGATTGGCTGTTTGCACGTGCAAACACACATGAACACACACCCACACGTGCACGTGCAAAACAGTGGTGAATAAACAATATGGATGAGGAAAGCTCTGTAATTGGTGGGTTGCGGGGTGAGTGTGGGCGGAGCTTGGCCTCATAAAATGAGGAAAGTAATGATGATGGTGACATCTGTGTCCTGCATCTACAGTGAACTACTTGCTAAGATGTATTAATGTGTGTGCGCGTGCGCGTGCGTGTGTGTGTGTGTGTGTGTGTGTCAGGCCCATCACCTGAGGTGTCTGAGTGATTTTATCGATGCTCAGGCTGTGTATTACGCTCAGTGTTATCAGTACATGGTGAATCTACAGAGACAGCTCGGCAGGTGAGTGTACACACACACACACACACACACACACACTGTACTACTCTGAGCTTCCCTTTTACAGTATTTCTTGAATTGTGAATAAAATGAACATTTTATTCCTTCCTTCTTTTTCACTCTTTTTCATCTTTTAATTAAGCCATAAATTGTATAAAATATTTTTTTTCTTTCTCTCACTTCCTCAGTTACAGAACGTGTGTTGGTAATAAACGCTTCTCTCCTCCAGTTTTCCTTCAGCTTTCTCCTCCAATAATAATCAGCCTGCCGCCTCATCTGTTGGAATTTCTGTCCCTGCGACCTTGACCCCGACCCCCACCGTGACCCCGGGTCAGAGTTCACCGAGCCTTAGCGAGCTGCGTAATTCCTGCGGTCCACGCCGAGCGCGTGTGCTGTACGACTACGACGCAGCCTGCAGCAGCGAGCTGTCCCTGTTGGCCGACGAGGTGAGAGATGTTCATACATAAACACCTTCAATAAAATACAGTGTTAATGTCTGTGTTAAAAATGATATTATTACACAATATAATTCTACATATTATACAAAACTAGTGAGAAGCCACGCCCCCTACCCGAGCCATTCTTACATGCTGCGCTCCAGTGGCCCTGAACGCTACGTTTCATACTTATTCTGTAAAACTGCATTTTAAAAATTCTACTTTTTTTTTTTTTTGTCGTCTTGATGTTTTATTTTACGTCTTGTGTGAGGTCCTGTTTTAATTCCTGTTGTAGTTCGATCGTCCCTGTTGGTTTAGTCGATAAGAACATTACACAGTTATTTTATTTTCTGTATTTTTCATTCTGTGATGTACAGTCATCCAACACATGCATTAGTATAACTGTATGGACTAGAGTTCACCACCAGGGGGCGATGACACGTTCTTTTAGAAGCAATCCATAAAAAATATTATTTGTGCACACACACACACACGTTGGTATTCCTATCCTTGTGAACACCTTCCATTGAAATAATGATTAATGCAGCTAATTAACGCTACACTTGCACCTGAACCTTAACCTCAGTAATGAAAAGGAAACTTTTTTCCTCTTTTACATTTTCTTATTTTTGTTTAAAAACAAAAAATGAACACTTTCCTTATGGGGACCATCCAAATGTCCCCAAAGGCCAAAATTGTCAGATCTTACCATCCTTGTGAGGACATTTGTTCCCCATAAGGTTATAAAAACCTGGTACACACACACGCGCTTACTCCATCAGTGTGTAATTAACGTGTATGGTGTGTGTCAGGTGATCACCGTGAGCAGCGAGCCGGGCCTGGATTCTGATTGGCTGATGGGAGAGAGAGGACATCAGAAAGGGAAAGTACCCATCACCTACCTGGAGCTGCTCAACTGAGAGAACACACACACACACACACACACACACCGCCATGTCAGTGCCATTTCACTCTCAGTATTTGTGCCTTTTTTGCTCATTATTAGCCAAAAACAGACTCTAGCATTTCATTATTGTGCCAGAAAATGAACCCATTAATACTTTGCGCGTGACTTTATAACTCCAGAGTGTAACGACGTTATAATGCTTTAGTAAGTGTAGCAGGTGGTTATAACGCCAGGTGTAATTATTGCTCCCGCTTGTTTTGGAGGACACTAGATACGTGTGAGGAATGAGATTGTGCAAGAGATCATGATTGTAATCCTGTTTTTTTGTTGTTTGTTTTTTTTAAACGCCCTTATTGACTTTCCCTTGTCCACTTGGTTAAGTGCCCTTGGCCATGTTAGGGGCATATTAAAGTTCATTAAATGGAATGAACACATGGGAAACTTCCGGAACAGTGTTGAAGCTGTGAAAAAAACAAAGAAAATAAAAAATATAAATCTAAAGAAACTCCTTTCAACACATCCATTTCCTTCTGATGGAGTGTGTGCGTGCGTGTGCGTGTGTGTTCAACGTGTGAGACGTTGAATATACTACATATACTTATTTTTCTTAAGCCTAATGAACAGAAGCCTCCCGCGGTGCAGGCATTAATCTGGCATGCTGGTTATTGTGTTGTTTTAGCGCATGATATTTATCAGAAGTTAATATGAGGTGTTTAATTAGATCACAGTTACAGTTTGAGTTTAGCAACATTTTGTACTAACTATTTGCTTTGTCTTTGTTTCTTCAGGTTTGTATGTTTATTTGTTGAGGGATGTTTTGTTGGGGGTTCAATTTTATTTTGGACAACTTGAGAATTTTTTTTTTTTGAATTTGGAGATTTTTTGTTTCTTATTGGGGTGGAAGTGTTGCGTTTTCTCTGGCTTGATTTTTATTTGTTTATTTATTTGGTTTGTAATTTTGTGTTTTTTTTCCTTTAATGTTTTATTTGGCGTTTTTGGAGGTCTGATGGTTTGATGTTTGTCGGTGTGTCCTGTATGAAGGAGTGTCCAGTGTGAGCGCTGTGTACCAGGCAGAGGTAAAGCTGGAACTGTAAGGGTTCCACATCTTCAGGACAGAGAGGTTTACACTGCTTTGGGGAAAAAGAGAGGCTGGTGACAGAACGACTGTTTATAGCTACTATAACAGGAATAAACGCTAATTGTAAAGCACACAGATTAATGGAGCAGTGATGTCAGACGGGTCACGCTGTTTACAGGAAGGAACAGAGCTGATGTTACATCGTTAAACAGTTTATTTCTCATTATAACACTGTTTTATCAGTGAAACCCCTGTATTTCTATTTACACTGAGCGATCAGATCACTCACTCGGGTCCAAAATGTCCAACAGCGTTGGCTTTCACAGCAGTTCATGTTCAGGCCACTCAATTTTGTTCTGTTTTTTGTTTTTTCCTGCGAGCGGCACTTCAGAGGAGGTCTAGACGAGTTATTATGCAAATGAGGATGATGCACAAAAGCTGGAAACATTAATGTGACAGTCCAGGCAGAAATAAAAACAGTGTTTGTGTAGAAGTCATTTTTGGCTGAACTGTCACTTTACAAATAAAACAGTACAGTAATAATTGAAACTGTGTGAAAACCGAGTTTAACCCTTTTCTTTTTTGATAACATCAAAACAACAGTATCATCACACACACAGTATCAAATGACATATAAAATCCGGTTTTGGACGTGAAAATAAATAAAATAGAACCTGTTCAGGAACCTGTAACAGAAGCATGTAGGATGAGGCGCAGCAGTCGCGTTAGCCGTGTGTTAGCATACCTAGCCGTTGTGCTAACCATGAGACACAGCCGGCCGGCTCCTGTTTCAGTCTCGATTGTAAACGACCCATAAAGTGCATTCATGTTGAAACGTAAAACAGAAATTAATCTTGAACAGAAACACAAGTTCAGGCACGAGGAGGAGGACACATGCGACGCTCCCTGTGAAAACAAGCCGGAGTCAGGGAGCCGTTATCCCGCCCTCAGGACAGCTGCGGTGAGGGTGAGGGGGACACTGTGCACGGGAACTAGCGCGGTATACGGCACAGAAACCGGTGATATGCTCATGCCGGCCGGGGGAGGTTAATGATTAGCGGTAAAGTGAAGCGCGCGTCGTGTTCGTGGTTTATTTCTTGAACGGCGTCAGGCGGCCGATGTTGTGCCAGAAGGTTCTGCGCTTGGGTTCGGCGAGCATGATGACCTGCTGGGGCAACGCCGACGGCTTCTGGCGCAACAGCAGGTCGTAATACGGCCGAGTCACCGCTGGAGAGAGAGAGAAAGAGAGAGAGCAGGGAAGGGTCACGGGGTCAAAGTTCACACACTTTCAGTCTGTATCACTCAGGAGCAGGCGCTGCTTTACTGTGCTGACCAGGTGAGATTTTAATCAGGCTGTGAGAAAGCGGGACTAGAAGGGATCAGCTTATGATGAGGTCAAAGTTCACGCATTCATACTGCTAAAGCTGCACCCGAGAGAGACGGCGGCACAGAGACAGACTGGATTCAGACAGGCAGACAGGATTCAGAGAAACAGACAGACAGACTGGGTTCAGACAGGCAGGCAGACAGAAGGTACACGGCGGAAAGGAAGTGTTACTGGTTAGTGTTAATAAATAATCGTTAATCCACTGATGTATGGGATGTCTGAGGAGTTTTTTTTTAGTGAAGGTCGTCCTGTGAAATCCCACAATGCACTGCAGTACGTTATTCTATAGATGAGCATCAATTCTGTAGGATTTATCAAAAAGGTAAAGATGAACTGAGAGTCAGTATTACTGCGCAGTAGTATAAACACAGACTGCAGCACAGAGAAGCTCAGCTAGTGCAGTTACTACTGAAGAGTACAGCACCATTAATAGAGTATAGCTGATCAAATGTAGACTATAATATAGTATAGTTAGTAAAGAACAGTATAGCTAATATAGTTAAAGCGCTCTAAAGAACTGTAATATACTACAGCAGCGTGAAAGTGTCGAGAACACTGTATACTGTCCCTGAGCACAGTGCACACTTTGTAATTGTAATTAACAATAATATTAATATAGTATAGATTACAGGTAGTAAATCTAGTGCAGCTAATGTATTATAAAGAACTGTATTATTCTACAGTAAAGTTTAAATAGTGCAGGGAATATACGGGGATGGGAACTGAAACTCCGGTCCAAACTAGAACCGAATCCAAAATGCCAATCCATTGCTCTAGCGCTCTGCGCTGCGGCTCTCGCGCTCTGCGCTGCGGCTCTCGCTCTCTGCGCTGCGGCTCTCGCGCTCTGCGCTGCGGCTCTCGCGCTCTGCGCTGCGGCTCTCGCGC
>JAQQZX010000018.1:17421969-17432873 GCA_030068355.1 Notoglanidium maculatum | reverse complement strand
GTTCTACATATATGTGTGCACTGAAGGAGTTGCTTTTAATCTCATTGTACATGCGTATAGTGACAATAAAAGGCATTTTTGTATATATTATAAACTAGGGGTGTAAGAAAATATCAATACACTTGAGTTTATTATTATTGAGTTATTATTGAGTAATAATATTGTGATACTGTATTCATTCTCAAAAACACTGTATCAGTTTTAATGAACGATCTGCATACATAATAGAGCATTGGATTGCTAATCAAGACATCCCCAATTCAAATCTGGGTACCCCCAGTGAAAAGGCATCAGATATCATTTGCTTACATATTTTGGGGCAGTTATGGCTTAAAGGCTAGAGAAGGATGTGTGGGTGGGGGGAGTGAATGAACAGCACTTTCCCTTCCCTCTGCATCCATGGCTGAAGTGCCCTTGAGCAAGACCCCCAACTGCTCCCTGGGCACTTCAGCATAGAGCTGCCCACTGCTCTGGGTATGTCTGCACTTCTCACTTGTGTGTGTTCACTGCTTGAATGGGGTAAATGCTTGGTTCAAGGTATGCCATAATCCTGTGGTTTAATGTTTTTTTAACATAGATTCGTGGCAGACTGTGGTTCATTTTGTGTTGTATTTAAACCCCAGACCACTAGAGGGCAGTGTAGTAATCCAAGTTCGGCCATTTGACTCTTCTAATCCAGTGTAACACCGTAAACTGAGACAGGAAGTAGCGTAAGGGCCACTAACATTTGCATTTAGCAAACCTGAAAAATTCTCCTAAAATTAGATTTTTTAAAAATCGCAAAATATCGCCATGCTTACAGTTTCGCAATATATTGAATCATAACCCCTGTATCTTGTTACCAGATTCTATCCAATACACAACTGTAAATCATTAAAAATTGAAGTTAAAAAAACTTATATTCAAACTTCACAGTTCTCTATTTAGGCTTCCTATATACTTTTTATTTATTTAGATTTTTATTTTCATTTTTTATTAGGAGTTTTACAGTGAGTGGTCAGTAAACACTGAATCTGTGTCCTTTATTTTACAATTCTCTTTTTAAAAAATTCATTTTTAAATAAATGCTTTGCCAACTATATTAATGCTACTAGATTCCCCTCAGTGCTGTTTGCTGATGGACATTTCATTCCTTGGAGCCATGAGGAACGCATCACATACCCTGGTTCAAGCTACATTACTCCTCCAGGTTTCTGTACGCTACATCATACATCTTCAATCTTTTCCAGAAAGCACTGGTGTGGCTGCAGGCTTTCATTCCAACAAAACAGGAGTCACAGCTGAGTCCACTTGTTTAATCAGTTCATCTCAGTCCCCAAACAACTATTAGATGTGCTTCCAATTTGGTTGTAATGAAAACCTGTGAATAAGATTAAAGCCCCCGTCTGTACATAATTCGTAATATCTCAATCATTACAGGAACACTGGGTTTAAAGTGGGAATACACCCTGGATGCGAACCATGTCCATCCCCTTTCACACTTGGAGGCAATTCAACTACAGGAATGTTTTTGGGAGGTGGGAGAAAACTGGAGAACCCAGAGGAAACCCACACAGAGAACATGTGAAACGCCAAACAGACAGTAACCTGAGCTCAGGAGTTAACCATGAATCCTGGAGCTGTGAGATACCCGCTGAACTCCGAGCCATTCCAGACCCAACTTATACACAATATACACAACAATATACACAATATTGTATATAATATACTACAAGATCTTATTAAAAAAGAGCCTGTCTAAAAAATGACAGTTTATAGGTCATTGTCAGTGAAAACAGGAACATTCCACATGATTAAAGGTAACAACAAACAGACAAAAAGTATGGCATTGTAATTATTATAAGAGTTTAAGGGGAATAAAACACTTGGGGTGTGCTGTTAATAGGAAATGTTTAACTTCAGGGTGATAATACTAACTGTGCTCCATAATTCATTTAGCATTTCACTCTAACATCAGCACACACAGAGGTCCTTGCCTAGCCTAGCCTAGCCTAGCCGTACAGTTGTGGCTTAAAGGTTAAAGTGCTGGGTTACTGATTGAAAGCTCAGGTTCAAATCCCAGAACCACCAAGCCTCCACTGTTGGGTCCCTGAGCAAGACCCTTAACACTCAACTGCTCACCTGTACACTTTCTCAGTTGTAAGACCCATAAAAGCATCAATTAAATGTAAATAACACAAATTCTTTTTACATACATACTGCTCTCTGTTCTCCCACTGTTGCATGTTGGAACAAGGCAGTATCTCCTGTGGTGTGCAATATATTATCAGTATTACTAACTATCATGAGGTGCCCTCTACCTCAGTTCTTCTACTTGAAGGTTAAAGGGATAACTGTAATATTATAAGGGCTGTCTGCTAAGATAGTAACCTTTAATAACAGCAGTAAAATCTGAAAGCTGTAGGTTTTCTGCCAAATCGCACATTATGGTCAATCCAATCTTCTGGGAATCCCAGTAGTGCTCATCTTATCAGCTTTCTTATCTAGAACCCTAAAAAGCTGGTTCAGGTGTTGAAAGTGGAAATGTGGACTATCTCTGGGGTCCCTGAGGAGATTGGACTGAAAAAATGCCATAACTGTAAGTGGACAAAATAGCACCTGCTTTATTTCTTCATCCTACTCCTTCGTTCCATCTTCTTCTCCTCTGAGGTGACACTGTCTGATAAACCATTTCTGGTCACCGCCATTTTCCTGTCTCGTTGCACTCTTTCACACGTTTTTTGTTTGACTTTGATGACATTGCGGTGTTCTTTTTTAGAGAATCGAGAGGAGGTAGCACTTGTGAGAGGAAGGGAAGTTGGCCTTGAAGCTTGAGACACACTAGTGTCCTTCAACGGATTAGTTTGTCGGTAGCATGGACTCTTGCATGTTTCCTTAACTGAACTCTCTGAGCTGTTGGTTGTGACAAGGCCAAGCCTCTTTTCCTCCAGTAGGGATGCACTAACTGCAACATGGCTGAAACTGTCTTTGACATTTGTATTATTATCGATTTTCCCCGTTACATTCCCTTTCTTCTTGGGGATGGACTTCACAGACTTCCTGGTACGATCTTTCCTTGGATAGTTATCACTTCCTTGATTGGTGACAGATCTTGTTCCATGATCAGAAGAATGTTGATGCTGGTTAAGCTTCAATGAAGACATCTGATTAGCACACTGCTCGACTAGCGAAAGAATACTGATATCACTTGCTATACCGCAACTGATGCTTGGAGAAGGAAGCAAGGCTTGAGGACTTCCTGCAAGCTTAGCATGGTAAAGACTGGCATGTGGCCACAACTCTGACATCTTTATTTGCTCAATGAAGGAGGTACACAAATGGCACAGATGCAGTTCTTTGGCACCATGTTTCAGGGAGCTCTTGCAAGATTCACAAAGAGACTCTTTGTTTATGGCCAGCACAAATAACGAACTTGTTCCAGAGCCAGGAGAACATCCTATGGGAGACTCCAAGTCCTTGTTGGGTGTTGATGGTGAGTTGATATTGAATATTCTGAAGCATACATGACTTGTTGGGGTCCTGGATTGGCTCTCTGGTGTTGTAACCACTCCAGATTGGTGTTTCACTGAGAGATGACCCACATCTGCTTCATCTGGTTTGCTCAATTTAAGGTCAGTTATGTTGTCTGCACTAGGAGGATTCCCAAGATTTGTTGTTTGAACTTTTGCTTCATGGCATGCATCTCCATTATCGCCAGTGCTAATCCTTGGAGTCCCCAACTCTGCTTGGTTACCCTTGATTGTCCTATGTTTCATCCAGTTGACGATACCCATAGCCAGGGAAATTTCTGTATCACAAAGCTTCAGTAAGCAGTCTTTCCCTACCCAGTTACTCTGCAGAAAGTCATGGCTGACAAGGTCTACTGATAGAGGAGGTGCCAGGTTCTCTTCTGATCCAATATGGAAGCTATACATGGATAATGGGAGGTCTGGACTTGGCTGGCCAACAATGCTGCTCGGTAGATCCAACTCATCATCAAAAATGGGTGTCATTTCAGCCTCACTGGGGTCATAAAATAACTCATAGAGAGCATCTCCACTGTATGTGTCCCTAGGGAATTTTCTGGAAAAAACTGGTGTTAGAGCTTGCCCGGTGTGATCTTCCGTAGAAATACAATCACAGTAACCTTCATCGCTGGTGCTCTCTTGGTTCTCGCTTTTTGGTGTTACTGTATGATTCAGATTATTTTCTTGTTCTGTCATATTTTCGCTTGTAACTTTGTCAATAGGATATGTTGTCTTGTTTGAGGAGGGTGATATAGAAATTGGTGTAGAGGTTGTATTCGTTTCTTGGCTTGAAATTTGACTAAAAAGAACAGTCCTATTGATGGTCTCCCACATTCCAAACAAGTCCAAGACTTCAGGATGAGCAGGTGATGCCAGTTGCTCCATGCCTCCCTGAAAGGCAACAGGACTTCGCTTCGGAGTTTCGCTGGTATCCCTGCTTGTTTTAAGTTTTGGCATTCCTTCTAGAGAGACAAGATATTCCTCATCTGCAAATATCTCTCCACAACCGGCTTGAGAGCCAAAGCTTTTCAGTGACACAGCATCCTCGCATATGTTAGCACATCCTTCACTCGAGGAGTCGGAAAGTGTATCATTCATTCTGCGAGAACTCCTGAAATCACGGCATCTTGAAGACTTCTTAGTTTGTTTAGGTGTTGGTCCATAATCACGGCATGGTGTACATGGTGACGTTGCTTTCTCTCTATTGTACTTTTTGTGGACAAAAAGATCTTTGATGGCCTTTTTGGGCTTCCTAAGAAAGATCCTTTTTTTTGGAATGGACTTGGCGATGGAAGGCACAAATGGCACTTGAGGTGTCAGATTGCGATAATCAATGATTTCCCGGGTGTTGGCAGATGTATTCTGATTTTCATGTAGCAACCGATGGGTTGCACCAAATCCAGGAAAGCTGGCACTGTTAACAAGCCTGGAGTGATGACACATGGCTGGTGTCCATGCTTGATCTCTGTTCTCAGGACTTACTGGTCTATCTGGTTTAATGAGCATCACACAGTCGTGAGTTCTGCTCTTCTTAACATGATCACAGCTCAAGTCTTGAGTCCACCCATCTGAGAGACAGGGACTGATCTCTGGGGAAGGAATGTCCAGGGAATTTGGAGACAGTAGTTTCTCTGTGGACACATTTATATTAGTTTTTTTGACAGTTATGTAAGCCGTGCTGCCAGGAGACTCGTTTCCTCCAGCACACTGACCTTTATTTGTCTCAGTTTTAGGACTTTTGTCCCCTTGAGCCTGTTTTTGGTTATTTGACAACTCCATATTTCCAAGTGACATTCATAACTGCACATAGAAAAGACAAAATTAAAATTAATGTAAAGATAAATAACTAAATGATGATAAACAGTAAGTGTAAAATGCCATTGCTCGCTGTCTTTACTTATTTATTTATTCATTTTATTCAGTTTTAAACATGCTATGAACCAACACCATCCATCTTTTTTATCCTGACAATTAAAAATAATCACTTAATCACTACCTGTTTGTACTTGTAGGATTTTGAATGGGGAAATGGGATTAAACCAAACCTAAAAAAGCAAACATGACTACAATTATTGTCAACTTAAATCTAATCAAAAGGTTTGGTTTTTTTATATTAAAGTGATTGTGCATCTCTTTCATTCTAAAGCACTGAAATCTATTTTTAATTAACACATGTTGATGGAGGCTGAAGGAAGCCTACAGTATAAATGACATTACATATTACTGTAATATCTTTATAATTAAAAGGTTATCACTTTAAATTTCCTACTGTTGAGTGTAAGTGCCATTACTGTTATGCTCATAAGCTTAATATATTCATTCAAAATCTCAAGGTTTATATTTAATACCGTAAAATAGACGGTTTCTAGTAAAGATTTTAAAAATGGAAAATTCATAAGAAATGCGAGATACACTCCTAGTTAGGTTCCATATTTCCAGCTGTAGCTGTTTTGATTTACATAAGCCTACCGAAGGTCTGCTAACGGCTAATTGGTGTTTTGACATTAAAATCTGACAGAATTTCATGCACGAAAAGACCTCGTTACTTCATAAAATCAAGGATATGAATGAAAAAACGCATACTTTCGCACTAAAGTGTGTGTAAATGTAGTACGCAGCAGTAGTTACATCCGCACTGTTTAGTAGGCTAGTATGCGGGCTGAGACGAATCCCTCAGCAGTAACCATTGAGAGGCGGCGCGTGACGCTCGCTCGTGCGTCAAGCTGGCGCAGGTGGCGGGAAAATGGCGTTACCTCAGACTGCGTAAAACAGCGAGTTTGTAATAAAGGCGACCTTACAGCGTTTTAGACTCACAGCAACGAGTGACAACACGATTAAACCGGTGTCCGTACCTGTAACGCTGTCAGGAACTGCTGCGCGCGCGTGGATCAGGGAACTGGATGCAATATGGAAAGCCAAAGGGTTCAGAAACGCGTTTAAAATCGTGCAGATTTTACGTGGCACTGAAGCAGGTTATATACCGCTATACAACATCAATAGAAGCAATAGAAAGAAAGATTATAGAGTCTAGAAACAACACAAAAACTGCTTTGGAGATTGTTTTAACTGTATAGTCCGTCACTTCCAGTGGTCAGCACTGTGGCCTCACAGCAGGAAGGTTCTGGGTTCGAATCTGATGGTTGACTGTGGACTTTGTTCTCTCTGTGCCTGTGTGGGTTTCCTCCAGGTGCTCCGGTTTCCTCCCACAGTTCAGACATGTAGATTAGGTCAACCTGGCTACTCTAAACTGCCCACAGGCGTGAATGTGTGTGAACGGTTGCTCGTCTCTGCGTTAGCCCTGTGATAGATTGGTGACCTGTCCAAGCAGAAACCCCGCCTCTTACCTGGAGCCAGCTGGGATTGGTTCCAGCTTCCTCTGACAGATAAGCGGTGTAGATGATGGGTGTTGAGGTTAATTCCAAAGGTGAGGTAACACACAGGATTACTGCTTAGTTAAATGTGAAGTGAAACATGTCAAAGTATTTAATGTAATTTATAAGTTTCTTATTGACTTTTTCGATACCATTTCCACATCAGCCCATCAGTCAGTGGTTATGACTAATCTAAAACACAAAATATTACATACATTAGATTTCACGTAAGATACAAAATTCTTTCTATTATTAATGTATATGCACAAATATAAAAAAATAACAAAAATAATTGTGAAATAGCTGCAACAATACTCTCACTAATCTCATGACCATCCAGTTCTATGCTCTATCTGAGTTCTTGCTGCCAGACATTAATGCAAAACTAAAAAAGTATTGCAAAATTATTTACATTTATTAGACTGGTGAATAAATCACACTACAGTGTTTGGGAAAGGCTTTAAAAGCCATGAAAAAACCTACACAGCAGGAGAAAATGTTAAGCTTTTTTAACAAGCTTTCTCCTGCAACAATAAACAAAACA
The DNA here is from genome assembly GCA_030068355.1 of Notoglanidium maculatum. Taxonomy (NCBI): domain Eukaryota; kingdom Metazoa; phylum Chordata; class Actinopteri; order Siluriformes; family Auchenoglanididae; genus Notoglanidium; species Notoglanidium maculatum. The sequence continues at coordinate 17,425,452 of JAQQZX010000018.1, read as the reverse complement.
CAGTCGATGCATAACATGTTAGAACAAAAAAAATATTACTATCAACCTAACTGCTGTTTTTAACTACAATAATCATTACATAATTTCCAGATTCAGCTGTAATTCAGTTCGATATACCAAACTTATTCACTGTTCGGCTCGGTTAGCAAGAGAAACAAACATGTAGTACACTGAAAGATAGGTAATTATATTTTTACAGTATATAATTATACATTTTTCTTCAGTTGGAAAACATCCAAAACAAGGAAATGAAGTGGAACAGTAGAGAGGATCATAAGCTAAATGAACAGTGTTTGGTCAGAGGTACGGGCCCCAGCCCAGGTACATGAGACACAACAGGTTATCGTCTGTGGCCTCCTGAATGAGGTAGTGAACGTGTCCCTCAATGGACAGCGGCAGTCCCATCACTTTATTCCTGTTCTTTATCACACCCTGGAGACGCTGATCGATGTCCTGCACGTGGGTTTTAGCCTGCAGTAGAACAATAATAATAATAATAATTAAAAAACCATTCATAAGACCTTAATTCAAGATAAAATGTTTGTTCAAGACAAGCAGCTCAATTTAGTCTTCATGTTTAAACCATTTAAATTGTGTGAGAAGTGTGTAAAGGTAACACTATAACAGCTCAACACGGCTATCACATTAACAGTATTTTAAACACCTTCTCGTTGACAATTTCTCCAGATTCGTTGGCTTGTGTTTTTGAAGGACCCTTCACTGGTTTACTCCACTCCACTAAAGGATCGTGCAGGAACGTCTTCAACACACTAAGATAGAAAACAAATAAAAACAGAGCAAATTAACTTAGAAATCATCTGCCCTATAAACCCTAATCCTAACTATATTACTCTATTCTAAACCTTACAGAGAAGTTACAAGAGCTAGTCAAATGAAAACCTTCATATTAATTATATACAATTACTGTATAATGTTTCTACATAATCTCCATGTCGTTCAAGTGTTCCAGAACTTAACGGGTGTCCGGATGCCTTATTTTGTTTTGTTTTTATATTTTGTTTATATTATAGATGCTCCATGATTTGCTCCAAACATTATATTTTCATTCTTTTCTTGCACCTGCTCTTATTAGAATAAATTTTACACCTCAGGAGCACACAGTGATATTCCATTATCAGTTTTATAGAAATGTATTTAACAGAGTGTGTGTGTGTAAACCTCATTAACGGTTCTCTCTGGTCCCTCATGAGTCTCAGTGTGACCTCACAGGCTTGTCTGAAAAGCCCCTCGGTTCCCATCGGCCCCATGGCTTGCACCATGTTCTGCGTCAGCCGGAATGGTACGACCTCGGGAACGTCGAACGTCTCGCCCTGAAACACAACAACATTCCTGATGAAACACACGGTGATCTCTGTGCATGATGGAATGTAACAATCATACATTATTTAAATGCTGATGAGATTTTCCACCAGTGATGATGAACAACAGGGTTTTGTGTGTGTGTGTGTGTGTGTGTATGCGCGTAGGTGTGTACTGTTTCAATCCAACACGGAGAGTAAAATAATCAGAGCCGATTTCACACACACCTTGTTGAAGAGGCAGTTGAAGTCGACGTGAACACTCTCTCCAGTTTGGGAGTCAAACAGGATGTTTTCTCCGTGACGATCTCCCAGACCCAGGATATAGCCCACCATGGACATGACTGCTGTGGAGCGGCAGTATGAAGACCTGCTGTTGTACCTGTCGGCGCGCACACACGCACACACGCAAGCCACTATTATTATTAACAACGTCACCGATGAGGCATCGTTTTGTTTGCATGACACAGACTAAAAATTATTTTTTAAGAAATATAATCAAATTAAAGGTGCTGTACCAGGAGGTCGGGTCGGGGAACGTTCTGAGGAACCACTCGTGAAACACAGGAGGGTGTCGGGCACACAGAACATCCTTGTGCAGCTTCAGTTTCTCCTGAAACGACGCCGTTTTTGGCAAAATCATTTTCCGTAGTTCCTTCCCCGTCAAATACACCCCTGTTACATCAACATTATTATTATTATCAACTAATTTTCTTATTATTAATAATATTATTACATAATACTAATTGATGGACAGATGGAGTTTATGAGCCCTACACAGCGAACAGTGAATATGGGGCAGGATGTGTGCTGAAACACCTTTTTCCTTGTACAGTTTGGTGAGGATGTGGCGAAGGCCGGCCGTGTTGTTCACCCACTCGATGATGCCGCACTCTTCGTTTAACGGAATTACAGCGTACGTCCGAATGTGCAGATCCCTCCGTCTGGACTCCGCGTCTTTCCTCAGGCACTGAGACACAAAACCAAATGCTGATTCTCTCCATACCCGCGTGTGTATGGTGTTGATCATCCATAATGTGCAATGTGCATAATGTGCTCATTTTCATGTAGTGACACCTACAAAACTCCATAAAAGGTAACGTGCAGACAGCTTGGAGCACGAAATGACTACTAACAGAGAGGGAAAAGGCAGAAATAGAGAAACAGCAGGGTTTTTTTCATAATTTAATGATTAGTGCTTTTTTGTCTTAATTTTTTTGCCTTTATTTTTTATATTCTTTAATTAATGGCAATAAAATAAAACAGCTGATTTTCAGTAAATGTTCTGAATGGAGCTCTTCGTCCCTGAGCTAGTGAACTAGCAGGAGGATGTGTTTTTGATTGCGACTCTAAAGCTCCTCTGTAAGTGGCTCTGGATAAGAGCATCTGTATGCTGTAAACATAATAAACATAAATAGTGTAAACTCCACAGTATAGTGCAGATATTAAAGTGCAGTAATCCACACAGATTATATGCTGAAGCCGATCAAATCAAGGTTTAGACACAAACATTTTACAAAATTATGAGATTTTCAACACCAAATGTTTGTTGTGTAAAAAACTTTGCTATGAACAATTTACAAATAAATCTGTTTGTATTCAGCTTGATAATTGCATATACTGCAGATTTTTTTATGTGCCTGAGTGTTATTATTACTTTATTAATGAGGCAGTTGAACTCCATCAGCCTGCAGTCTTTCCTCAGGTCATCTTTAGGTTTGCACATCATCGTGTAACATTTTCCATCTGATCCTTTCAGTGAGATTTTCTTGGGTTTCTGGAGCGATGCCAAAATCTCCACCTAAATGAAAACAAACAGAATTTAGGTCACATGACAATCAGCAGTACAATAAGTGCAGTTCTGTGTGTGCACTGATTAAAGCGCTCACGGTGTCGTCGAATCCAGATAAGTAGACCCAGTGTCCGGGGAAGGCGTCGTGGCTGGCGTTGGCGCCGCCGGTGGAGGGCAGCGTGGGGATGAGGACCGACTGCAGCGGGATGAGGATCTCACTGAAACTCGACTCCTCCACCAAACGTTTCAACATCTTAAAGTGCACACTCATACTGAGAGTGGAGCTGTTCCCATCCACCTTACACACACACACACACACACACACACACACACACACACACACACACACACACACACACACACACACACACA
>JAQQZX010000018.1:17405070-17415566 GCA_030068355.1 Notoglanidium maculatum | reverse complement strand
ATTGTTTCAGTACTGCTGCTTTGTTTCAGTACTTTCAGTGTTTCAGTACTGTGGCATTGTTTCAATGTTTCAGTACTTTCAGTGTTTCAGTACTGTTTCTGTACTGTGGCATTGCTTCAGTGTTTCAGTACTATGACATTATTTCAGTACTGTGGCATTGTTTCAGTACTATGACATTGTTTCAGTACTGCTGCTTTGTTTCAGTACTTTCAGTGTTTCAGTACTGTGGCATTGTTTCAATGTTTCAGTACTGTTTCAGTACTTTCAGTGTTTCAGTACTGTGGCATTGCTTCAGTGTTTCAGTACTGTGGCATTTTTTCAGTACTGTGGCATTGTTTCAATACAGTACTGTTTCAATAGCAGTACTGTTGCTTTGTTTCAGTACTGCTTCAGTGTTTCAGTACTGCTTCAGTGTTTCAGTACCGTGATCTCCAGCAGAGAACAAGTGATAAACTCACCACTGCTGCTCACTGAGCCGTGTTTAAACCCCCGCGCCAAACAGCACAGGGACTGTGTTTACGGATGCACGCGCTAACAGGAACTGACGTCATAGAGGCTGTCGGTAACAGTAGGCCCCGCTGTTTGTAGCTAACAAACATTTAAACAGTCCGGAAATAGTAAAATCATTAAAAACAAAAATGAGTTTAACAATCCCCGTGCTATTTTATATGTGCCCCGGTTGTAGCTTCTGTTCAGCTAACGCAGGCAGGAAGATCAGCAGTGCTGCCCACATTAGCATCGACTATTATTAGCTAGCGCATCCATGCTAACTTACCGACATTCCCCGTTAACTGTATTTAGGCCAAATTCACTAAACTAAAATATTTATACATACACTTCATTTTATTAAGTAAAAATACATTTGTTAGTTTTTAAAATTAAGCATTGGCTAACTAGCTGGATTTTTAAGCCATCATCAGGCAAAATTTTACACTAACCTCAGGATTCTGAAAAAAATTCTCAGAATATTAATAAACCAAATTAAACTTAACATTTGCAATGTCAATTTCAATATATAAAATATAGAAAGTCAGACTAATCAAGCTTATAAAGCTAATTCTCATACCTGGTTCTAAAGATTGTTAGGAGGTCGCCATTACGGGGTTTTCGGCGTGATGACGCAGTGCGCACAGAGAAACTCCGCCCACAAGAATGGACACGTGACATGATTGATGCAGAAACCAGCCAATCAGAGCGTTCATTAGCCAATTCAATGGAAGCCAATCAGAAGTCTCAAATCTTACCACCTGTGTTAGTGGAACAGTGTTCCGACCCCTGACTACAGGGGGCGCTATACTAAACACAGAATTAACACAGTGTAAAGTCACTTTTGGGGGTATGTGGTGTAACTGGACTTCAACTGAAAATTTGAATTTGAGCTCCCCACACTTAGATATATGCAGCTACAGTTCAGGAATTATGGGGACACCGGCCCTGTCCTCATAATTCCAAATGTCCCCGTAATGTCGGTATGTAATCAGGTCAAAAGTCCTCATAGAACACACCCCCACACACCCCCACGCCAGTGTTCAGCTGCATACATTTTTCATGTTCATGACAAGTTTGTTAGAACCAACACCCTACTCCCTATTCCCTAAACAAAGGTACACCATGTAGTGTGTACATACTGTTGTGGTGCATTGTGGGGGTTCAAGTGTGCACTAGGTATATACTCAAGTACACTTTAAAACTCTCAAATCAGTGCACTATATAGTGTACACAGTGCGATTTAAGCACAAGATTAGAACATGCACTGGAATAAACACTCATTGTCTGACAAAATAGTGCACTAAATAGTGAATATAGTGTAGTTTAGAACTCAAACACCGAACAGAACAGTGACTGGCAGAATGAAAAAATAAGTGCACTATATACGAGGGAATACAGTGATTTGAGACAGCACCACACATGAAATGGAATGTAAAAATGGCTAGCTAACTAATTACTGCACTATATAGTAAAGAAGGTATAGTTTAGGTCTCAGATTAAATAAAAAAAACTGGCTGACCAACAAAATAGTGCTGTATATAGTGAACAGAGTGTGATGTGATTTAGGACACAGCAACAAATACTGAATAGAATGATGAATAAACAGTTAACAAAAGAGTGCACAATAAAGTGAAAAGTATGGATTTGCAAAATAGTAACTAGAATGATGTATGGCAGAAAATAGTGCACTATGTAGTGAGTATAATGATTTGAGACATAGCACCAGATGTCAAATGGAAAGCCCAATGGCTAGCCAACTAAGAAGTACACTACATAGTGAACAAAGTGTGGTTTAGGATGCAGCTGCATGTTTCCTTGGAATACAGGTGGTTTTTGGAGTGCCCACCTTGCTGATGAGATACCCAGCCCATGTAGCAGACCAGTCGGAGAACTTACTCCCTCGGTTACTCAGGTAGATCGGCTTCGTCAGTCTGGACCAGTTCACCACCTTCTGGGAGCTTTTATACCTAAAGAACACACGAGGAACGGGATTCACACCCACGGTGTCACTGTGATATCATAATCATGAAATCACACGTTTATCACGCTGTCACTTGCCTGCTGTTCAGATGTGGTTCCAGAATCTCTTGAACTTGTTCTGGAAATCTCCTCCACAGTCTGCGGCCGGGCGAGTCCGTCCGTCCCTCACGACACTCAAATATAGACAGCAGCTCCTGAAGGAAATAAAAAACAGTTCTGACACAGCAGATCAAAAGATTTTTGTTAGTGCACAAATATGTGAGTTTAATGCTGCATTCAGACCAGCAGAGTCTCTCTGCCTCACATCTCTGTGCTGTCGCGAGTAGTGGTGAGGCAACATGACAAAAATATCATCTCAATTCTCCAAAGCATGTTTACGATACATGACACGTATCTTGATATGCAGGTTTACTCATCAACTGCCAGCAAAACAGTATTTGTATTTAAAAAACACCTGTTCAAGAAGGCTTTAAGGTTATTCCGCTCATCAGGGATATCTCAGATGATTTTCATAATCTCTACAGATTAATATTTTGGTTTATATAGCTGAGATCAGGGGATCAGGGCATTGTAGCTGGGATTGGGAGGATTGTAGCTGGGATAGGGGTGCTGTAGTGCTCCACACCTGCATGGCGTAGGCGGCCGCGTCCTGAGCTCGCACGTTGTCGGCATACGCCAGGAACGTTCTGGTGAGTTCAGTCAACAGCCCGAAGGCAAAGTCTGGATCATCAATCCCACTCTGCCGAGAAAAAAACACAAGCCAATAAATACTTTTTAGCAACACGTACTGTTTGCACAACTTCAGTGGTACGAATTTAAAATTCACGAGCTGCAGCTGAACGTGTGGCGTTCTGATTAACACGATATCCTGATAATATCGTAAACTATATTAAGATGTGTGAAGTGAGAGACAGTAATGATGCTCACAGTGAAGCTGGCCCCGCTGCGCTGTGTGTGTGTGGTGTTAAGATCGAGGCGTCCAGGGTCGATGGCCCCCAGCTCCCCTAAACACTCGCCGCACAGCAGCCGCGCCTCTGCGTTCACGTCTTGACACCCCAACAACAGAACCGTCACCAGCTCCGACAGAACCGGTTCCACCAACTCACTGTCCAACAGCAAACGCAACACTGCTGCCTGTTACACACACACACACACACACACACACACACACACATACACACACACAGAATAATAACTAAAATAAATACATGCATATCTGGTTAATTAAATATTAATTTAAGAACTAACAACTTCATGTATGATCATACAATTTATGTTAATTTTGTAATTTTTCACTCATTGTTATTAAAAGAAAACCGTCACAGGAAAATCATACAGGCCAGAAAGGGGTGCGCGTGTGTGTGTGTGGGTGTGTGGGTGTGTGTGTGGGTGTGTGGGTGTGTGGGTGTGTGATCTCCTCACCTGGTTCTTGTACAACATCTCCTTCAGGCTGGTGAGGGCGTGGATGCGCACGTCGACGTTTTCGTGCTGAATTGCGCGCATGGAGAGCTGCAGCGCCGCCTGGAGGTCAGAGCTTTTTGATGTTTGCTGAACACATTCAGAAAAATGGGCCAAGTTAATATAACACATTAAATAAAAACCAGATTTGGAATTTCACATCAGCGAGAGAGTTATCCAAATCCCCAAACGGGCTCCGCCCTTAATGACTAACGTTGAGCGATTTCACACCTTTCTGTAGTCCTGCAGGACCTTATGGACGTCCTTCAGCTCCGGGTGGTCTGGAAGGAAGTAGATTTCATGAAGGAAGTCCTCTACTTCCTGTCTGGAATGGGAACACAGCTATAATCACAGAGCGGAATCGTGTTTCTTCTCCGCCTGCCACTGCAGCGGCTAAATTATAATCACAGCCTGTTATTTATTATTTCTATTAGACTCGGTTTATAGTTTATAGTATTCCTGCAGCAGGCAGCGCTACCTGTTCTCCACAATGAGGTAGTGCATAATCACGGCTGTCTCTTTAGGCTGGGTGGAGACGAGGGGCAGGAGAGCAACGATCACATGACTCAATAATGGCCCCAAATACGAAGGATCGAGAGAACGGACGAAACAATCCCACGTTCTGAGGAAAAACACAAATACAGAAACTGGACATTTGAGAAATACAGGAAAATTTAAGAAATACAGATAGCACCATATTTTAATATTAATGAATTCTAACATTAACCTGAATAAAAATTATCATACATTTTTAATTTAGTTAATTTAATAGGAATAAAAATTCATAAAATAAAAAATAAAAAAAGAATAAAAATTCATAAAATATCCATAAATAATATCAATACATTATCTGATTATATACATTTTTGGGATAGTTCGAATATAATCAGTATTTTTATAATAATTGGAAGCAGATTTTAATAATTATGTTAATGTTAAAATGTAGATTTTGCAGGGAAAGATTAAAGCTGAGCTAGAACTCTCGCAGACTTTTTATTTTCCCTCTCTTGAAGTGTTATAATAATATATATTTGTAGAAGTTAAATAAGAGTATAATTAAACATTACTGCAACATTACAGTTGTTTTGGCAGTTTTGTTAGCAAACATTAATATCGTAATAATTATCGTGAAACAAAATATTGTGATGTGATATTTCTGTTCATCACCCAGCTGTGGTGATCACACTTTTTGCACACACACTGTGTGATCAGGTAAAGGCAGTGTGTGAGAGCTGTGAGCTGCGACTGACCGGCAGCAGAGCTGAGGGAAATCCTCTTTATATCTCAGCCCGGTTCTGAGTGTGGTCATCATCTTCACCCTCACTGAGCTGATGTGCTTCGAACCCATCAGCTTCATCAGAGCCATTAAGCTGTTCAGAGCCTGCAAAAGAGAAAACAGGAAAAACTCAAGCGAGCATTTTGTCCTAAAAGTCTGTCCTGCGCAACGCTGTGATGGTTGCGGTTTAAAACACAGAAGTGCACTTGCCATTTTCTTTTTCTCCTTCTCGCCAGCGCTGGAGCTCAGCAGCTGCATGTTGAAGAACGCCAGGATGCCCAGGAGCTTCGGCTGCAGATAATCAGCCTGCGGGACGACAGACAGGTAAACTTTAATACAGTTTTTTTTCTCCTCCAACTATATCAGATCAGACACGTAGATTAGAGCAGAGACTGGAGACTTGTTAAAAACATGAATAATTTATGAATGCAAAATATTTGATGAAATACTGACACGCCCGTCTGTCTGCCTGCCCATTCTTCTGCTATCCACCTGTATGTCTGCCGACCTGCCTACTGGCTTGCCCACTCAGCCACCTGTCTGTCTGTCTGCCTGCCTGTCTTTCTGCCGACCTGCCCACCTGCTTGTCCACTCATCCACCTGTCTGTCTGTCTACCTGTCTGTCTGTCTGCCCATCTGCCCACCTGCTTGTCCACTCATCCACCTGTCTGTCTGTCTGTCTGTCTGTCTGTCTGCCCATCTGCCCACCTGCTTGTCCACTCATCCACCTGTCTGTCTGCCTGCCTGTCTGTCTGTCTGTCTGTCTGTCCATGTTACAGTAAATATGTGTGTGTGTGTGTGAGAGAGACATGTGATTGGGTCGTACCATTATCTCAGGAGAGGTGATGTCTCTGGGCCCCTGATACGGATCGTCGCTGGACGCGAATGAGGCGAGAATGGAGAGTCCGTTAAAGACCTGCTGGTAATTTTCTCCCAGTCGCAGCAGCAGCTCGTTGTGGAGGCCCTGAAAGTCCTGTCGCAGTAAACTGCCCAACTCAATCTCTGTCTCACTCTACAGCACACACACACACACACACACACACACACACACACACACACACACGTTACTATAAGAATAAAACATGTCACAGCAGATTAAAAGCCTGAAGTGAGAAGTGTGTGAGGCAGAGACTCCGATTTCCTAGCGGATTGTTCAGACACCTTCAGGTAGTGGAGCGCTCTCTCCAGCTCGTCCTTGGTGCAGGAACACACCAGATGGGAGAAGATGTACTTGAAGTTGTTGATGAGGATCTCTCGCCGGTTGACGTTCAGCTGTTTAGCGACGGTGCGGATCAGAGCTGACGCAGTGGGACTCGCCTTCGCCGCCAGGTACGGAAGAAGAACCTGCAGCGTGCGCTACACACACACACACACACACACACACACAAGTGGAAATGATTATTTATTTAAACATCTCTACATTTAACAATTTAAACTGAAATTTAAAAAAAAATTTATAATGCATGACTAATAATCTGAACAGGTGCAAATTGTTTTATATAAATTTAAAGGAAAGAGAAAACATTTTTTATAGTTTAATAATTATGGATTAAATCAAAAATAAAATTACAAAAAAGTAATTTAATCCTAAATTTTAAAGGAATAGTTTGAACTAAACACACTACTACGAACTCTAGAGGCCACAATGTAGCGTAACACTAATTGTTTTGGAGTCGGCGCTCACGTTGAGGAAGCGGTTGAGGTCAGGGAAGTCGAATGCGTGTGCAACGTGCGAGAGGATATCGAGGGCGAGCTCTCTCTGGTGCACCACCTCCTCCTGTAAGGCCTCGCTGCTCTGATCAGGGGTACAGCGCAGCGCCATCATGTGGCGAGAGTGTAACGACTCCACCAAGAACTACACACACACACACACATACACACACCCCATCAGGGCTAGCATTAGAGTTATGTGTGTTGAGATTTGGTTCTAAATTGCATGTCTAGGGCAGAGGTTAAGGTTTAAGGATGAGATTATTATTATAAAGATACATGATAACTAAACAAAACAGAAATTAATTAGTAATACTGAAAGAGAACTCTATAGTTCCTGAATGAGTTCCTGCAGGACCTGGAACAGTTATGGATGATACAGTTGACACAGAGACAGTGACGTCATTACAATGACATGGAGACGGACGCTGGCTCCAGTAGTAAACATGACTAAATTATCCGAGTAACTCTTTCTCGTGAGTGCGTACATGAGTAGTGTGAGGTGGAGTTGTGGTCTGACCTGACACACAGGGTTCCTGTACTGATTAAAGAAGCTCTGCAGTTTGAGGTTCCTGGTCGAGGCGAGAGCCTGAATCTCAGTGTGAGCCACGACCGACACCTGAGAGGATTTAGAGAGTAAACAGTGGAGCAGACGCAGCAGAGAGAACGACACCAGACTGCCTTCAGCCACCCTGAAACACACACACACACACACACACACACACACACACACACACGGAGTGAGAGACAAAGTGAGACAGAAAATCAGTGTGTTTACGGTTATGCACGTCTTTAAACTTTAAGAACACACAGGGAGTGTGTGTGTGTGTGTGTGTGTGTGTGTGTGTGTGTGTGTACCTGCCGATCTCCCCTGTCGTGAGGATGAGTGTGTGCTTCAGTTCATTGTTTCTGGAAGTCTTTGCGTTTGTAAAAGCCTCCTTCAGCTGGGACACGAGCAGCTGTGGATAGAGATGAGATCTCATTATAAACCCTTAATTGTAAAAAGAAGAAGAATGTGCACACACACACGCACACACGAATACCACTGTTCAAATTCGGGTGAAGGGCAGGTGAAAGGCAGGGCAGGTGAATATTAAGCAGGACTTAACTGGTGTACCTCTTTGAGGAACGCATCTCCGTTCCAGCTCTCCAGCAGACTCCTGATGTTCTGGCTGAAGGACAATCGAACGTCCTGATGTGGATCCTCGATCAGATTAACCAGCGCAATGAGGAGGGACTGGGTGTTGGGGTCACTGCTGCTCACGTCCACGTGCTTACACACGTGACTGATGTTCTCTATAAAAGCTAAACAACAGGGAATACATTATTATTAAAAGTTATAAAGTTAATGGAGAGTTTCTCTGAGTTAGAGCTACATGGCTGTACAGAGTCCGCTGGGTTTCTCTGAAGTCTATCAGAGCAGATGTTGATCAGCTGTATGAATGAGAGACGAGGGGCGGTGCACACTCACCTCGCTTTACCTCAGCCTCCTCACTGGGTCTGAGCAGGACAAGGAATGGCATGAGGACCGATGCCCCGGCGGGGGACAGACGGATGGAATGAGTGTCAGACAGAGTTATGCGAGAACAGAGGAACTCAGAGAGAGAACACGAATCCTCAGGAGGCACATGGAACTGAGAACTCTCACTCACACAGCACAGTAAATGGGAACCGATAGATGCCATCGCTGTCCTCACACGGGGGGAAACGTCCTGCAGTCTCGACCTACAGAGGGAGAGAGGAGAGAGAGAGAGCGCGAGAGAGGGGGAAAGGGAGAGGGGGAGAGAGAGGGATGGGGAGAGAAAGCGTGGGAGGGAGAGGAAGGGGGAGAGAGAGAGAGAGAGCGCGCGAGAGAGAGAGAGAGAGGGGGAGGGAGAGAGAGGGGGAAAGGGAGAGAGGAGGAGAGAGAGCGTGGGAGGGAGAGGAAGGGGGAGAGGTGGAGAGAGAGAGGGAGGGAGAGAGAGAGAGAGAGAGAGAGAGAGAGAGATAAGAGAGGGGCGGAGGGGGGGAGAGAGAGGGGGTTCAAAGGCTACTGGGACAGAGACAGATAAACAGACAGACAGACAGACAAAGAGAGTAACGTGTGTACATATGCAAGCATGGGTTGGTGTGTAGTGTATGTACGTGAGCACGGTCGGTGAATGTACGCAAGCGCGGCGTGTGGTGTGGTGTACGTACGCGAGCGGTGTGGTTTGACGTGTACGTACGTGAGCACGGCGTGCAGGAGGCTGTGGGGTTTAGTCCCGAGCTGATGGAGAAGCAGGGGAAGTCCTCTCACTGCACTGAGGCGCTCCGTCTCACTCTCACTCTGTAGTGCGCACTGATAAACACTCACACGCCAATCAGCACTCGTCTGCTGAGGGAGGAGAGAGAGGAGGAACACGCAGTGACCTCGCATCTCCACAGCTACACACGTACGCACACACGTGAACACACACACACACACACACACACGTAATATTTTATTTTCAGTATCATCAGGATGTATAAATGTTTAGCAGTCAGTAAACGTGTGTGCCTTACAGTAAGCAGGAGCAATTTTTTTTGACAGTCCAATCAGATTAGCAGGAAACAAAGCCGCCTGATAGGCCGAGACGGAGGAGTGTGTGTTCACCCAGGGTACCGACAGCAACGCACACACACTCCGGTACAAACCGGCATCAGTCTGACTGTTAACTGAGAACACAAAGTAACGAGTTCACAGTTCAGTCTCGGCTTAAAACCTACATCTGTCCTCTTAAAAATTATTAATCGACTTTAACCCACGGGTCATGTAGACGATGGCGTCCAGGACGCGGACCGTTCTCTCCACCATCAGCTCCACGTCCTCGTCAGCGGCGTCGGCCATCACGGAGAGACACGCGTCCACCACCTGAGACAGCGTCCTCGACTTCAACCACACCAGCTGCTGAGTGAGTGTGTGATTCTCTCGGGAGGTCAACACACACTCACTGATACGGGGGAGGGGACAACACAATTACATGGATGAAGTTTGTGATGTGTGTGATGTGTCCTGATTTGTGTGATGTGTCCTGATGTGTGTGTATTGGATTCCTGTCTCTCCTTGTTCATGTCATATCTCCTCCAGTCTATATTTTCCTCTTTGTGCCATGTGTGGGAGTCGTTCCCCTGATTCACACTGACTCATAACTCAACTGCTCCAAATTTTGGGGGGGTATAAACTTTTGAGTGTGGGCATTAAGAGACAAGCTGAGTGAGACTCGGTTTCTGTAACATCCAGGCTGTAAAGAGGTTTCAGGCAGAAAACACTAACATTAACAGCACAGGATCGTATAAATCTGGAAACAAGGGGGTGCAATCTTTTGCCCACCACAGCAAACAGGTTGACAGGCAGACAGACGTGGGGGGGGGGTGTGTGTGTGAGTGAGTGAGTGAGTGAGTGAGTGAGTGAGTGAGAGACCTGGAGCAGACAGCAGTGAGACGCAGGATGGTGATCAATCCCTCCAGAACACACACACGCTGCTCAGCTCCACCACACGCCTTCAGCTGCCTGATCAACTCCTCCATCCGATCATCTACTGCAGCCCACACCTCACTCCTGCTCCTCATCTCCACCTGACTG
>JAQQZX010000018.1:17298712-17311400 GCA_030068355.1 Notoglanidium maculatum | reverse complement strand
TGTGTGTGTGTGTGTGTGTGTGTGTGTGTGTGTGTGTGTGTGTGTGTGTGTGTGTGTGTGTGTGTGTGTGTGAAGTTGTTAGTAAAGAATGTAATGATTCATTTATGAACAAATGTGTTAATCATCGCCACTCTGTAAACATTTCACTCTGTATACATGTGGAACCTTTAAGTGTTCTTCGTTCAGCTGTTCTACACAGAACCCAACACTACACTTTCCGCCCACCAGGGCGGCGATGTGATGCTTTTCCATATGATCTTGTTTTTTTAAAAGACATCACTACGATACACCATAATAAAAATAAGAAGGCTTTATTCAGCACTGCGATAAAATACAAAACAAAAATACACATTTTATTTATAAAGAAGTTCTAAATTATATTCAGTACTAAAAAGAGCAATCTTTAACCTGTACACTTTAACATGTCCTCATTTTCTGCGTACAATTTGAATGTTGAAGTACAAACTTTTTTAAATTGTTAAAAAAGATGAATTAAAATATATCAGGATATCTACACTCAGAAAAGTGCACTGTTGCTCGTTTAGCACGACCCCTATATTACAGACGTCACCTGTCTCGGCCCGGCCAGGAACCAAGACGCTTCACAGAGCAAGCCTTTATTCTGGAGGACAAAAACCCTTAAAGAACCTTTTCAAGAACCCTTTTTGTCTAAGAGTGTCCAGGTGCCAGGAAGCTGTATAATAAACTCCTAAACAGATTATTTAGTTATTAATACGAAGGTTATGAGCAATAATTTGGAGTTAATACACACAAGCAGTAGTTCATGTGTCCTGTAGGGGCTCTGTAAATAATTACGGGTTCTTAGCTGCCAAAACAAGGTGTGAGCGTGAGCGTGAGCGCCTCACTGTGTTTTTAATCTCGGTGCTTGGTACACTGGTTTACAGGTTCTTTAAGGGTTCCTTGGAGAATGAAAGGTTCTTAGGTTCTATAAAAAGGTTTTGAGAGGAAAACACTTTGTGGTGTTCTAAATAAATATCTAAGTTACAGCTCAACACTTAAGAGTTCTGCATTTTTAAGAGAGTAGAATGTGGAATTTTACTGGACTTTTACAGAACGGAATGAAATATGAAAGCTGGTCTTTGACTAAATGAGTCTGTAGATGGTGGTGATAAATTAAAGACCACTTAATTCTGGAAATGTTCTGTTTCTGACCTTTATGTAACCTTCCCACAACCGTACTGTGATTCTTGTCCTGATCAAACCATTAAAATCATCTTTATTACATAACGCTGCTTTATTTTCTCTGTTTGACGTCCCGGTGTGGTTTCATCACGCTTTGTGGCTGAACACTGGTAATATAAGTGTTAAATAATCCACGCTGTGTTGATGAGCTAATGTTATTCATCTGTAACGGATTATTGGTCCAGATTTGTGTTGATTTGAAAATGCAGTTAACAAGAGTAATGAATAAAATGTTGAATAAATTGCTGTTGTGTTGATTTTATGAACATAAATAAATGCTCATAAATGTTTACTCATAACAGAATGAAGATGTTAATTCCATTTTTTAATGTACCAGTAACATAATTACATATAATAAATATGAATAATTAATGGTAATTTGCATATCACAAATGGATTTCAGATAATTAAATGATTAAGAGGATAAAGAGAACATATATATAGCATCATATATATATCATTTTTATCATATATTACTGGGAGGATTATTGTCTAAAAAAAAGTATATATTTTGTGGTCCATGTATAGAAATTATATACATTACAAATATCTATACATGGACCACAAAAATATACTTTTTTAGACAATAATCCTCCCAGTAATATATGATAAAAATGTTATACTTATTTGAATAATTTACCTTTCATTCTTCTCTAACAATCTATAATATAATGTTCCTCGGAGACTGAGCGATCGCCTGGTAATGACGCGTTTCTACAGCAGTGAACTGATTGGTCGCTGCAACTGTCAATCATTGTGCCGTGGGTGGGTCGCGAGGGGAAGAAAATGGCTACCCTGTCTGTTAGCGAGCCTCAGGAGATGGAAGGTGAGTTAAAAACCGTTACTAGTCGCTAGCGCTGATGTTTACCTGGTAATTAGTCACATCATGACGGCGATATTTATTTCACCTTGCTATTATTTGTAAATTTGGGTAATATTTTTTATTCTTTGCACTCAGCGTACAAACCCTTTCCCATCATTCATTCGGCTAACTAGCATGCTAGCGTTGTGTGATTGTTTATGTTTGAAAGACTGGCAACGTTAGCTTAGCGTAAGGTTTAGTATAGTAGCTGAAATAGCGTTTTTTTTCATCCGCTCGTTTCCTGACAAAACCCGCCTTCTTACGTGGTTGGCTGGACGGATCATATTCCTCCGCCGGGATTGGCTGGTGTCTTATAGTTCTTTAAGCAAGGACGTTGATTGGATAGTGAAACTGTTAAATGGCGCGTGAGTACGAACTTCTGACCAATCCCAGCGCAGGAGGTGGGACGGGTAGGAATACGGGTAGGGAAAGGAAACAACCCAGACAAGAATATAGTAGCTTTAGTCGTCAGGTTATCGATTAATTAGCTTAACGTATGTGTCTGTTGCAAATAATGAATTTTATGTTTATTTAAAAACAAATGAATAAAAATAAAACAATATGGCGTGATTATTCCAGTCATGCACCCAACCCTGGATGTCAAATTAGCTAGCATGCTAAGCTACATAACATACAGTATATCAGGAAATTCTGCCACTTTCTTCCACTTATCTACACAGTTTAGCTTTATAAAGCGGTAGAGAATGAGCTGATGATCTCATCCCGGGATGTTAAAGTGGAGGAAAAACAATAAAATGTGCAGGACAGAAGTGAGAAGTGCTGAGCTACCTTAATTTACCTGCCCCGGTGAAACAGAGCACCAGTTTCCCTGCTCTGACACACACACACACACGACCCTGCTCGTGAGCTGATGTGTTAAAACTGATTTTTAAACTCCATCACTTCAAAACGTCATAAAATAAAGAGATAACGCTAAATATGTGTCGTTCGCGAATGAGTCGGTTCTTCGAACCGGCCCTTTTAGGTGAAGCCTGTGAGCCGACTCGTGTTTATGCTTCATGCTTTTTTTTTTTTGTATACTTTGGCAGTACTGTTTAACAAAATTTAAATGTTTTCATGGAAAATTGAAACAATATCAATTATATTAAAGCCAGAAAGAGCAGTTACAGGTCAGAATATGGCGAATTTAGAAAAAACATGCACGGAGTCGTTTGTGAGTTGATTCTTGAGGACGAACTGAGCCGAATGATCGGAGTCGGAGTTCCCATCACTGGTATAAAGAGGCGTGGCATGCTGAGAAGTTTAGGAGTGTGGTGGCAACGCTAGTTTAGTGTGAGATGTGGCTGTGGACCTTTTAGTGAAGTGTAAGTGTACTTTAGAGATATAATCACTAAAATGAATGCCCAGTGTAGCGTCCGAACACCTCCCCATTACCCCAGTTCTAAGCTCTGCAGGAAAACCATGACACTGGCAACCCTGTACTACGATAAAGGTACAGGATAAGGATAAGATAAAGATAAGGGTACTTTCTTGATTAAACACACTTTTAAGTTGTCAATAAAGTGATGTCTTCCGCTGCTCAGTTGACAGGAGGGGCGAGTCGGAGGAGTCCGGCGATGACGAGACCAAGAGGAGGAGCGTCAACGGAGACGTCGAAGATCTGCAGCGAGCTTCCACAGGTGAAACGAGGAGCTGGATTTATTCTCTCTTCCCTAACACACACTTACACACACACACTTCAGTATGTGCATTTAAACGTCTTTGAGGTGTGAAGCATCTTGTTTCACATTCATGTGATTTTACCTCATCAAACTATAAACACAGGGACACGGCTGAACCTCTTTATTACCTGTAACTAATTCAGTGTTTTTTCCTGATGAAACAAACCCTCACGGACAAACTGTAACTGTGATTCTGTCTAATGTATGTGGTGATTTTCAGCATTAACACACTTTTAACCCTTTTTAACTTTCTTTTTTTTTTAATCTTTCTGTTTTTCTCCTCCTTCAGTTCCAGAGGAGTTGCCTGTCGATATGGACACCATCACCCTCGACCCTAATGAGGAGGTGAGCAGATAAAAATGTGATCTGTGGGGTTTATTGTTCTCACAGCAGCTGTAGTTTCTCTGAACACTGCCCTGAATCACTACTCTGGACTTTAGCAGTCATTCCTGGCGTTCCTGCTGGTTGCCGTGGGTTTCCCCGTCAGTGCGTAGCTAATGCAGTGCTAATATCGACAGTCAAATAAAAAATAGAACAAAGATGTTTATTCTCTTACATTCACACAGTAAAGGGATTTAATGTACATCCAGTTGTGGGGTAATTTCCTATTTTACAGGAGTTGATGAGATGATAATCTGATTCTGGTGTGTTTAATCTTAAAATGTAGAATTATACAAAGATCATACGTGTCGTTCGTAAACAAGTCGACTCTTTGAACTGATTCTTTTTTTGTGGCTGCTGGAAATTCAGTTCTCTAACTGTGTAATTTAATTAAAATGCTTCAATGGAAACAGCAGCCGTAGTTAAACAGAAGAGCAGTTACAGGTCGCAAACTTAAAACAATATATGGCAAAGAGCTGTTTGGGAACCAAAAGAGTCGACTCTTACTGGTGAACCCAACCAAATGCTCCAAGTTACTGAAAAGAGCCAGAAACTCCATGGCTGGTCTAAAGAGGCGTGGCCAGAATTGCACATGCTGAGAAGTTACGCCCCCAAAGAAGCTGTGACTCTATAGAATGATTCTTTATCCTGTCAGGACGTGGATCTGGTCCACTGTCGGATCGGGAAGATCGAGGGGCTCGAGGTCTTGCAGAAAGCCAAGGTAAAGTCAGAACGTTATCATGACATGGTCCTGTAACAGACTCGTCACGGCCTCATGACAACATAAAATCGTAATTGGCGTCGTGTTTTCCGTCAGACTCTTTCTCTCAGACAAAACCTGATCAAAAAGGTAGAGAACATGGAGAGCCTGGTGTCACTGAGGGAACTGGACCTGTACGACAACCAGATCCGCAAACTGGAGAACCTGCAGACTTTAACCGAGCTTGAGTGAGTCTCTCTCTCACACACACACACACACACACACACACACACACACACACACACACACACAACAGGATTTTACACACACATACTTCTGTGTTTTTATTATATAATGTCTTATTAATATTACACACACACACACACATGCGTGTACACCTGCACAAGCCAGGCCAGTGTGTGGACAGAAATCTGTTTAATCCACTTAACAACAGCTGTATGATGTATTGTGGCGTTACTGGAGCGACGTGCTGATGTTCTGGACTCTGTGCTAATCTGCAACAGGCAGCTGGACGTATCGTTCAACCTGCTGAGGAAGATCGAAGGTTTGGAGCGTTTGACGAAGCTGAAGAAGCTCTTCCTGCTGCACAACAAGATCACGAACATCGCCAACCTCGAACACCTCATTAGCCTTCACATGCTGGAGCTCGGGTCCAACCGCATCAGGGTGAGCGCCGCGTTCCCGCCTACGAGATGGGATTCCTACAGGTTCCTAGTGCAGTAGCAACAGCAACAGAAAAAACAACAGCCACCTGCCAGGGGTCCTCATTGTAGCCAATCAGGACCCACACCTGACTTTACCTGTTTAATTAACCTCATTCAAATTGGTCTTCAAATGACTCAGGAATGTCTCCCTGCTGGCCTCCCAGTTTAAAATAAAAAAAAAAAAGTTAAAAAATGAAATTTCTTAGGATGAGTTGCAGCGAGATGATGTCATCAGTGTGCGCCTTTTTCTCCTCCCACATGTAGCACTGCGTTTGAGTCCATAAGAATTGCGTGCCTTCTCTTCTCACTCTTCTTCTGCACTAAAAATAAAGCCAGGCTGCTTTACATCTGTCGCAGGTTGGTGATGTCATCAGTGTGCGCTGCCTCCTCCTCCAACCTGCAGCTTCGGTTCACTTCAGTTCATTAAAAAAAGAAACACGTCAATCGCTAGGAGAAGTATTAAACTTGAAAGCCTGAATATTATTTAAATTTATTAAAGATTTAGTTTTTAGCCTTTTTATCGTTTTAACTGAAATGGCTCATATTTATCTCCTGGATGGAATTTCCAAGCAGCTCAGGAATCACACGAGGAGGAGGGGGGGAGGTGGAGACAGAGCAGGCGCACGTTGATGATGTCATCTTACAGTAATCTGGTTAAAAATGTTGCCGACTGACGAAATCATTTTGACCAGAATGACACACGTGCTCTAAAACAGCACCTCTTCTCTTCAAGCTCCGTGTTCCTTCATTCTAGATCATCGAGAATCTGGACACACTCACTTCACTGGACAGTTTGTTCCTCGGCACGAATAAGATCACTCGGCTGCAGAACCTGGACGGGCTCCACAGCCTGACCGTCCTCAGCATCCAGGTACGTCGTAACGCTCACGATAACTCTCCCCTCGTACACGCGTGTCCACGGCGTTCCTGCGACTGACTCCTCCCCCTCCTGCATGCAGAGCAATCGCATCACCAAGCTGGAGGGCCTGCAGAACCTGGTGAACCTGAAGGAGCTCTACCTGAGTCACAACGGCATCGAGGTTATTGACGGCCTCGAGAACAACGTAGGTCCAAAACCTGTCTTCCAGCCTAAACTTTATTTATTAATAAAAACAGAACAAAAGAAGCTCTGTGCATTCGGTACCGATATGTAAATTAGATTTTTGCAGTATTTAGATCCTTGTTTTTATTTGGTATAATAATTTCTATGCAATCTCTGTTATATTGAGTTTGGATGAAATTCGTGCCAATTCAGATCCTTTTATTTGTTCACAGCATCCACTTAGAGACTTTAAATATTTCCTGTTTTACTGTTTAATCTGTCTGCGACTGTGCTTTCCCAGAAAAAGCTGACGACTCTGGACATCGCAGCGAACAGGATAAAGAAGATCGAAAACATCGGTCACCTCACAGAACTGCGGGAGTTTTGGGTTAGTGTCGTGTTCCAGCCTGATAAAGATGGAGAACATGATCGCTGCACTCGGAGAGACGGATTTAAGGATGAGTTGCTTCTGAGTCTCTATCACAAGGCATAAGTTCCTGTTTAAAGGCTATAGATTCTGGTTTAGTTCCAGAAGTTTCCAGACTAAAGATCATTTGTGCGACTAAAGGTTCTGAAGCTTTGTTTCCCAGGATTAAGTTCCCGGACTGCGGTTCCTGGTTCCTGTGTTCTGGTTCCCTGATTTAGGTTTCCGAGCTAATATCCCCGTGGCCGAGTTTTCTGGGCTCTAGCTCCTATTTTTTTCAAGTTTTCAAGGATAAATTCAGCTCGGGTTCACAGGCCCTGTTTTTTATGCTTGTCGTCATGGTTACATCGTTGCTCACTGATCGCTAATGAATAAGGCTAATTAAAGATTTAGCTGATGAGCTATAACACAGACAAAGTAGAGACAGAGCGAGGGTGGACATGATGCACAGTGATCCGGAACGCCAACATTTACCTCAGATGTGTTAATAAACAACAGAGAAAATTACAACGTGATTGTGCGACACTCAGAAACGTTACTCAGGGAGGTGTCTGAAAATTTGAGTAGTCTGACAAATAACGTTATAAACGTATGAGCGTATTTAAGTAACCCCTCAGAATGGGGTTCCCAAGTTAAAGTTCCTCAGCTTGTTCTCCTCAGGCTGTGGGTCCCAGGCTCTGTTTCCAGGTTCCTGGAGCCGAGGTTCCCTGTGTGAAACTCCTCAGGGGCTGTTTCAGGGCTTCGGTTCCCGGTGCAGCATCACTTTCAGGCCTGAGCTGATTATCAGTTAGACAATAACGTGATATTTAACCGATGAGTATTGACACATGACTGAGTTCTCTGTGTGTGTGTGTGTGTGTGTACGTGTACGTGTGTGTGTACGTGTACGTGTGTGTGTACGTGTACGTGTGTGTGTACGTGTACGTGTGTGTGTGTGTACGTGTGTGTGTGTGTGTGTTTCAGATGAATGATAATCAGATAGAGAATTGGAGTGACCTGGATGAGCTGAAGAACGCTAAAGGTTTAGAGACGGTGTATCTGGAGCGCAACCCGCTGCAGAAGGACCCTCAGTACAGACGCAAGATCATGCTGGCACTGCCCAGCGTCCGGCAGATCGACGCCACCTTCATCCGCTTCTGACCTCCACACACACACACACACACACACACACACACACACACACACGCACCATGATCCTCTATTCTCGTATGCAAACACCCTTTACTAACACACACACACACACACACACACACACACTTTCTCCTCCCTCCCACTTCCGAAGTTTCTTCCATTTTTGGTCAATTAAATCACACACTATTAGATCATGTGTAAGATTACCCTTTACACTTACACACACACACACACACGCACACACGCACCCCATGGTAATGTTTGGTTTGAGGCATTAGAAGGACAGGAAGTTGATGGTGATCAGTGTTGAGACTCTCATCATCACACGCAATGTTTTAGTTTATTATCAGATCAGAAAAAATCCAGAAAGTCTGTTGTTGTTGTTGTTATTATTATTATTAACCCCGTATCTGCAATGTAATATCTTTTTCTTATAAGTAATGTAAGGACACACCGCCCACAGGGAGCTGTGATTGGTGACTGGTCCTTGCCAGATTATATTAATGAAACGTACGAGACTGTAGTAAGAGTCCGGCGTTAAAAACCAAGCTAAAAGAGAGAACCGTTTTATTTCCTGTTGGGATTTATTACGAAGTCAAGCATTAAAGACAGGCCTAGGGTGAGGGTTAGGGTGAGGGTGAGGGTGAGGGTTGGGGTCCACAAGAGACGAACAGTTTAGAGTTGGCTGGATTTGCTGTGCACTTTTGTTCTGGTCTTTAACACAGAACGGGAATTTGAGTCAGGAACTGTCTGTAGTTCCTCTAAAGGTTCCTGAACCTCAGTGGAAGCACACGCAGTTACTCTTTCATCCACACATCAATCTTCATGCGTTTGAAGTAAACAGTCTGAAACTTCGACATTTATTGATGGAATTGTGTTCTCTCGTGACTTTGGAAAATAATAAAAAAAATAACAACAATAATAATAATAAATGGTCTTTCTGGGCTTCTGTAGAACACTGGTTTCATATCAGTAGCTTTTCCATTCGATCGGAGGATCTCTGACCAGGTTTTATGATTTAAACCTATAAATTGTATGACGCCGTGTGCATGTGATTCACCACAACATTTTGTGTTTTATCGTGCGTTTGATACTGCGTTAAACACTATAGCTGCAGGAATGCGTAGTACCGCTTTAAAAAAAACCCAGAAACAAATAAATAGTACAGCTTTCGCACTGGAATGAATTTGTCAAAGTTCATTCATCTCTGCTATTTATTTATGAAGTCTTAAAGCTTTGATTCATGGGGAGTTCTGTTTTACTCATTAGAACGTCCACAAAGCTGTGTTTTCTGGCTCCAAGTGAGGTTTTAATGGCGTTGTTTTAAAGCTACAATTAGTAAAGTAAAAGCGGATTATGGCAGACGTCTTGTGACATCACAAAGTCTTTTCACTTACACACCTACTGATCAGTTACATCGTTAGCCGCTAGCTCGACCTCTGAGACACGTTATGTCACGAGTCGTACAACACATTAACATATCTGACTACAAAATGTAAGTGATGAAGGAAGACTCGAGTCAGCCAATCAGAAATGAGTATACTCTGTCAAAATATTACATAATTGAGGAAAGAAGGAAAATGTTTCCATTATTTAAGGAAAAAAAGAAAAACAAACAATTCACAATATCTACAAAACTCCCAGAATGCTGTATTCTGAAAATGTATCGCAATGTCGATATCCTCGTTCATTATTGTTATTATTGTTATTCAGTGTTCATGCCTCTTCAGGCTTTAGGGTAGATTTACTGTTCATCAGTAATTAAATAAAATCGTTCCATGAAAATTAAATAAGCATTTAGTCAGTTACAGTGTAGTTTAGATGTTAAAAAAATCACTGATTGTAGCTTTAAAAACGTTTAACGTTTCAGAGTAAACTGTCGCAGATGTTCTGAAGTAAGAGACGTGCTGGAATTGCAGACGAACACAGCGGGAGTTTGAGCTGAAGCTCGTGTGAAATCCAGACAGGACGATCTGTTGTTTCAGTGTGCCGTTTCCCCTTTATTATTGTTTTATTTTTTAATTATGTTTCACAACTGCTTGGTTGATTGTTTTGAGATGAATGTAATATAAATGACAATAAACTTAATTTCAAAAATGTTTTTACAGTCTCCAGTCTTTTGTACAAGTTACAAATATAAAGTAAAAATGACAGTCTGCCAAGATTTAAATAAATATATAACTAATGATATTTCTGCAAAAACAAAAAATTAGGCCCAAGAGACATTTATATACATTAATCACAAGATTATATTATACTAGCATTACATTGTTTTTTTTGTTTTTTTATTCTTTATTTATCTATTGCTTTTATTTATCTTTATTATTTTTTTTAATTGTATAGTGGCCTTGAGTGTCAGGAAGGCATGTTATACATATTATATAGATGTCTAAATATCGTTTTTTAAATTTTTCATTTTTTTTTTAAATGAATTTATTTATTTATTCTTGCCCTCTTATTCTTATATGTTTTGATATAACTTTTTTTAGATATAATAAAAAAGCTATTTACGTTTTACATCAAATGTGCATATAAACATTTTATGGGAGAAAATTATTATTATTATTATTATTATTATTATTATTATTATTTTGACTACACTACCCTGAATTCCGAGGCGATGACGCGCCTGCCTCCATGCACTGTCGTTGGTCAATAGTGCGCATGCGCAGTGCTGTTGTTGTTGACAGTGGCGGCAAGATGGCGGCTCTCGGAGATGCTTCAGGCCCGGGGCTGAACGGGTTAATTCAACAGTTCACTGCCATTACTGGTAAATATATGGATTATTTCTAGGTTGTCGGGGTTTGTGGGTTTGTAAATGTTCCATAGGCGAAGGAAAAGAATTGTGTTTGGTGGCAAAAACAGAGCAAAGAGTTTGAGGAGAAGCTGGAGGTGCATCAGTGTGCTGAGCTGCTCTCAGTGTGTGTGTGTGTGTGTGTGTGTGTGTGTGTGTGTGTGTGTGTTCCACAACCGGAGAGAAAAGAGCAGCTGTACAGAGAAAGAGCTGAAACTCGGGCCTGGACTTTATAATCCACTGTTTAGTTCAGACAGAGGAAGTGATAAACACACTGAGAAGCTGATAATGATGTGAAGTAAAGTCCCATTTCTACAGATGGTGCTAATGTGCTCAGTTCCACAGTGGAAGCCAAACTTGCAGGGAAATCCCTCCTCCTGCCTCTGCAGCTGCTCCTTCAACCCTTTTGTGTTCTCTAAAAGCTTTTATAACAAACACAGCTCATTTCCCAGACATGCTACAGGTTGCCCGTTTGTACCGAGTGGAAAGTAGTTCAGCTGCAGGAGCTTTCGTGTTCGCTAAGCGGTGCGACGTGAACAACATGGCGGCTTGGAGCAGAGTCGCATTTTAATCCAACCTTAAAATCATGATGCTGGAGTGTTTTGCGGCTTAGGAACTGTAAAACGCGGCGTTCCTGCACATGTGCGTGTGTACAGTGTGTCCATGCGGAGTGGGAAACTCAAAAACGCCATGGTTCGACTCGCAACTTTCACTTTTCGTTGCTTTAAAAGCCGTTTTGTATTTTTTTTTTTAAAGCCTCGCCGCTTCTTTTCGTCAGAACGAGGATCACTGTGGCGCGTGTGCGCATGCGCGGAATGAAGCAGTGGGCGGGGTCTGTCCCTCTGCCAGAAAACGGGGCTTTTTTGTATCGTTAAAAATGGTATTTATTTAATAATTTGTGTAATAATTAGCATGATGTGCACTTTTCTGCTAATTAGCATACATTTCGCGTGTATACGAAATATAAAATGAGTTTAAGGTCTTTTTCACACTCGAGGTCCAGGTCTTTATCTTCCTGCAGTTCCTGGAAATTTTTCATCATTTTTATCTTTCACATTTTAAATTCTCACTTTTCTTGACCATCGCAGGATTTACACTCAGTTTCGCCTGAACTTCACGCCTGCGGCTGCGCCTGCGGCTGCGCCTGCGCCTGCGCCTGCGCCTGCGCCTGACCCAGACTGATCTCTACACTCACCTCCTCCTACTGCTTTCCTTCTTATCTCTGTTTACTTCAGGCTTTTCCTCCTTTTGTTAGTTCACAGTTAAGACTTTTTTGCACTTCTTTCCTGCTATCGGCTTCTGTTCACATGTGAGGTTTCCTGAGAAATTAAATATTTCAGTAACTGCTTTCAGCCTCGCTCCGCGCCCGTCTGCCTGGGCGTCTCACCCCCTTCCTGATGCAGGTCAGCATCTCGACCTGCCGTTGCTGATTTGATTATTTTTTTTGTCTCAAAGTGACTTAATCCAACATTAGAGGCTTTTTAGAGGTGAATGCTGCAGAATGAACAAATCAGTTTGCATTGAGGAACGAATCCCGGTTGTGATTTTTAATGTTTTTCATGCAGCTCCTAGTAAATCAGGAGTTCTTTACACGGACACGCAGCAGGAGCTAACGTTATTAAACAACATAAATAGTTGCATTTTTTCCCATTGGAAATTTTGGGTGTATGGTGGTGCGGTGGTTAGCACTGTCGCCTCACAGCAAGAAGGTCCTGGGTTCGATCCCCGGATCACCCAGGGTGCC
>JAQQZX010000018.1:17285538-17298612 GCA_030068355.1 Notoglanidium maculatum | reverse complement strand
CCCCAAGATGCTGGGATTGGCTCCAGCTTCCCCGCGACCCAGACGGATAAAGCGCTATAGATAATGGATGGATGATAATTGAGTTATCTTCTGAAGCCGTTGAAGCGAATGTTATTAGATGTATGATTTTAAATATTGATGATGTTTGTGTTTTCGGCTGTCAGGAGCCACAGAGAGCGTGGGCAGACACATGCTGGAGGCATGTAACAATAACCTGGAGATGGCCGTCACCATGTTTCTGGACGGTGGGGGAGTACCGGAGGAGCCGAGTACCAGTTCCGGTTCGGCCGCAGCTTCGGGCAGCAGATGTCACGCAGAGTGAGCGTTTATTTAAAGCATGGAGGTTCTCATGTATTATACAGCCTGTTCTTTCTCTTAATCACATACGGTGTGTTTTTTTTTAAATCCTGACAGAGACGAAGTCCGAGCGCCGATCCCTCAGAAACAGGAGATCCTGGTGGAGCCGGAGCCTCTGTTTGGAGGTGACTCACATGGAGCACTGTTCATCATTACCTGATAATCCTGCCAGGGGCGGGGCCGGCGGGGCGGGGCCTGATCAACTGCAGCACAATGCGAGATATCACCTCCTGATAGTGTTCTGAGTGAACGAGCTGATGTTAAAGCAAATTATGTCGTAGAATTTATTAGACTTCATACATTTTACAGAAATGTGTTTAGAAATCTCGTCCTGTCACTATTTGATATTTTCGTCATATCGCCATCCATCTGTGCTTAATTAACTTCACACCTTTAAACATTTTCATTTATTTTAATTTGATGTGTATAAATGTATAAACACAGCCAGACCAGGCGGCGTGTAAAGCTCAGAACCAGACCTATTGCAGTAGAGTTTGCCTTTTTATTTTATGTATTTGATTGTTTTTCCCTTCCTGTGTCTCAGTACCGAAGAGACGGAGACCGGCTCGGTCCATCTTCGACGGGTTTCGGGATTTCCAAACTGAAACCAGTAAGTTCCATAAGGGGCTCATAATCACAGCCGTGCATTCACACGCAACAAGATAAAAGCGCGAGTGTGGAAACGACCTCGAGCTCCGGTGTGAATATCTGTTGGAGAAAAAACCCACCAGAGAAATGGGAGTGTTTATAATTGTGTGTGTCTGTGTGTGTGTGTGATGGTCCAGTCAGGCAGGAGCAGGAGCTGAGGAACGGAGGAGTGATGGATAAAAAGCTGAGCACTCTGGCTGATCTGTTCCGACCCCCGATCGAGCTCATGCACAAAGGCAGCTTTGAGACGGTGAGGACACACGCACACGCAGACAGACGCACACACGCAGACAGACGCACACACGCAGACAGACGCACACACGCAGACAGACGCACACACGCAGACAGTAAGGTAGACGCATGCTCAGGACAGATGGACATCATGTTGCTTCACGACTGCTTTTCATTTCCTTCTTTTTTTTATGAAACTTAAATATCTACTTATTTGTTATTGGGTTTTTTGGTGCATTTTGTGCGTGCGTGTGCGTGTGTGTGTGTATGCGTGTGTGTGTTTGTTCTCTGACCCTCCAGGCGAAGAATTGTGGTCAGTTGGAGAACAAGTGGCTGATGATAAACATCCAGAACGTTCAGGATTTCTCCTGTCAGTGTTTAAACCGAGACGTGTGGAGTAACGAGGCCGTGAAGGCCATCATCAGAGAGCACTTCATCTTCTGGCAGGTGCTGAAATCAGGCCTCAGTGAACAGCGGGTCCGAGTGTTTGTCCAGCTGATCTGACACGTTTATCTGATCATTTTAAAGTGACTGTAGTTAAGATCAGATAAACATCAGAGGCAGTTTATATTTAAATGCATTTTAACATCAGACCTTGACATCAGATTATTATAAATAACCCAATAAAGATTAAAAACATTAGAGTAAAAGATGTACAAGTCCTTTCTTTTCGACAGTTTTCTCCATTTTCATCTTATTGTATTAAAAAGGACCTTCAGACTGTCATGGTTTTATGCTCAATGTTTGTTTGTTTGTTTGTTTAAAGGTTTACCATGACAGTGAGGAGGGTCAGCGCTACATTCAGTTCTACAAACTCAACAAATTCCCTTACATCTCCATCCTGGACCCTCGTACAGGTGCCACACACACACACACACACACACACACACACACACACACACACACCAGGACACGCGGTGGGAGGAGCTTAACTGTTTTCAGGCTGTCCAGGTGTGAGGGTGGGCGGGGCAGTGAGCGGGAGTGATGAGTAAAATAAAATGGCGGCGGCACGTGTAGCTTTTAATGCAGCCTCGTTGTGTAATAAGACCACGGCGCTGTCCAGTTCTGGATCCTGATTGGTCAGATTTATAGGTGTTCTCTGAAGGCAGCAGCAAATCACAGCTTTATATAGTAATAATATAAATATTGCGCTCGTTGTGTAATAACTTGATAATAGTAGCAGCTGATGGACAGGCGTGTGTGGAGGGAGTCTCCAGTGTCGGCGCTCTGTAGCAGTCAGAGCTGAAGCTGCATGAACAGGTTTTCCGCTTCTTTGTGGTTTCTCAGTAACAAGCTGTGTTTCTTATTTACTTTGTGTCTTATTAACTTCAGGATAGCCGTGTCCTGGGCTCTGACCAGCTCTGACCGGCTCTGGTCGATTCTGGTCGGTTCTGACCGGTTCTGGTCGGTTCTGATCTGTCCGGTGGGAAATGGCTGTACGTGTTGTAGTCTCTGAGTGTTGCTCGTGTTGTCGCTGTCCGTGGTGCTGAACTCGTGCGGGCGGGGCTCCGGGGTCGGCGGCGTCTCCTGATCCCGGGTCGAGACGGACAGCAGATTATTAGGTCACATTTATAAACCATGAGGCATTAAAAATCCTTTGTTACTCCCATCTCAGTGAGACCTGAACTTTATAACTCTAGAAAATATGAACTTGCTGTATTGGATGATACAATATTGATATTGTGATTAATTAGATCACGATGCGCTTTTCGGAGATATCGCTTTTCAGAAAATGTACTTTTAATAAAAAATAACCAACAGAGAGAAACTGAGGTCAGATTTGTTACTGTTGTAATGTTTCAGTCTTTAAAATGGTCAAAAGATTACATTTTTCCTCCTTTTCAGTGTTCAGTATCATCAGATTTATAACGTCCTTTTTAACACCATGTTGGTAGGAAACCTGGAGGCCGCGATGCCCGACTTCGGGGTGGAAATGTCTTCACTATTGTGATATGTTACTGTATTAATGTAAATAAATGAGTCATGATGATGATGAATATTTCCTCGTGTCACTTGGTAATAAACAGGTCAGAAGATGGTGGAGTGGAATCAGCTGGACGTTTCCTCTTTCCTGGATCAGGTGACGGGGTTTTTAACGGAACACGGCCAGTTAGACGGACTTTCCGGCCAACCTCCAGCCAAGCGCGCTCGCTCCGTAAGAACACAATCTCACTTTACACTGAGTCAAAGAACGCGTCTGCATGTCTGCATCTGCCTGTGCACGACTGCATGTCTGCATCTGCCTGTGCGCGTCTGCGTCTGCCTGTGCACGTCTGCATGTCTGCGTCTGCCTGTGCGCGTCTGCGTCTGCCTGTGCACGTCTGCATGTCTGCGTCTGCCTGTGCACGTCTGCACGTCTGCGTCTGCCTGTGCGCGTCTGCCTGTGTGCGTCTGCGTCTGCCTGTGTGTTTACAAGAGGAGTCCATGGGATTTTCTTTCAGAATTTTTCTTATTATTCTTCATGGATTTATTCAGAGCTATAAATGTAATAGCTACTATAAATATATAAATGTAACATTTTATAGAATGAAAATTTACAGGATCGCAGCTTGCATTAAAGAAACATTGTTTATTAAAATATGTAGGAAATATTTCAATATTAAAATTTTAAAGTGCTAAAAGTGAAGACCGTGTAAAATTTTTGCAAAGGAATAAATTGTTAGTTAGACAACTATTTAAAAATAACTATTTTAAATGAAAAAATTGTATAACCAATATAATAATAATAATAACAACAACAACTTCATAAATAACTCCTTAACAAAATTGCATAAAAATCTAACATGCCATTATTGATTGTTGGAGATTAGTCAGATTTACAATTTTATCAACCTAAGTATTTAATAATTTAAATATTATTTACGTCTTTAATTTTTTCCATCTTCTTAAATATTAGGTTGTAACTTTTTTTAATTTTGTGGTACATTTTAAAGAGAAATAGGAGGATTAACACGGAGAGAGTAACACATAACGATCCTAATAATAAATAGTAGCGTTTGTTACAGACTGCGGTCATTCCTACTGATTTATTGTGCTTTGTTTGATGTTTTCGGATGTTCTGCTTTCAACTTGAATTATAAAGTGAGATTAAATGGCCAGTTTTTCATCTCACAGTATTTTACTGATGTTACCGGCTTTATCTCTACCGCACCGCTTTCACTCCTCCCTCCGGAATCACCGTCACCTGAATTCTGTCTCTCTAGCTTTTCTGACCAACATGATTTGGAAATTTGGCTACAATAAAATAAAAGTTTGCACTGAAATGGTGGACGTTGATTCTTGATATTGAGGCTAAAGAGTGTTGAGTGGTGTGTAACGTTTCTGTGCTGTTCCTCTCAGGAGAGTTTGATCGACGCAAGTGAGGACAGTCAGCTGGAGGCGGCAATCAGAGCGTCTCTACAGGAAACGCACTACGACTCGAGGCAGGAGAAAGTGGAGTCGGAGAACGACTCGGACGCCGAGGCCTTCTCCGACAGCGAGGGCATGATCTCAGTGGACGGTTCAGACAATGAGGGAGGAGGGAAAGACTTCATCGATGGAAGCGCGTCGTCAGAACAGGCCCTGCCCACTTCCTCGGATAGCCCCGCCCAGAACAGGAAGTCTCCACACAAAGAGTTCAACCACAGAAAAGAAGAGAGCAAGAAAAACCACATGGAGCCGCCGCCACGGCCGAGCCACAAACATGCAGCGTCACAACAACAACAACAACAACAACAACAACAGCAATGTCATCGTGAACAAAGTCACAAAATCACAACGTCCCAAAGCACACAGCCCGAAGATAACGGTACACACACACACACACCATGCTACTCCTTTAAACACATAAAGCATAAACAATAAAAATCTGTTATAAATACAATAAATTATCAGTTTAAATATATTCATATTCATTACTGCAGTTCATGATAAAGCCACAAGGGGGCGATGCTGCGTTAATAATGAATATCAGTGACTGCTCAGATGAACTCATTTCTCCTCATCCTCCCTTTTCTCTTTTTGCTTTCTCTTCCTCTTCTCGTTTTTCTTCTTATCCGTCTTCTTTTTTCTCCTCTTCTTCCTTATCCTCCATCTTCCCTTTTTTCCTCCTTCTACCTATTCTGCGTTCTTCTCCTCCTCGTTCTTCTCCATCTCCTCCTGCTTCTCCTCTTCGCCTTCTCCCCCTCCGTCTCCTCCTGTTCCTCATCCTTGTCTTCCTCCTCTTTTTCTCATCCTTTTCCTCTTCCAGCTTCTACATCTCCTTCTTTTCTTCCCAGGTCCACCTTTCTTATTCTTCTTCCCTTCCCCTTCTCCTCCTTCCTCATCTCCCCCTTATCCATTATTCTCCTTCTCCCTCCTCTACAATCCTCTCCTCTTTTTCTTCCCCTTCTATATTCTTCTCCTTCTGTTTTTCCTTCTCATTCTTTCCCTTCTTCTTTTCCTCCCCTCCTCTTCTCCTTCTTGTTCTCCTCCTCCTTCTTTTCCTCATCCTCAATCTCTTACTCCTTCCATCTTTCCTTTCTTTCTTCCTCTCTTTTTAAGTAAAATCTTTAAAATAAGTCTTTAAATATTAAAAATAAATCTCCCCTTTATCTCCCTTGCAGGTCTCTGTAGCCACGCCCCCGCTGTGTTTTGATTGGTCTGATGTTTTTTGTTTGTTATTTAAGGTCCGAAGGCTCATCTAATGCTGAGATACCCAGACGGTCGGAGGGAACAGATAGCGCTGTCGGCTAACGCTAAGCTCATGGTATGTGTGACTCCAGAATCTCCCAAAACTTACACAGGTTGTGTTTTGTAACGTTGGCGAACGCTGCTGTTTTTCTTCCCCGCAGGCTCTGGTGAGACACGTTCAGTCAAACGGATATCCCAACGAACGCTTCGAACTCGTCACCAACTTCCCACGGCGGAAGCT
This sequence comes from Notoglanidium maculatum, assembly GCA_030068355.1. Taxonomy (NCBI): domain Eukaryota; kingdom Metazoa; phylum Chordata; class Actinopteri; order Siluriformes; family Auchenoglanididae; genus Notoglanidium; species Notoglanidium maculatum. The sequence goes on along the minus strand of JAQQZX010000018.1, from coordinate 17,292,485 downwards.
GGCTCATTTGGACTATGACATCACGCTGCAGGAGGCGGGGCTTTGTCCTCAGGAGACTGTGTTTGTCCAGGAGAGGAATTAACCCCGCCCTCTCCGTTTTGTTCATTTTCATACTCGTCCCTCATCCGTCGTTCTCCACGGAGCCAGAGACGAAACGGACCACACCTTCATATTTATTTGTGAATATCTCGGCGCATCCCTGCTCCTTCCGGGCCTTTTTTCAGTTTTCCAAACAATAATCGTGGAGGAATTTGAGATGTTCGGTCAGGTTCAGCCAATGACTCCGGATCGGTTAACAAGTGACTTTAAAAGAAATCAGATCATTTATTTCTGTGAGGATTTAAACCCTGAAATGTTTCATGTGTCTGTGACATGCCCTTGTTTACTTCCCCTCGGTCGAGTCCCCCCACCCCCCCCCGGGTCGAGTCCCCTCGTGGCCTTATCAAGTGCTCAAGTGAAGTGCAGCAAAAAATTAAATGTGAGCAATAAAATCTGCCACACAATATTCCACAGTACACTTTCTAAATATTTTATTACTCCAGATCACCACATGCCCACTATAACGTGTGGAACATGTTCTCTGCTAGCTACTTAGCTAGTTAACTAGCATGCTAGCTAATGAGTAAACCAGCTGGTTTTGTTCTATAGCTATTTTGCAAGTTAATCACTTTTTGTACATAGTTTAAAAAAAATGTAATAAACACAAATCGGCACTAAAATCCGTCCCGGTTTCCGTCACCGGTCCGAGCGGCGCCGATGTCGGTGCTCCGAGGGGAAGTCGGCGACGGCATGCGTTTCTGTAGCGCTCGTGGCTCAGCGATGGATAGATCTGGAACGGATCTTCATACTGCGGAGGAAACGTTGAGGACGTCGACTCGTCAGCACGGAGCAGCGATGGTGTGGGACGTTACATTTATAGTGAAATTTCTGTCTCTTTTTTTATATGCTGCATCATTTCCACAAAAAAATGTTGATTCTCAAATATAACCATGAAAAGAAGTGTGTGTGTGTAGTTTAATTATTTTAATAATGCTGATGTACAGTGTGTAATCGCACTTACACGAGTGTGACTAATTCATATCCAGCATGATGGTTTGTTCCTGTGGCAGTTTGTCCATTTTAATAGGATGGAATTATAGTAATTTTGAGCTGAAGTTTTTCCGAGAGCTCCGAAAGGAGGCGACGTCACGTTAGAAACAACCGGAACTGCAGCAGAGGCTTCCACGGGGAAAACTCTCAGGCGTGATTTAAACATCAGAAGAATAAGCAAGATCATCAGTGATGGTGAAGCAGAATCACTGTCACCACCTTAGAGTTGATTATTTTCCTATAACTGCACGTCCCCAAGTGTTTTACTCCTCTCACACCTCATACATTCACACTTTTACTTTTCTATAACAGCATCTGTGACAGAAATGCAGCTGCAGATCACAGGTTTATATTAATGTGCTCGTTCTAATACGTTTCTATAGCAACAGCTCATTCACAGGGACGTGTACAGCGTGTGCTCCACATTCACGTTTATGGAAGGAGTCTCCAGTGTGAGTGCTGTGTGACAGTCGGCGGTAAAGCTGGAAGGGTTCGCACATCTTCCCGACGGGCGTTCACACTGCACTGCGCTTTCGCAGCAACAAAAAAGGACAAGCTGTGTTGTTTTTGTCTTAACATCTGGGGAGAGAAGAACATGAAGGCTGGTGAAGGAATGACTTTATAGCTGCTATAAGAATGTGGTGTTACAGGAAACAGTCCACCTCCTGTGATCCCTCTACTCCATCAGATTAAATTATTTTAAACCATTTAAAAATCATTAGGCATGAAACAATACACTCAATTCAATACAATACATCCAGTTCATGATACTGGGGTCACAATTACATTTTCCATGATATTTATGAAAAAATAAAAATGAAAATATTTGTTACTAAAAAAAACAACATTTTTTTTCTTATTCTTTATCAACTTAAGTATTCACTTTGTTACATAAAAAGTAATTATTTACAAACGTTTGTATTACAGCCACATAGGTATTTTATCTTTTTTCTTGTACTTTCTACCCTCTTTCTGAAGCCCCACCCAACTTGTGCTACACCAGATGAGGTGCACCTGGCCAGGTTATTAAGAAGCCATTAAAAGCTGCAGCTTTTGGTTGTAGTGGGGCTTCGATCCTGGGGACTGCTGATCATGGCTCCTTTTGGGCTGTGATTTGGGGTTGTGGCACTGTTGGTTTGTCTGTTTGTCACTAGCAGTGTTGAGAAATCTCATGGGGTTGCTTGTTTTAAGGGTGTTTTCATGGTTGGTTTGGGTCAGAGGTGTAGTGTTGTTTGCCCCATAGGGCCACCCAAGGGTGGGGCGTAACAATTTGTAAAGGGAAAACTGAAAAAAACGTAATAAAGGTTAATTAAAAAGTAAAATCACTTCCCCTTAAAACCGGTCCCTCTGTTTGCTTCTCTTTAGCTTTCAGCTGGCTGTAAAACAAAAGCTCCCATTTCTTGCTGAATCTGTTTGTAAATGAGCACAAAAGCTCTTTCCCATTTTACACCTGTTTTTTGTGTGTTTTTATGGCATTAGAGTCGTGTTATTTCCGCCTACGGTGACGTCACGTGTATTCCCCCGTTGTACATTACTGCACCCTCTGCTGTCTAAATTAAGCAATTACAGCTAGGAAAAACTAAGATGAGAGAGAGGTTCATTTTAATTTCTTTCAGTTTGAATCATCATAAAATTGCATTGGGATTTATTGACGTATGAAATATTACATGCCTAATTATGACAGTTGTACCTTTTATTAAAATTTGATTAGTTTTAACAATTACAGGAAGAGTTACAGGCTTATGGGTCAAATTACTTTGATTATAAGGATCAAAAGGATCACCACAAACCAGATTTTATTTTTTTGTTTCCAAAAGTCACATATGTCTTGAACATTTTCCTGTAGCGATACACTGGCATGCACTGAAAACAAGAACCTTGTATCTCAGCTTTGGAGCATGATAGGAACGTCAAACCTAGATTCCTGTCTTAGTCTCGACCTCCTTAATCAGTGGTGTGAATTTGGGGAAAATCTGAGAAAGCTGAATTTTTCACCCCAAAAAACACAAAGCCTAACCCCTTACTGTTTTTTTAGGTGAAAAATCCAACTTTCTCAGATTTTCCCCAAATTCACACCACTGATTAAGGAGGTCGAGACTAAGACAGGAATCTAGGTTTGACGTTCCTATCATGCTCCAAAGCTGAGATACAAGGTTCTTGTTTTCAGTGTATTTTAACAGGTTTCCCTACAGAACACAAACACCATCATTTAAAGGGAAGGGTGAAGGCTTGGCCTTTTGCGGTTGCTGTGAGTGCAGGTGGACAAAATTGGTATCATTTGAGTCATATGTACTTTATACTGCAACACCATTTTGCCAGTGTCCAGGCTTCCTAAGGTCACATATTAATTTGGTATTGGTGAATGGCAAAATGTAAACAAATCCACAAAAATGTCTCCAACACGCATGAGGGTGACTCTGAGGTGTTTTACTCCTCCTACACCACAGCAATTTACAAAAGTTTAACACATTTTATTTATTAAACAATGACACATTATATTTTATACCACTCCTGTTCTCACTTACGTTATAGCAGCTATAAACAGCTGTTCCCTCACCGGCCTCTCTCTTCTCTCTTCTACAAAGAAACCATAAAGCATAAATGCCTCTGTCCTGAAGATGTCAAAAAACTTAAACTCACAGTTTTATCTCCATTGCAAAGTTCTGACACTGGAGACTCCTTCCATTCATGTTACATAATTAGTAGAAGTTATCCAGCCCTGCAGTCCTTTGCGAATCTAAGGACAAAATACATGTGTGTGAATTTATTGAGAGAGATTAGGATAAATACATGAAGCTGGGATCTAGCTCGGGTCTCGCAGGTACTCTACGTTACAGCTGCATCATTTCTACATATACAAAATGTGTCTTAGTGATAATATTATGCACCCAAACACACTGTCACCTCAAACGTGCCTTCATGTCTGTTTTCTCAATCTTCTCCCAAAGCTATCAACTTGGACTGGATCACCGTCACAGAACGTATCATTACTCTAAATAATGTAGCTCCACTTAAAATAAAAGTTTATTAAATTGTACACATTTAATTCATGAATCTAAATACTGATTTTTAAAAATTTTAAATACAGAAAGCAATGTACTTTTAAAAAAATCGTTTTTTAAAAATATACTGAAAGGCCGCTTTATCCAGTGCTTTGGAAAGTTGCTGCTGTTTGGATGAGCTGCAGAAATCATTACACAACATGCACGATCACACACAAAGGCAGAACAAAGTCTTGTTCAGCGCTGCTAACTTTCAGATAATGAAGTTCGACATGAATGTGCAGAAATACTAAAATAAACAGGTTCCTGCAGCTGTTTAAACAGACGGGCCACTGACCTGCAGCACAGGAGACCTGGACTTGGACTCCAAACTAACACCATATATCACAGCTGTAATGTACGCAGTGCAGCATAACATTTACATTAATAAATAACTCCTAGTTAATTAATTCATTTATTTTAGTTAAGTTCAAATCTAGTTAATGTAAAAAATATATTTTTCATCAAATAGTACATTTATGCAGTATAAATAAAATAATATTAAACAATAACAATACATAGTAAATAACATTACAGAGATTTATATTCATATAACATAAATACAACAATAATAAATTCATTTTTCATTTTTATCATGTAAGGACTTGTTAGCTGCAGTTAAAGTGTAAAAATAATAATAATAATAATTTAAAAAGCCATGTAAAGCTGACAGAACCTGTTTGAGTGCAATTTATTAATAAATAAATGGCGCTGCATGAATCGAGAGTGAAGTGACTCATTTTCTAAGAAGTTAGTTAATGTGTTACTTGATTAGCTTTTAGCTCTTTAGCATGGCACGCTAATATCATGCTAAAGTGATATCAAATGAGACTTTACATACAGTCTGAATGTAACACATTCACACCACGTCGCTTTTATTAAAGAAAGAAAGAAAGAAATGAAATTCACGTGTTTGTGCACACAAAGTTGTCACACACGCAGGGACGGGATGAGGCGTTGTGTTGAGTTGTGTTGAGTTGTGTTGAGTGAACTTTACTCTGTAAACACTTAAACACAGGAGCGCAGCGTTTTTGGCCTGAATGCTGAAAGGAATTAAGTGCATTGTAGATAAACCTGGTGACCTTTCACCCTTCTACTACATGCAAAAAAGATCCTCAAATTAAAAATAATAAATACAAAATAAGAGTAGAATAATGACATTAATATGAATGTTAATTAAACTGTATGCTAATAAAAATAGTCCTTAAATATTCCTGTTTATTTTAGACAGAGTGAAAGCAGGGTTTATCTGTGTGAGAAATCAAAATGTATCTAAAAATTGATTTAGTCATAATTTTGGTTTTAAATTACATACATTATTTAATTTAAACTTTTTAATAGAAAGCAGTTTAATCAACAAACAAACAAATGAATAAATAAGTTTAACCTCAAAATGACCTCAACATCGTTTCTGTAATATAAATAAGGATTTTTCATGAATTAAATTTTCATGTGTTGTTCTACTCAGGGAGAGGAGAGCTCTGTCTGTGCTGAGGCAAACTGAACACACGCTGAACTGAACACGCAACGCTGGTTCTGACCTCTGATGTGTCTAAGATGTGTCTCTGATATGTGATTATCGTAGTGCTGAAAGCCATCCCTCTTATCTCCTGCCAATATTGATAGGTCAGAGGTCAAAGGTCCTGAGTTGCTGAGTGACGTGCCAGTCGGCTTGTTGTGCATAAGTGAGTTTTATACTGTACTGTAGGTGTTATAGCAATTACTTCACTCTGTCAAGCACAGAAAGTTTATCACAAGTTACTTTTTTTAAAGTAATTATAGACACTGTTTGTGTTTATTAATTAATGATATTAGTATGTTTGTGTATTATTATTATTGTCGTTATTATTATTATTATTATTATAATTATTATTAAATTACATATCATTTGCTTCCATTTGCTGCATTAACAACATAAATTTAAGGGTTTTTTTCTCAGTGAAAGATAACTTCTTGTCAAAGTCAAACTGATCATAAAACAACATAAAATTATGACACATAACAGACTTTTCCGCTTTAACATGCAGACTTACAGTGCACCTGAGATAAAATCAGCGTTTCAGACCTGTTTATTTCCTGCCATCACTTGGTGGTGAACAAGTGATTGGAGTTTATTCATTTGAAAAGGGGCAGAGATTGTGTGATTCGGGGCAGAAGTAGCTCAGGGGTAAGATGTTGGGCCACTGATCAGATGGGTATGAGTTTAAATCTCAACCCTGCAGAGTTAACACTGCTGGGCCTCTGAATAAAGTCCTGAAACCCTTAAACTGCTCACTATAGATGAGATAAATGTATTTGCTCTGGATAAGGGAGCCAAATGCTGGTGCTTTTGTGACTTTTCTGATTATGGGGCTGAGCTTATGATCTTCTATCACCAGTAAAGAATGTTAAAAATGTTATGAATGTTAAGCAAACACTGGAGATACACAATAATATAAGAGATATAGAGTTAGTTTCCAATAAAAGCAGAGGGAAAAACATGATAAATTCTCACCTCTTATCGCAAATATTGAGTCATACAAATTGCAGACAGGCAGAAAGGCAGCAGAAAGGCTAGTTTTATGTCTCATTTTTATGCTTCAGTAGATGCCACCACATGGACACCATAAATAAAAATCAGCGTATGCTTTGTTCATCATAGATCTAAATCTACACTATAGGGCAAAAAGTATGTGCTTGTTGTCTCATCCCAGATGTTTCCCCCTGTGCAGTTATAACGCGCTCCACTCTGCTGTTCGGCTCCCACTAGATGTCGGAGCGCGGCTGTGGGGATTTGTGTTCATGCAGCTACAGGAGCGTTAGTGAGGTCAGGCGCTG
>JAQQZX010000018.1:17243590-17272383 GCA_030068355.1 Notoglanidium maculatum | reverse complement strand
ACTCCACACAGAAAGGCACCCTGGGTGACCTGGGGATCGAACCCAGGACCTTCTTGCTGTGAGGCGACAGTGCTAACCACTGCACCACTGTGATGCCTTATATTTACATATATGAGCTATATATAGTAGGTTGTTGGGCCTCAATTCTCATCTTCAGCTTAGCAGCTGCTTCTGGCCAAGAGCTGTTTCTTAGTCAGAGTGGATGTCCGTCTTCTGGTCACCCTCACATTTGGTGCATGTTATAGTAGCATTCCATCAGATCCAAGTTTTATGATCTAGTCCAGGTATGTCTTGTTCCAGTAGTAAAAAAGTAGAAACTTTTTCACTTTCAGCCCTGGTTCCTCAAGTCTCTCACTCATGTTCCAAGGTAGGCTTGTGCCAGCATTAGGGTCTAAACTTTTTTGGAACCTCTTGCTTTGAACCCTGGCCCCCTGGTTTGTAGTTTTAGATGCATAGTGACCACATGCCTTGACATCAAACCTTGGTCTCCTTGTTGTTGGCAGCGTTGTTACTACTTCATTATCCAGCTGCATATGTATATGATGCCAATCAAGTACATTACACAGCTGGAAATATATATTTTAAGTACATCAAGAGCAAGGAAAAACCACCTAAAACACAAAGAGAATGCTTCATCAAGAAACTCCCAGATTTGAAAATTCAGGAATGTGTTTGGACTTACGAACTTGCAGGCATAGGAGGTAAAGATATGCAGACTTATTGCACTAAAATGGCAGACTAACACACAGACAGAGAGATGAGAAATGACGGAGTCCAATTCCTTCTATGTGTAAACGTACTTGGCCAATAAAGCTGATTCTGAAGAGATAATAGCTTGATAGGCAATCCTAGCTTCTGCAAGTTCACAATCCTCAGGCTCTCTTATATATGTTTAAATTTTCATCATTTGGCAGACACCCTTATCCAGAGCTGAGATTTGGACTCATGACCTTCCAAGTAATAGTCCAACCACTGAGCTACCACTGCCCCATGTCAGTGTGTGAAAAACAAACAAAAAGTGAGATTCACATAACGGGCTGTACTGTAAGCTTGGACTACAAACCTCACTATACTAAAACTATACAGCCAAGCAACTAAACTTTACAAAATGTGTACAAAATGTCTAGGATTCTAGAATTGCCATAATCCATTGTTAATGGTGTTAGATACATTATTGGACTGTACTCATCTGATACCATTTCTCTATGCAGAAGCTATGAATTCATGTAACCTAGACTTCCAAATTAGTATATCATGTGAGGAAGATTCACCAGACCCTGTCACACCCTGCCTGTTGTTGAAGACCATTTGCCTGTTCTTTAGTTTCACACCTACACACACAAACACGTACACACGTGCACACCTGCACTCATGCACACACACACTCACACACACAATCACATCCTGATACTCACCCACTCCATCATAACACATGTAGACACACGTAGAAACACTTACACACATACTGTTTTGTGATGTCTGCACTGTCTGCAGTGTTTGCATAAGTTGCACATGTGCACTTCATGTTACCTTCTGTAGCACTGTTGTAATTCTCTGTTGTCTTATACGTAGCACCTTGGTCCTGGAGGAACGTTGCCTCATTTCACTATGTACTGTATCATCTGTATATGGTTGACTTGACAATAAAAGCCACTTGATGCATGTAGATCCACCTTTTACAGTTTCCAATTGGCAATTTGTCTCTTGTTGGTTTCCCTACTTTCATTTTTTGATGTTCTCCATTTCTCTTCTCAGAACTACCAATCCTTACGCACTCCATCTTTTTCTCCTGAGCCTTCTTCCCCAGGCAATGGTTCTGACTCCAATGTGTCAGTTGCAGAGACAGTCACTTCAAACAGTGGTGCTTCTTTGCCTCCCCAGATTCCTTTGTTCCCGGACTGTAATCAACATTTGCTTGGCCATGACCTTTAGACACAGCTCCTTCAGGAGCGGCAGCACACAGCACAAGATCAGTGTGGCTACCAACAGCATTACTTCCACATTAATTGCCATCTTTACCAGCCAGTTGCCCCACTGGCCAAAGAGATTTGTGAACCAATCTATGGAGAACATAGTGAATCCTGTGTTTTTCTGTACTTCCCTTCTCAAAATGCTTATTTTCTCTTATTTCTTGACTGGTAGAAGGATCCCCCTAGGGCAGTATTATTGGGAATATAAGTGCAACATTTTTCCTTAGGAAGCGCCTAAGACATGTCCATCCACACATCCACCATATGTCCGCTAGGGGCTTCTGTTGGTGTTGTAGCACCTGAGGGATCTTTTTAATCCATCCTGTTATTACTTTGGTGGTCCCATTTTCATTCCTAGACTTCACTACCCCCACTGGCCTTTAAAGACTTCTGTGGAGAATTTCATGTTGGTAACATTCCAGGTCCTTCCACAAGTTCCTTGAAAGTTAACTACTGAATGATTCCCTGAGTTCCAATAGCATTCAAAGGTGCAATTTTTCAACAATGAAAATTACACTAGCTCTTTGGGAGGTTGTAGTTTGCTGGAGCAGGCGGTTGAGCCATGGGTGATCTTGTGACTCCTGAGGGGTCTTCTTCTGGGTTGCCTTCAACTATGCTTCCTGGCTCTGATTCTGGGGACACAGGCCCTGGGGTCCCTGGCTCTTCTCACGTTCCTGAGGTTGGTTGCGATTCTGCCAATCTTGCCTCTTCTTGGGTCCTTGGCCATTCATCATCACTACTATCTTCATCCTGTTGCAGGGGTTGAGGCAATTCTCTATTTGGAACTCTTGTGTAGTGGTTGAGATGGTACCAGGTATTACTTCCTCTTACCTTGAGTGCTGACAGTGTGGGATCTGTTACCTCAAAGGGCCCTGTTCTCCAGGGCTTGTGCTACCTACAATGGAAGGTGTGGATGTCCACTTGGTCTCCTGGGTTTATTGCATTCCTCAGCTCTTCCTCCTGTTCATGTCTCTGTGCTCTGTTCAATTCCTGCAAATAGATAGCTTGATGTATTCTGGTCATTTGTTTAACATGTGCTCGCAGTTTGCCTTCTAGCTGTTCTATTGGAGGCCCTTCATAGGGTCCTCTATGGCCTGGGCTTGGCATAGGCCTCCCAGTGATCATTTCATGTGGAGCCAAATGGGTTTCATTGTGTGTTTGAGTTCTGTAGTGCATCAAAGCCAGTGACAATGCTATGTATGTCCAATTCAAGCCAGTTTGCCTTGAAATTTTTGAAATGTTTGCTTTTAGCCTGCCATTCACTCTTTCAACTATACCCTGAAACTGGGGGTGGTATACAAACCCCTGCTTCCATTTGGTTTTCAGCCAAGCTATGACACTCCTTAGATTTTCACATGTCTGAATGTCCAGATAAGGATGACAGTTTGTTTTTTTCTGTGTAATTTTCCACCCAGATAATTAATGAGATTCAACACAATATTTGTTAAAAATAATCATTGTACAAATAAGTGTTGATTTCTAACACATTTGTCTTTAGAGTGTATTCATTTTCCTGTGGCAATCCACCAGATTGACACAACACATTATGTCAGTTTTATTAGCCTTTTTATCTCGTCACTGCATATTCAAATGAGTCCTTTCAGATCCACATCCACATGCATTATTAACACACAGATACAATGCCTTCAATGGAGATCAAAATTTACAAAGTTGCACTTTTCTGCTACGAGAAGAGGTTTTTCAGTTAATAGAAGGTGCATATAAAGTCCTATAAAGCGCAATATTGTACCTTTGTGGGGTTGGCACAGTGTAGGGGTAGAACAAAAATTCAGGGGCTGTGAAAAAAGAAACTGTTGTGTTCAGAGCAATTGTTAAGTTTCTATTCAGGTTCAATCTCTTTCAGACTCCGTAACCGTCTCTCTCTCTCTCTTCCTCTGCATGACAAGCGCGCGCTTGGAGAATGAACTTAACAGACACAGGGTCGTGTTAAACTCAGTCTGATTTAATGAAGAAAGTCCTGTATTTATACAGGAAACACAGATGTTACAGATGCCAAACACCTTGTTTGGTCAGAACATGACATGACAAAAGGTTTCCGGCGTGAAAAGTAACACAGAGATGCTAAATTACCACAGGACAGATAGGACAGCTGGCCATCATAAAACCTAAGTCGGGAAAGCCAAGGTGACAATCCCACGCAGCAGGGTTACAGGATCCAAGGACAGGATAGACACAGAAAGGAAACAGCTAACATCAGACAAGATTTTCAATCTAACAGCAATAGTATGGTAAGACATTAGATGATGTGTTGCGCAGAGAGTTTGTACATGAGAGGGTAGAGTAAGAGTGAGAGTGGGATTATGTGATTGTAGGGGGAAGAATTGGGTGTGGCTGGAGAAGTAATAAAGTAGTGAATTTGTTCTGAGCTATGCATGACTGTCTTCTTCTTCCACCCAGAGTTGTTCACAACAGTAACTTCTAGAATATTGTTTAAAGCAAAGTTGTTAAAAGGAATCAATTTTGGATTTAGTAGATTTATTTTCCATTACACAATTTTGAAGACCTGGCTTCCTGTTCAATAGAATACATTTGTATACAAGCATTTGTTTTTAAAGCTGTTTACAACATTTTTTACTAATTCTATATAAAATTGTCTAATTTTATATAAAGCGTATTTGACATTTCCTGAGCCTTTTTTAAACAAGTGGCAGCAGAGTGGCGCAGTGGGTAGCATTGCAAGTTTCTCATGTTCTCCCAGTGTTCACTTGGATTTCCTCTAGGTTTCTCCCTCAGTTCAACAACATGTAGGTAGGATTGTGGATTGTGGATGGATTGTAATGCTGGACGATACCTGTGATAAACTGGTGTCCCGTTTGCGGTGAATCCTCCCACCTTGTGGCCAGTGTTGCCAGGACTGGCTCCAGGTTTACCACAATCCTAATGTGGAAGAAGCAGTAACTAAAGAAGAATAAATTTGAATTATTTTGTTCTAAGCTACAATTCCCTGCTTTACCAAATTCATTTTAGTCTACTTACAGATTTACATCTGACTGTTACAAAGCGCTGACACTAGAGACTTTTTTTCTATAAATATTAAATAAACATCTCCTTACAAAAAGTGTTTTAATCTGTTAATGGAGAAAGTGCATCATACAATCCTGGTGATTGAGCTGTTACTATAGAAACGATAACATATTAGAGCAAGTGCATTAATATAAACCTGTGATGTGCAGCTGTGCTATTGTCAGAACTGCCGTTAATCAACACCTTCTGACCAATCAGAATTCAGCCCTGTAGGGTAAATAAAAATATCATGTTGCTTGAAGACATTTCTATGTGTCTATATGATGTACGGTATATATCATAATATTTAGGTTTGCTAGGAAACTTCTCCACTGAAAAAACAAAAATATCCACTGAAAGGGACGGGGGGAGTTTTTTAATATTCAATAAGTTTCTTCCAGAGGTTGCAATTGTTATAAAAATACTATTGATAACTGTGTTATCTCAGAAAAGTGACATATTCTATCATTACATGTTGTCCTGTCCTAGTAAGCAGTCTCTTGAAATGGTGATGATTTTGGCTCAATCCCAGACTGCTCCCTGTTTATAGGAAAAATAGGGCACTACATATGGCATGTAAGTTCAGCTGATACTTTATGTAGTGCACTTATGGTGTAGTTTAATAATTACAACTGGTGTTGTAAATAATTATGTAAATAATTCTGAAAAATTACAAAATCACCAAAATCCTCATAAGAACTGCCTCTTTTCATAATTATTAGTTAAACCATGAAATGATATGTGTGTGAAAATCAGTGATATGTTTACAGAGGGGCAAATGGACTTTGAAACTGGAATTTCCAAAAAAAAAAAAAAAAAAGAAAAGAAAAAGAACCAGCTTCCCATTGGACATATAGTCCACTACACAAAAGTGAAGAGGCTTATAAGGACCCTTATTTTATACCCTATGTAGTGTACTTTTATAGTGAATTTAAAGTCATTTAGAATTGAGCCTACACCTTCTGTACAGATAGCCTCAGCCCCCTCAGCTCTAGGCTCCCTATGAAGACACTCCAACACAGTATTTGCCGCGTCCAGGAGTTCAGCATGAAGCTCTCTGTCATCTGTGTTGTCCTAGGATGCCTCGGTAATGCAGTAAATTTTGTATAAAGGTTTTGTAAAGGTTACACTAATTATAAACTCTGTGGTTAAGACTAAATTTTACAGTGTACATATTTAAGATTAGTATTCTTTTGATAAATATGAATGAAGCTGTAATGTTCATTTGTAATTGGCTGCAAAACAAGATCCTGCTAATATCACTATATAAACTGTTACAACTATGTGCTCCTATTGCATTATTTTCATTGCTAATGATTTGCTCTGAACTTTCAGCTCTTGCATTGTGTAATATCGACTGTGTACACACACATAACTCAGACCACCGCACCAAAAAATCTACAAGCCACATAAATCTGATGTTCTGATTAGTGTTAGATTAGATTGGATTTTCACACGTCACCTACAATATACCACAAAGAAAAAGATCTAAAATATGTTTTATTCAGAAAGCATATATTTGTTATAAATACAATTTGTTTGTTTGTACAAATTGTATTTATAAGTTTCATTAATTATTGGAAAGCTCAGGACTGTTTACTCTAATGTAGATGCCAAGCTCATTATTATTTCTGTTTTCCCCAACGTATTGTAAGCAATTTCTTGTTGTTTCAGCTTTAGTGAAGACTGCACCCATGGATCCAAGAATCAGATGGTGCTTAAAGTCAGAGCAGGAGACTCAAAAATGCAGACAGCTCGCCTCAAAATCAGATTTGCTGAGTTGTGTGAAGCGTGAGGGATCTATGGAATGCATCAAAGCCATCAAGGTGAAATATGTGCATATGTAGCTCATTGACTCACTTTTAGTAACCGCTTTATCCTGATCAGGGTCATGTTGGATCTGCAGCCCATCCTGGGAACACTGAGTGTTAGTCAGGAATACACCCGGGATGAGAGTTCAGTTCTTTGCAGGTCACTACAACACACTCACACATTCATTCACACTTCTAAGCAATTAATCTTAACTAATTCGCCTATTGGCATGTTTTTGGGAGGAAACCAACACGGATACAGGGACAAGAATATGCACAGAAACACACAATCACCCAATTATCGCTCAGGTGGATAGGAGATGGATAGGAGGAATAAAATAGAACCATAGATACCGCACACATTCCTAACAATGCAGTAAAATTGGGAAATTCCTGAATTCAGTAAATTCTGGGTTTTTGTTTGGATCAGAAAGGTGAAGCAGATGCCATCACTCTGGATGGAGGAGATATCTACACAGCTGGCCTCTTACCCTACAACCTTCACCCAGTTATAGCAGAGCATTATGGCACAGGTAGTCTCTTTATAACAATTTTAAAATGTAAAAAGAATGATGAAGGCCCGTGTGTCAATTAAATTTTTTTTGCATTTATTATCAGTACTCTTTATGAAAATAATTGAGTATGTCAGCACCTCCTGTTGCCTTTGAAGAAAAATTAACAAATGGACATCAACTGCTGGTGTAAATTTCTGAACTTGTTTCAGATGAAGAGACTTGTTACTATGCTGTAGCTGTAGCAAAGAAAGGCTCTAATTTTGGCTTCAATGACCTTCGTGGGAAGAAGACTTGTCACACTGGTTTGGGGCATACTGCAGGCTGGAACATCCCCATCGGCACTCTCGTCTCAACTGGACAAATTAAATGGGAAGGCATCGAGGACAAACCTGTGGAAGAGGGTGAGAGGAACTTTTATTTTCCCAGATTTCCACATGCTTATTTCTTCTAACATGCATCTGTCTGTTTTATAGCCGTGAAGGAATTGTTCCCAGCCAGTTGTGTGCCTGGAGCAATCAATAGCTTGAGACTGTGTGAGCTGTGTAAAGGCGACTGCTCACGCTCTCACAAGGAGCCGTATTATGGTCATGCCGGAGCTTTCCAGTAAGAACATCATCACAATATTGCTAAAATGAAAATCCTATCAGACAGAAAGGAAAAAAACAGAATGTTACCACAATCACGTTTGGTCTGCCTGCCTAAAAACAAGAGCAATTTCTTAATCCTTTTAATTTTTTAATCATGTTGTCATAGTCAAAATCATAAATGCTACTGCAAACATTACACCTCACTAACCTTTCATCGCAATTTTCAACATATCACCAAAACTGCATGGAATCAAACTACTTTAGCATAAACTGTACCGTAAATAGTGGCAGCTGCCCATGTGTTATTTATTTAAAGTTGAAACTTTACGTTTCAGATGGCAACAAATTATGGCTATAATTCCTTCCTTTTCTTTTCCTGAAGGTGCCTGAAGGATGGAGCAGGAGATGTTGCCTTTGTGAACCACTTCACAGTGCTTAGTAAGATGCTATGAAGTAACATGAAAAATTCATAATATTATAACTGCCGTACCTTTTATCACATTTTGCTGCTATCAGAAAAATATTCTATATGAGGAGGAATATCAAGATATTCATTGTTAAATATTTTTAGCTGGCAATAAAGCCAACTATGAGCTGCTGTGCAAAGATGGCTCCAGGAAAAGTGTTGATGAGTTTAAAACCTGCAACCTGGCTCAAGTTCCTGCCGATGCTGTGGTTAGTCGCAAAGACAAAGAACTTGCCAAGCGCATCTTTCACGTTCTTGATAAACTCAAGGTATGTGACTGTATAAATGACATAAATGCTTTGTTTTATATATAGTGGAAGCCTATTTCATACCCTTGTATAGCACACTAATATTCAGAAACATTTTAAAAAGTCAAAGAAAATTTTGAACAAACAATAAACAAACAATAAACAAACAAACAAAAAACATAAACTATTTCCATAATGAAATGCTTAACATTTTCCTATTTAAGATTTAAAGGGATGCTAAAAGTAAGTAATTTATGTTGAAGTGGAAACTTTTTTAAAAATTTCAATGATGTCATAGGAGTATACTTATAATGCATATAATTTTCAAAATTTGCTTTCTTTTTTGAAAATCATTTTAATCATTTTTAATCATGCCGTTCTTCATCTTTCTGTGTGTTGTATATGAATTGTACACCTTTGGCCTTCTCAATGTAAGGAAAAATTATTATACAAGAGTATTAAGATTTAAAAAAAATTATGGCATCATTTACAGTTTGACAAATTTAGTATATAAGAAAGATTGTACCATATGTTGAAAAATTGTTTCTAGATGATGGATTTCATAGATAATAATCATGTTGTTGTCCTCTGTAATTTGTTTAATGTGAAGTGTGTAAAGTGTATAATACTGTCTGTTTTTATGTGATCTAAAAAAAAAGTTACTCCCTTACATACAATATTATCACTATTAATGCTAGAAAGAAAGACCTATCTGTGTGTGTTCTGAAATTCACCATGAATAAACTAAAGTAACTAAATGTGAATCTGATACTGTCTGTTTCACAGGACAAAGGTCTCTTCTCATCTGAGGGCTTCTCAGCAAAAAACCTAATGTTCAAAGACTCAACAAAAGGGCTGCTGAAGCTGCCAGACAGCACAGACTCGTTCCTGTACCTGGGAGAAGAGTATGTAACTACCAGCCATGCTCTTACAAAAGGTAACACACAAACACTAACAGGTGATGCACAACATTTTGTATTAAAAATACTGTATAACTTTTAATTGACCTTGCAGTTAGCAGATAATAAATTGGGATGGATTTATACTATGTTTGGTCAAGAAGCTGTTAACCCAATCTGGCAACCCAATTTATCAGCATATCTGCGCCACAGGGTTCAGCACAGGTAGCAAATCTCATGAGATTACGTGGTGCACCGTGGGTCATGCTGAGAAAAATAAATGTGACATGTGGACGTTCATGAGTGTGGAGGACCAATGGAGAATCAGGATCGAATGCATTGATGGCAACACTGTTGACGACTGCATCAGCAAGATCATGGTAATGTTAGATCACAAGTCTCATATCTCATCTGTCTCACATGCATGTGAAATTGATATTGGCAAGATCTTTCTGTGTGCAGCGTAAAGAAGCTGATGCGATGGCAGTTGATGGTGGACAGGTGTATTCTGCTGGGAAGTGTGGTCTGGTGGTGGCCATGGTGGAAGAGTATAACAATGACTGTGAGCAAAATCATGTTGAAAAACAACATTTTAAACACAGCTATATATTATTACTTGTAATATAAGCACAACTAATTATCTGATTCTGTTTTTCCCCAACAGCAAAGTGCAATTTTGGATCTGGTATGTGAAAGCCATTGCCATTCATATTATCTATATCCTGGATTAAATATAATTATTTTGTCTTAACAAGGGCATCAGTAAAGTGCAGGAGCAGCTTTTGACCATAGTTTTGAGTGATGTGGGAAATTAATAATGACATAAAATCAAACAAAATCATGTTGAGAGGATATTGCACTTGACTTATACGATAAGTGAATGTTTAGAGTAATCCAGTAATAGGCAGAGTCAACAACATATCTGGCTGCTATGGAGTAATTTTAAACTAACCCCATTTGGCAATCCTGTTTTTAATTAATACTTTGCTTTTGTACCTCCTCGAAGCATGGGGCAGCACGTAGGACCCTTTATTGGGGCTTGTTGGAGTTCCGATTTTTGACTACTGGGTACAATAATAACTCTATGGAGGCTAATAATAATAACTCTAAGGAAGCTAAGTGGGGCAGTTAAGGTGCTGCCCTATGACATCTAGAAAGAAGCACATATCAATTGAACATTGACTTTTATCTGTAAAATAAAAACTTTTAATTGTAAAAAGGTCATTAGTATTTCAATGGAATTTAAAATGTATGGAGTTTTAACGAGGATGTGACAGTCTTGAGGTTTGTGGGGAAAATCAGGAATCAGAGTCAGGCTTGTGACGACTCACAGTTGTATTTATTCACTTTCATGTTTAACATGCGCTTTTCAGACACTTTATTGCGCTGCAGTCTTATTCTGAGACACAGAAATACACACAGGATTTCAATCTGCACCCCTGGCCTGTGAACCAGCTCAAACTTAAATGGTTGCAGCACCAGATAATAGATCTGTGTGATCTGCGCGCTGGCATCTTTTATGCATTGGAGTGCCTGGAGCGAGGCATGATTGGAACAGAGCGTGAAAAGACATCCCTGCAGGTAGTATTGGAGGGCAATGACTGCCCAGTTGATGGCCAAACATTGCTTCTCAATTGTGCTGTACTTATTCTCATGCACCGAGAGTCTGAATAGGCAGCGGCATATGCAATATCATATAAATAGGCAGCGACATATGCACTGTGCAGGTGGAGGACTCTGTCCATGCAAGGTCATCGCTGGGGCGCCAAACAACCCAAATAGAAAACTGACAAATTGGTTCAACCCAAATGTATTGGAAAAGGCTGTTTTTTTCTCAGAACATTGGAGCCACGGAAATCTGAGAGTAGCACTGGCAGTCGCTTGGTTAAATCCAGTGCTGAATAAGAGCCACTCCTAACCAATCAAGCATTTTATCATGAGGCATCAGATATGCATCAAATTTAGATACAGCATGGACTTACCTAAAGTCCACACAGAAGTGGAACAACTCATCGGTCTTGGGGACCAAACCCACTGGGCTGCTCCAATTGCTGTGTGACTCCTCAATTACCCCCATGTTAAGCATTGCCCTGAGTTTCTCTCAAACCACATTTTTCTTGTGCTCAGGTAGCTGATACAGGGGGCTGCATACAACCAAAACTGGAGGAATCTCAGTGTGATGCTCTATGAAGTTAGTTTGACTGGGAAGAGGAAAAAAACAGATAAAAAAATTCCTCTTGAAATTTGGCAAATTGTGCACTCTGGGACAGTGAGAAGGTATCACAAGGTACTGGCGTGAATTGAACCATACTTTTTGGACCTACCTCTGGTCCCAGCTCCTCCCTCTCGGGAACCACAATCACCAGAGCCACAGGAACCTCCTCTCTCCATGGTTTCAGGAGATTGAGGTAGTATATATGAAATGCATCACTTCTATCTGTTCACCTAACCTCAGAGATGACGTCTTTAGAGGAGTGACATAAATGTTGTGCCTTGATCAGTTAGGATCTCTTTTGGGATCCCAACTTCAGGAGACACTGTATGCAAAAATGTTTCTCAGAGGCACTGCTTCTGGGTGTCACATTGCATAATCCATCAGGACTAACACAAAGTGATGTACTTGTGCAGTTCAATCTAACGACCCGATGAGATCCTTACCAATTCTTTTGAAGGGGATCTCAATTAATGATAAAAGGCACAAAGGCACTTTTGTGATGGCCAGTATATTCACCAGCTGACATTTGTGACATGCCACGCACCACTTGTGAAGGCTGTTGTGAATGCCCAGCCAATAACAACAAACCAAGAGAAGGTTTTATCTTGTCCTAAATGCCCCACCATGGGATTATGATGAGCCGCATGGAAAAGTAGTTCCCTATGCCTCTTCAGGACCAATAACTGGGTAGTCTCTTCCTTAGTTTGAACATCTTGCATCACTCAATAACCTATGCTTAATAATAAAAAAAATACAAATAGGAAAGCATAACATCAGACTGTTTTGTCCATTGATTACTCTAATTTGGTCAAAAGCAAGGCTCAGGGTCTCATCATTTCATCACTGCTCCAGTGGGAAATCCCCAAGGGAATCTCTATGAAGGGAGGAGAAGTGGAGCACTTCCCACCCTCCATGTCCCTCTGATGCAGAGCTGATGTAGATGGCCCCAGGACCTCCTCCCCAGCCAATGCTGTGCACATTCCACTCTGTGCTTTATTACTGCAGGACTCATCCACAAATATTTCCCACACAAACGTCTGAAAACCTGACTAATTTGTAACCAAAATTAATGGATAGGTGAGATGGGGACTAACTTCCACCTCTATAACTATGCTTTTCTCTCTGGAATTTAATCAGGACGGAAACCAGCGGGTATTCGAGAACATCCCCATGTACACACTTCACCTTCACTAATCATGCATTTCCCAATGCCATGCATTGAATTAGGTTTGGTGGACTGTTGTTTGGTTGCACCCCGAGTCCACCAAGGCCTGATGTGTACTCCCTGTATACTCAATTCCAGTAGGTATATCCCCTCGATCAGGGGAGGCCTGAGGAGTATCAGGAATGCAGATCAGGACCCCCATTTCCATCAAGATCCTGAAACTGTCTGCTTTCCCACCACACCTGCAGACCTGCCCTTGTCTGTCATGTTGAGCATGGATGGGTTCACCTGTGAAGAGAGAGGAAGTTAGTGGAGATGGGAGCAAAAGGAGGTGTGGGCGGACTTTATGAAGATTAACATTTTTGAACAGTTGATATATATGGTGGGCCTCTGCATCACCTGACCAGATGTACAAAGGCCTAGCTCTTGCTGGAACCTCTCCATATCAGGGATGAGGTGTATCTGGTAACTGAGAACTCACTGACAGGGTGTTAATACAGTGGACAAGTTCTTTAAAGGGTTAGTGTAATGTAACTGCATTGATACCGGTCAAGTTCCCAGTTCAGTCTCTCCACTAGGCCAACAGACTCTGGCCAGGTAACCAGAAATGAGTATTACATTATGGCCTGATGTGTCATGAATGCTCTTCACACCTGTGATGTAAAATACATGCCTCTGTATGAGATGTTGTCCTATCTGTGTTATTTCATACTCTCTTCAGCAGATACCTCGTCCTATTATGCTGTGGCTGTAGTGCGCACAGACTCCGTTGTAACCTGGGAAACAATGATAGGAAAGAAATCGTGTCACACTGGTTTGGGACGCACAGCAGGCTGGAACATTCCTATGGGTCTTCTCCATGAGAACACCAAAGAGTGTGATTTCTGTGAGTCAACTAAGAGTTTGGTTTGTTTATTAGCTCCACAGCATGTTTAATCTTCATGTGTTCATTTCTGTCTTTCTTTTATAGCAAAGTATTTCAATGAAAGCTGTGTACCTGGTGCAGATCCAGAATCAAACTTGTGTAAATTGTGTAAGGGTGCTGAAGGTATCAGGGGGATAGTAGACAAATGCAAAGCCAACACTGCAGAACGCTATTATGGCTACGCTGGAGCCTTCAGGTACGATTCACATCAACTTACTCAAGAATTATTTCAAATGGTGCCACAAATACCACTTACATATTGTTAAAGTGATCTGAAGAAAGAAGACTCATGCTAAATCAATCTGAAAATAGCACCAACAAAAATGTCTTTCAAAAAAGAAAGAATCATGAAAGAAACCTAATTTAACTCCTAGAGGGAGACTTCTAGCTAGCTAACCTGGAAGATTGTTGCAGTGAAACCCTTCAGCTGACACATGAATGTTCCTCCAGACTGTTCCTCTCTGAACACCTCTGAGTGTAAAATAATTAATCCTTTTTTTCAGTCTTTCATCTTGCCAGTTGGACTGATTATGAAAGCCTGAGGTGAAACACACTGTACATTAATGTTTAGAGTCCTCTGCTTTGGAACTCATAAATTTTGTTCATTGTCTGGAATGAAAAATGTTCTGGAATAGCATTATGGCCATATTTATGGATGTAGGAAGATAGATGTCAGAATTAAGCTTTTGCAAATTAATTAATCACCACCAAAATACTTGTGTCACCATTAGGTGGCGATAAATCTGTGATAAAGTGTCCTGTAGGGGACTAGTAAATGTTCAAGGATATCCACTGGGACCTCACCCTGCCATCTTGTCTCATCAAACACCTGCATAACACTCCATTTTTGACCCAAAACACCAATTCAATAGCTTAAATAATGGGCTAATAACTCTCCAGTAATCCAATAGAACCAGAAATGTCTTATTACAGGTCTAAAAGGTAGCTTCAGTGAGATTACTGCTGAGATGGAATTTGACAGTTTGTGTCCTGCAGGTGTTTGGCTGAAGGTGTTGGTGACGTGGCCTTTGTTAAGCACAGCACTGTAGCTGAAAACACAGATGGTGAGTTGGAACTTGAATAAATATCATTGTTTAAGAGCCACGTTTGAGCCAAAAATGAACATAATGAGACAAAAGGACATACTAACAGGTTAAAGCTACAAATTAATGTACATGTTATATTCCAAGCGTTAGTACAATTTGGGAGATAACGTTCATAAAATGATGTATTTGTCTCTTGGGAGATATGTTAAATAATTAAAGAATAAAACAGTGTGTTACAGTAAAATACTGAGTGACAGTAGTGTGATGGGACGGAGTTACTGTTACCACAACAAAGTTGATTATTTTCCTATAACAAGAGGTTCTACAACAAGTGTTTAATTTCTCTTATAAAGACAATGTTTAACCTATGAAGGAATGCCATGTTGGGCTCCTAAGTGGTGCAGGTGGTTTAACCTGTCATGCGGAGATAGTGATTTTGAATTCTGATGATGTCACAGTCATCTGTGGGATATTGGCTGTGCTTTCTGGGTGGAAAGAATGGCATTCTTGCTCTACTCTGGCCAATCACAGGGACATTAGCCAATCATGTTTGACGGATAGCATTTTCCTTCGTGTGTGTTATGCCAGCCTGTGCTGCAGCATGAGCAGCAGTTTGACAAAATGTTACTAGATTTTAACGGTCCGTTATGTAGGATTCAGTTGAATGCCCCTCACTTACCGCTCCCTTTCCAAGCATGTATTAGAATATATGGTGGCTGTCAGGTGCCTGTAGCATACTTCCAAAACTTACATTTATGCTCCCTTCATTTTTCTTGTGATAAACTGTAGGTCTTCCACTTTTCAAAATTTGGTTCTCAAACTCCTTAGCCAACACCAGCAAACACCAATTCCTCTTCTTTCTTCTAGGGAGAAAATCTGGGCCAAAAAAAGAATGATGTCATACATTTTCTTTTTTTTTTTTTTTTTTACCAATTTACTGTATTGTAGCACTTAATGTTTCAGAATGACCACAAAACAAGTTAGGTCCTGTTGTCACTTATGTTATAGCAACTATAAACATACGTTCCCTCACCAGCCTCTCCTTTTTTTATCTCTCTTAAGTAAATTATTAAAAGTTTAACATGTCCTGAGCTTCATATTCATGAATAATTCTGCATCTCTTTCCAGGCAGAGGACCAGCGTGGGGTAAGGCATACAAATCATCAGACTTCAAGCTGATCTGTCCGAGTGGCTCTGCTGAAATTACTGAATATGAGAAGTGTCACTTAGCCAAAGTTCCAGCTCACGCCGTCGTCACTCATCCAGAGAAACGTGATGAAGTAGTGTCATTCCTCAAGGAGCAGCAGGTGAATAAAACAAACATCCACAGTTATTATGTGTTAAGATTAGATTTTATTTCTTTGAAAATAGCATTTAAACAGCGAAATTCATGCAGATTTAACTCACTGAGAATGACTTTGGATTTTCTTCATCTTTGTGTATTCCAGGCCATGTTTGGTCATTCCAGCTCTTTGGTCTGGTTTAACATGTTCAAGTCTGCGGGCAATCAAAATTTACTCTTTAAGGACTCTACTAAATGTCTCCAAGAAGTTCTGCCAGGAAAAAACTACAAGGAATTCCTGGGTAAAGATTATATAACAATAATAGACTCCCTGCGCGAGTGTGCTGGCAGCAAGACAGGTAGGCGTGCCAAAAAATGCATATTTAACAGTAGATTCTACAGATGGAATGATATGACAACTAATTATACATATAATGTTGACCCAAAGTGTCAGTGTTGTTTCTTTTTTTTCTTAACAGAACTGGAGAAGGCCTGTAGCATCCATTCCTGCAAATTGAAAATCTAAATGTTGCAGCTTGTCTCAGAAATGCTCTCCTGCGTGCACAGCTCTGCATGAAGCCAGTTGTAGGCAATGTTCTCACCTACTTACAATTAATCTGTCATTTATGTAATTTTAAAAAATACATCTTGGTTTTACTGGCTTTCTATTTATTTTCACAAATCATCAAAAAAGTGAGCTACGATTGGTTGTGCAGACATGCCCAAACATTACTAAACACAGATCTCACACTGAGGCGCAATCTCTGCCTGTGTGGCCATAATCCATGCATGACCATTGATTCTAAAAAGTGAAAATGAGAAATCCCTAATTCTGATGGTAAGGATTAATTCATAAAGGACTTCTTCTTACCAGTGGTCAGACACCTCCTAGTTATCACCAGGTCTAAAGTGATGAAACCTAAGTACAAATTCATCTATATTCTTAAATCTCTGTGACTACCAGAATTAAATATTATACTTTAAACCTCTATCCATCCATCCATTATCTACACCATTTATCCATTAAGGCTCATGGGGAAACTGGAGCCAATCCTTGCCGACTTGGGGCAAGAGGTGGGTACACCCTGCGGCAGGTCGCCAATCTATCGCAGGGACTTTAAACATTCGCTTCATTTTAATATCGATATATTTTAACTCTCACAGCATCAAAAGCACTTTATTTTGCAAAGCTGGTAAAGAAAAAAAATGTGAGTACCTTGTTTTTAGTAGTTGGTTGGGGAAACTTTCTTACACTCCACTATTATTCCTGTGATTCCAGAATACTGCAGATCCCACTAGTTTCTCCTAGCTTATACTTTCTTTGGTTGGTTATTTGTCCATTCCCGGCTTTCAGAGGTGGACCATATGTTTGGTGTGGATGATGGTATCACTGAGCACAGCGTTAATGGATTGCTGGAAGGACATATGAGCTTTTTGAGGCACAATAGGCAGGACGCAGTATTGCTGGACACCATCTTGGGTCTGATATGAGGTCATCTTGGAATTGGAATTGTACCTCACTAAATTCAGTCATTAGTTGGGACATGACGGCCATGCACAGTGGAACAGCAGGTAGCATTGCATTCTCAAACTTCCAGGGTACCTGGTTCTATCCTGAGCTCAGGTTACTGTGTAAGGGGGGATTTTGGTTCTTCTTACCATGACTGCATGGGGTTCCTATTGGGTTCTCTGGTTTACTTCCACAAATAAGCCAGTAAGTGTATTGGCTACACTAAATTGCCCCTCGCTGAGAATGAGTGGTGCTCTGTGATGGACTAGCTTCCATCCAGTGTGTATTCACAGCTCACACCTAATGTTTCCAAGGTTAGGGTCTGGATCCACCACCACCCTGATCACAGACATTCTCCAAGCTCAGGGTATTGCATGGCATATGCCAACACCACATCAGGATGTGTATGTGTTTTCCCAGGTGTAAACTGGTAGGTTTATCTTTGAGTTTGTTAGCGACCTAGACCATGGTCCCTTCAATCACAATGAACGTTGTCCAGTAGTGGCAGAGGAGGTGATCATGAATGTGTAACCAGTTAGCATGGGTAGTTTGTTCACTTTCAGGGTCTTCTCCATGGTCATTCACCAAGAGAAGCATTTGGGCCCTGGTGTGGTTGCAACTGTCATCGTGATACTAGTGATGGAACCTTGCACAGTGCTGAGACAAAGTTGAGTTCTGCTCTAAGAGAAAGAGCACTGACACCCATGCCCTTGTCCCCTGGCCTCTTCATACTTATTAAGATGGAGAGGATGTCCTGGGTGTTGCTGTGTACATGGGCCACTGAGAGCGTTCTAATGGAAACAAGTATGATCACGCTTCTTGGTTCCACTAGCATTAGGCCAAGGATACACAAGTTCCCTCTATGATAACCATGTTGGTGTTGGCAGTCTAAGCCAGGTTTTCCTCCCTTTGTTGAGTGCCAGATCTATACATATCCTGCCATAGACACATTAAAGGCTGCAAGGTGCCGGTCCTCCCACAGGGATGGTTATGACATTTCCAGCAGCCTTTGAGTTGCGATGACCTCCTTCTGCTAGCAGTGGTGGCTTCTCCACGCTCCATGGTTTCCAGACTCCCCAATCAGAGTGGGTCTTATTTCCAATAGCATGGAAAACAAACAATGGGTACCCTCTCTGCTACTTCAGCAGGACTTAGATCGTTGGGTTGTGTCAGAACCTTCGCTCATACATCAGGCAAAATGTATTTGCTCAGTGGCATTCAGCATGAAGTGTAAGCAGGTCTGATGCAATTAACATTTGCCTTGTAGTTAGCCAAACGTCTCCAGCTGCTTCCCCGTGACCTTACACTCAGTTGGGCTCAGCAACAAGCCACTTTTACTGTTCTGTATTTTGCTCCTTTTCTTGTTTAAGAGGCAATGAATGGCCACATTTCAATATTAATGAACACGGATGGTCTGTTTACGAATATTAATGAATAGAAACCATTTGACAGAAAAGATGCTAAATTGAGAAGGTAGAAATATGTAGAATATCAACTGAAGAACAGAATTCCTACCAATAAATATATGTAGCACCTTTAGAAAGATAAAAAATAAATATTAAAATACATGCAATTCAGTTGTTACTTCATTTATAATTTTTTTATTTCTGATAAATTTTCTGTATCGTCTTTTTGCTAGTTTCGTTTTTCCTTTGTTTCTTACTTGCTCTCTGTTTTTAACCTGTTCAATGTGGTTGTTGTTTATATTGTTAAACAGTATTTAAATAAACACACACACACACACACACACACACACACACACACACACACACACACACACACAGATGAATAAACCTGCTGCAAGTGCAGTTTTTCTAAATATATTGTCAGTGACATACTCTTTAAACTCACTGAGCCTTTTAGCATGTAAAACTCCAACTTTCATCAATGGCGCTAGATCATCCCAGAAGCCCCACAGAGCAGGTCTGGCATGGACGGTTGTTTATTCTCGGCTCAGCGGCGATGTAATTTGGCTGGAATCTTTATCATGATCGCTGAGATCAGCAGTAGGTTATGTCTCATGTTAAAGATAGCTAATGATGTGACACTTGTTATAAAGTTATTTTTACTTTGTAATTACAATGTTGTTAAATTTGGCTGCTATGTGAAATAAAATACAACTGTCCTGAATCTGAATTATTTTGGGATGTAGTTATTTATAATAAGTGGTTATAAATTTAACATCAGCAGTAAAACATCTGGCGCAACACTGGCAGGTCTGTTCTTTTCTTTTCTGTATTCTTTCCTGTCCAAATGTACTACTTTTAACACATCAGTGTTTTGCTGTCAGTTTCCAGCAATTAGGTGCAACTTAAACAACGACAGTAGCAATTTATTGACATTTAGATCAACTGGGATTATACAGAATGGTGTTATGTTTACAACAACGTAAACTTTGTACAAATCCGATAAACGCAAACCGAGTTGTAAACGATTAAACCGGAGAAGAGCCGCGTCTCTCCGGAAACATGGACTGGTTTATCACTGAGTTTGGACCCTTTTAATATGAAAGACGCGCCGACGTCATGCAGTGTCGGGAAAAAAACTTGCTAACTCGGAAGTGCTCATGCGACTCCGTGAAACTGACCCGAATAACCCGGAAGTACACATGCGGCTTATCACGCTGCGTTATGGCATTTCCCAACCGCATTCTGGCAAATCCCGCCCTGCTGTTCGAGGATTGGCTGAGAGAGCAAACGCACGAGGAGCACGTTGATTGGACAGTTTTTCTAAACGGACACGTTTTGTGATATTAAAATGATCTTCAAAAAACCGTCAAAAACAAATCCGTGGAAATCAAAGAATGTGCGTTTTTATAATAATAATAATAATAATAATAATAATAAAAGCACTGTCGTTTTTAAATTTCATTCAATTAAATATTTACTTGCAGTGTTTATATTACTCTATTTGATCTTGTTTTCCGCTCCCTTTATTTATTATTATTACATGATAAATGTATTTTTCTGTTCGTGCTTATTTGGAATCAGTTTTATAACAGGTCTCGTTTTATTAAAACGGATATTATATTATGTTATATTTGCTTAAAAATCTCACCTATTTTATTATTTTCTAATAGTCAGACTACATATAATAATATAACATACTCATACAAATTATAAATAATAAGTAATTATTTATTGAACTTTATTAATCCCTCGGGAAGGTTCCTCCGGGAAATTCACCTCTGCATTTCTGCATTTAACCCATCCAAGCAGTGAACACACACTAGTGAGAAGTGCACTCACTAGTAACCCCCCCCCCCCAATTTCAGTAATTGTATTTCGTTATTATCAAATATTTCACTTATTCACTTATAATCATGCTATTTTCATTTTTATTCTTATTTTCGTGTTTGGTAGAGGTCATCTTTATTGTCCAATCAGCGGAACGCTCGCGAGCATGGCCCGCTAGCAAATCGTAGCGCGGGAGGGCGGGGGCTCGCATGAATACGGGTGGGATTAAAACAGCGCGGCGGCCCGGTGCGGTGCGTGCTGTCTGTGCGGGACTGAAGGGGAGCGAATGGCTTGTGTAGTTCTCGGTGTTTAAGCAGAACAGTGTGCTTCAGTTTCCCGGCAATCCGACACCATCCGCGCCTTAATCATGGACCTCCAGTCCAGAGGCTCGCTCTGGAGGCTTCCGACATGTTTGTAGCGACTTCTGAAAACTGAATCGATTCCTTTTTTAAAAGAAACCGTCACTTTTTTTGGCCTTTCTCCTGCACGCTAGTTGGGGATTTAAACGGAAAGTGACAGTAAAGCTGAAGGTATACATTTCTCCCACATTAGTTCTGACATTTCTGCGCGCGGAAGTCCGAAGTTGTGCGCCGCGTGCTCTCTGTTTAAAGCGTTCAGAAATAAATCCGAGTCATTTCAGCGCGTGCTTTAGACCTGCCAAGACACACCGGTGAGTAAATCCCAAAGCTAGCCTATGCTACATGCTAGCTTAGCTTTGCTGTCCTCATGAGGGCCAGGTGGGCCCTGACGCGCGGCTCCGGCCGGTGTTGGCCAGCTCTCTGCCCAGCCTCAGCCTCGCTACAGCTGCCTTTAATCACAGCCTTCACTTCGGAAGCGTTTCTGCGCTAAACTGAAGCTCGGGGCGTTTTTTATTTAAAGAAACTGAACATTACAGTCCTCAGGGAGCAGAAAACTAGCCGAGTTTCAGCCAGTGGCGTTTCTGCCTCAGCAGCGCAGCCGGACTCTTTATTCTTTACTTAAAAAGCGCAGGAAGGGTTTCTCTCCCTTTGAAGTTCAAAGTCCATCGCTTTGATCTCCGATGACTTATTTTTAGAGTATTTATTGGTAATGTTTGAAACATTTTGCTCCATTTAAAAGTGAAATGTCGGCGCGTGAAATGGAACCTCAGAGTTTACTCACGAGTTCCATCTGGCTCACGAGCCGACATTCCGAGTCCGGAACCTAAAGCTCCAGTCCGCGATTTGAATCCTGCCCGAGGTGTTGCGTCATCGCGGGTGTCGACGCCGACTAAGGCGATTTAATAAATAAACTGCACACTTTTATTATTATTGTTGAACAAAATCTATAAACACACAACTTCGAGTTCATCTCAGAAAACGCCGATTGTTTGGGTGTTTTTTTTTTTTATTATTATTCGATCGACTTGAAGCTTTAAGTGCCATGCTGTCCATCAACGAACCTTAACAGCTAGTGAAAATTAGCCAAATGCTAACACGGTCGCGTAGTTTTTACATAATTTGTAATGACTGTAGCCAACAAAATGGTTGCCGATGCGCGCAAATCGTATTAAATTTAAAAATGTAAACTATAACTTAAGTGCAAATTTAAAATGATATATAATGTATGAGTTGTAAGCTGACTTAAAGATAAAAGAAATGGCGGCCATTTACTTCCCTGGTCGATGTGACGTATACGGAAATGGAAGTTGAACCAAAATCTGGAGTGGATTCGTAATCTCCATGTTGAGCTAATTGTGGCTAACCGAATAGCATTGACGTGAACAAAGCTATAATTCATTATTGTAAAATATTTCAAAATCTGTATAAATATCGTGGCATGTGTTTATGAATTTGCTAGGATTCGTGCTAAATGCCAATGAACTCGAGCTCGGCTGTGGGTTTGCCATTGAGCAAAGCTATTCGGTTAGCATTAGCAATAGCGTTAACAGTCACCCCTCAGTGACACCCCCCCTCCTCCTCCTCTCCCCTCCTCCTCCTCTCCCCTCGGCCTGTTTGTAGGCCGCGTCCTAATTTTTTTTGACTTCCAAATTAGTCAGACAGCCACGTAATGAATGTACGTAAAAGTTCGTGAGAGACTCGATGTGGCCCTGAACTCCTCACCCGGCCACATTACTGCCTTCTGTCGCTAATTTATCCGTGTGAAATGTATAGAAGCGTGGCGCGCGCAGTGCCATATGGTTGCGAAGTGTAAAGTTTCTGTGGGTGAATCCCAAATGGATGCCAGCTCCCTGTACATGTGCACTCCATAAGGGCACATAAATAATGGCTTAGACAGCTCAGCTAGTGCACTATTTAGGATGAACACCTTGGTTTAGCTGGAGCTGCTCCTGAGGGAACATTTCCCTCGGCTTTCTGGCTCATGTGGACGATTTGGAACCATTTTAACCTTGAAGTTGATCATCGTTTATTGTAGTTTTATTGAATTAAATCTGTTTCCGTGACCTTAGTTATCACTTTCTTACTTGATAAGAATCACATTCAAGGTTAAATCTTAGGAAGTGGAAGAAAATTGCTTTAAGCTGTAATATTTTGTGCAGTGGAGCGTTAACTCGCCCTGTTGATCACTTCATCATGCATGAAGCTGCAGCGAGGTTACAGCATGGTGGGTTACAGCTAGCAGCTAGCATGGGCCGTCACTACACACATTAGCTAACCGCTAGCAGCAGCTCGAGGACAGAAGCCCACAGAACCCTTGTTTATATCGACTCGGACACGTGCTTACTGAGACTTGACTAAACAATAACGCACCGCTGTGAAGTACTGAAGCGTAAACACGGTCCTGTTTAAACATCCACAAAGTCTCGGAGGGAAAAGTCCCGAACACACGTTCTGATATTTACGTAAGAAAATAAGCGTGTTGCAGCTGTTCAGGTGCCTCAGGAGCGACATCATCACCTGCCTTCTCGTGTTTCAGAGCAGCGTGACGTTAACGCCGAGCTCGCTGACGTCATTTTATGTGAAATCCCCCTCGCGCGACTCGATTTGTCTCCTGCTGCTGCTGTCTCGTGCGCCGCGTCACTCCGTAGGCGCTCGCGCGTTTCTGATGAACGCCGTTATAGCGTTACTTTTGAGTAAAAGCGTGATTTATTGAGCGGTTCGTGCTGCTGCAGGGGGGCGCTGTGGAAATGTCCGTTTCAGCTGTTTCCTCACAGGGAGGGAAGAAAAGATGCACAAAAACTCGAACACAAACCCAGGAGAGGTTGATGTATGTTATAAAGTATTGGCACCCAGTTATGACCTACGCTGTTGAACCCGTTTCGGTCCTGTTTCTTGAGGTTAAGTCCTGCTTAATGACCTCTTCATGTGCTTCCACGCCTCATTTGTGTTCGCAGGCGTCAGTTATACTCATTAGTTATATCGTTATGTTAATTATACAGAAATGGT
This sequence comes from Notoglanidium maculatum, assembly GCA_030068355.1. NCBI lineage: Eukaryota > Metazoa > Chordata > Actinopteri > Siluriformes > Auchenoglanididae > Notoglanidium > Notoglanidium maculatum. The sequence continues at coordinate 17,248,119 of JAQQZX010000018.1, read as the reverse complement.
GTGGGTGTGTGATTAAATACCGCAGTTATGTAAAACCTTGTTTTGCTATAAAACTTTAAATAGCTGTGAAATATAATTTTGCTCTGCAGATCTCATTAGATTCCCACTGAAACAAACTAGATATTTTGAGGCGTGAAGCTGCAGTGAGGGTGGGGTTAACCCTGTTATCTGTACACACAGTAAACCCCACCCTCATTACTACTGTCTCTCTCTCTCTCTCACACACGGTTCTGTCCCTTTATTATACTAAACGTTGAATAATCTTTCTCCTTCTAAATGTTAACCGTGTTACTGAAGCTTGTCTCTTTTCTCTCCTTTAGAGTTGACGTTAAGTGCACACTGCGTAGGGTCCCTACTGAGTGTCTAACAAAGAGGTTCTCCCTGATTCACAGGTACGCCACCCTGTGGTTTCCTCCCTTTATTTCTCTCTCTGTGTAAATGTCTGTCTCTTATGTATTTAATTTATTCTAGTTTTGAGATTTTATGAAGTTTTGAGATTCTGTATTTTATCTCGTTTCTGGATTTTTCTTGTTTTAGTATTTTCATTTTATAGTTTCTGTGACGGATTTATCTGGCTTCCAATTCTAATTGTAGTTTTGAAATTATATATTTTATTCAGTTTTTTATATTCTCAAATTTCAATATTTTTAGATTCTACTTCCTGTTCTATTTAGTTTCTTTTTTGTTTGTATGTTTTCAAAATTAAACGTGTAAAATGATATTTTGAGTATTAGCATCTCTAAGTGTTTAGTCGTTATGCTGGTGTTAGTTTCAGTATTTAGTATTCAGAGCCAACTGGGAGTAAATAGGATTTGACCCAGTGTGCGGTGACGTCGGTCATGTGACTGAAACCATGTGATACCTTACATGTGAAGGTCTGATTCTGGGTCTTTTTTTTTTTTTAAATAACATTGTAGCATTATTTATCAAATATTACAGCAACAAATCGGACACATTACTGTGTTAAAGTCCTGGGGTGTGTGTGTGTGTGTGTGTTTGCAGTTTGGCAGGCAGGTTCGAGACGCCCCTCATGCAGAACCACGGGAAATGAACAAGCCGCCTCAGCCTATCACAGGACCGCCCTCCATCCCTCACCCCGCCCCCTCACCAGGATTGACATCGGTGAGAACCAATCACGTTGCAGCTTCACATTAGGTTAAAGTAGGCAGTTTAAAAGACATGCTTTGCAGCTGGCGCTGAATTATCTGTTAATTGTTTGAGTGATGAATGATCGCAGGTGGTGTTCGATGACGAGCGTCTCGGCTTGGATACAAACACGATTTAGCGCAGAATTACTTTATTAATCCTGTTGCAGATGGAAAGCCGATTAGCATTAAGGTTTAACTGTGCTAGCTTTATGTAGCTTGCTGTAACCATGGTAACTGCTCCCGGGAGGCTGCGAGACCGACGAGTCCTCGGATCAGTTCAGGAATTCGCCGAGTGTTTTCGGGATCGATTTTCCTCGTTCCTGCGCGCAGCTGACCTTTGACCTTTCACCCTTCACCTCTCTCCTCCTCTCCGCAGGCTGTTTACCCCCCTGGTCAGCCCGCCTCTGTTGTTTTTGCCACTCCACCTCCACCAATGAACTCTGCACCCCAGCCCAGACAGGTATTAATCTCCGCTTCACTACGAGCAGCGACGTTTAGCTGCTGTTGGCTTTGAAACATAAACTCACCGAAACAAGTTTAATACATTTGTGATCATTAGTTTGAAATCAAATGCAGTTTAAAGACTTGAGTTAAATAATTATTTAGAACTCATATCATTTGTATATAATTATGAATATTTATATATGATTGTTACATTTTACTAAAAGCTCCACATCTGTGTTTATTCGTGTGTTTGTTTGCTCTGTTATTTAATATAAAGTTAATTTGTCTTTACCCGCCTCTTGACTAATGATTCTTCAGTAGTCTTTAGCTTAGTTGTTTTTTACTTTGTTGGGTTATTTACTGTAGAGATTAATCTTATCAGATTTTCTGTGTAAGAAAGTAAGAGGATGGTAAAGTCTGATTTTTAAAACGAGTGTTTGTGGTTTACGTGGCGATTTTTAGGCCGGGTTAAGATTTCGTGCTCGTTGTTCTCCGTCGTCGTGTCCTTTATGAGGGCGAGAGGAGTGAAAACCTTCATTTCTTTATTTTACCTTGTTTATTGCGTAAACGCATCACAAACGTCACCTTTTCGCCATCATCTCCATTTCATTAAATTCCTCCAGAGAAGTTGAATAGTTTGGCGGTGTGACGCTTTTCGCTTGACTCGCCCTCGCAGTGACGCCGGTTAGACGTGGGCACGAAGCCGCTCATTTGGCGCCGCGCGCTGACCAGCTCTGACGTGGCTGCGCTGACGGGCCGCTCCACCTTCATGGCCTCGAGGGAAGCGGCACGTGAGCTCGTCCGCGTTTCGCGTTTCTTTTTAAGCGCCCTGGGGTTTTTTTTCCTCTCGTCAAAAGGAAGAAGGAACCGGAAAGGTCGTCGACGTTTATGGGAGACGGAACATCGCCGTTTCATTCCCGACACGTGTGCGATTCCCGTCCCGTGGTTTCCTTAAAGCCACTCCACTTTAAAATGATTTAACCTTTTTTTTTTTTTTTTTTTTTTTAAATGTGAAGAAGCTCTTCACAGGTAAAATCTTTGTGTTCAAATATAACTATAATGAAAATTGATCCTAATTAGAGGGAACCGTCTCTGCGGGAACACCTCCGGTTCCCAGCAGGAACACTTCCACATCCAGTTCCACGCTTCGCTGTTTTTCTCTGCTTTTCCGAGCCGCCGCTTTCCGCCTCCTTTATCTTCTCCTCTCGTGTGATTTCGAGTCGTTGCGAGGACGTCTTTAGTCCGTTACCGGAACGAAGCACTCGAGTCTTTCCTCTGTTTCTTCCCTTGTCTTGACCTTTGACCTCTCTTTCTCTCCTCTGCTGTCCTCCAGTTTGCACCCGGGCCTCGTGCTTTACACCAACAGGTACTAACACGTTTTAGTCTCTCTCTCTCTCTCTCTCACACACACACACACACACACACACACACACACACACACCCCTCTAAGGAGTGAGTTGTTGGTCTCCTCTTTGAGACAGACAGGTTTGTTGTTCATTCGGATGCCGTGTGTTTGTGGCTCTCCATCCGGAGCGTTTTGCTGGTTTCTGTGGTTCCGAGCGTCTCGGCCTGAAGGAGCGGCTGCAGGGCGACTCCTCGTCTGCTCCTTGACAAAATTCATAAATGAAGAATTTAAAGTAAATTTGCTTATATCTCAAATGAATGTTTATTTATTTATTGGTCAAGTTTCAAAACCATGAAGTTGTTAGTGATGTGTAGATTTTAGACATCTGCTTGATTAGCCGCTGCTGCTAACAGCTGTGTGATTAACCGCTGCTCCGTGTTGTCCTCCTCTCTCTCGCTCTCTCGCTCTGCTCTGTCTTCTGCTGTGTGCTTTACGGATGAAGGGTGGATTCAGGTCACTGCAGGTAAAGATAAATAAATAAATGAACATAAGAGAGAACGCTTCTCCATTTCCTCTTCCTCCTGTTCTGTTTGCTTTTCCTCCTGTGGTGTTGACGCCGTGCGTGCGTAGCGTGCGTGCGTGCGGCGCTCCGGCTGCTTGCGGTGATGGTTTCTGTGCATGCAGTAGAACGAGCACGACTTTACAGAAGCCCAGAACTGCAAGTTGTTAAACGATGAAACATTACGTCATGATTCTGTTCGGTGACTGAGCTGCAGTGAGTAGCAGCACTTCCACGCGGTTTGGTGCGAGTTTGCGGCGTTCAGAACTCCGTAACCAGGCCGAACTCACCTGCGCTTCAGGGCTTCTGTACGGGATGAAGTTGTGTTATAATATTTATTTAGTATTAATATCTTTATTTGCTTTATTCGTCTGTGTTCAGGGTACCAAGAGCTTGAATGCACTCGAGTGTGTTTTCTTTACGTTATTCTGAATATTTTCCTGATTTGTTTGTTGATTGTTTTTGTGCTTGCATGTTTTAGTAAAGGACTAAGTTCCAGCTGGAGCCTTTACAGGAAGCCGCCGCGCCGTGGCGGAGCTGGAACATGTCCATATTGTCAAAATGACCAAAATGTCTTGTGACGCTCCAATTGATATTGTTTGTTTTTTTGTTTGTTTGTTTTTTGTTGTTTTTTTTGAATGAAACGTTTTGGCTTGACTTTTCTTTGGTCGTTATAAAGATCACGTGAGTTGTGAGATCAGTTTAGACATGTTGCACGTCAGGGTCTCCAGCAAAAAGCTTTTTCTCAAATATGACTCTTCTGTAAACTTATTCTTTTTAAACTGAAACTTTCTCACTTTTTACAATTTTATTTTCTTTGTGTGTCGCTGTATTTTTATTCAAATGGATGTTGCTTCCAGAGCGACGCCTTTTACATTACATACATCTACACTTTCCTCATGTTTAGGTCAGACTTTAAAAGAGTTGTGTGTGGTAAAGACTAACCTCTAAATCCCTCTCTCTCTCTCTCTCTCTCGCTCGCTCTCTCTCTCTCTCTCTCTCTCTCTCTCTCTCTCTCTGTGTCGCTCTCGCT
>JAQQZX010000018.1:17214872-17225148 GCA_030068355.1 Notoglanidium maculatum | reverse complement strand
CATCCCAAAGGTGTTCAGTGGGGTTGAGGTCAGGGCTCTGTGCAGGACACTCCAGTTCTTCCACTCCAACCTTAACATGCCGTAGGTGCCTTCAAATTCAGCAAACTGAGGTGTACTTTCCAGGTGAACAGGATTTCTTTGAACTTTTTAAATTTGACCGTTTTTGGGTAAACACTCAAAATTGTTTATCTTAAAGTGTAAACAAAGATGGGGTTAATCGGTTGATAACATTACTCCTCTAGGCTACTAATAACAACCATTTCAGTATTTCAGTAGCTAACGCTGGCGCAGGAGGTGATGTATACGAGTTAGCCTAAACTAACCGCCATAGAGTGCAATACAATTGTGTGTCGTCCCATATCAAATCACCAAGAAAAATTTCCCAGGTCGCCTTCTCCGATTCCCCTGAGACAATTCACAGGTCCTTCTAAGCCAAACGTATGGAGAAATCCCAAATATTGGTTCTGTAACTACTGCCCTTTGATATTTTAATAAGTTTTATGCATTTTGCCTAACAAGCCTTTCGATCCACCTTCCAACATTCATAGCTCCTTAGATAAGACATGTACAGATTTGAAACATTGTGACTATAGCTAAGGTTTTGTTTAATATTCAAAAATGTAATGAGATCAGGTGTATCTTTTGTACTTATTCTCCCACAAGCCCCCTAAAATAGCCGAATATTCAAAATGAAACAAAGCGTTACCCTTTTGAGACCTTCTCACTCACTCAGTGTGCTAGATTAAGCACTCGGAGGTCATGTCCTGTCATTTATGACACGTTAGGCCATGTCTATGCAGTAATCATATTTATTACTGTAATAGGAGAGTCCAAGTCATTTTTTTAAATGTGTTCAATTTTCAAATTTCCTCAAAATTGCCCATATTCGTGTCCTCTTTTGACCATGTGGGAAATTAACCATCATGTTCATGTTTCCACCATGTGTTATTTGATCTTGTTGAGCTTCCTCATTTCATCCTGCTGAGCTCTTGTTGCTGTACCAACCAAACTCAACCAAAACACAAATATTACAGTTTCAAGAAGAGGAACATACGACTCATTTATAAATAAATTCAAAATAGTGAAAATAAACAAGTTTTTTAAAACTTGGGCTATTTTGTTGATTGCCAAAGAGGCTTTCAGAAAAATGATCAATGTAACTGACATGCAAGTTACTTTACCACCATAATCATTGTAAGACGCTTAAGTAAACTTGAACACGTGTATATATTTTCTGGATATCTCCCATCCGAGCACACGTCTCTCTAAGTCTGGCGTAAATGTTTGTTCCTTCTCAGAGTGTTTTTGTGCTTTGCTAGATGTTCACAGTTGAACTCAAAGCAAATGAGAAACGTTTTGAAAATGTTCCCAAACGTTTGCTAATTTGAGCTCCAGCTCCAGTGAAGGGAAACTGTAACGTTACAGCACACAAAGCCATTCTAGCCACGTGAGTAGGAAACTGTGTGGTAACAGTTCGAAGAGCCACCACATGTGGGTGTGATGGTCAGCTGTCGGAGAAACTTTTGTGTTCTACTGTATTTGGTCACTTTGTAAGGTGAGAACTGGCTGTTAGGATGCTGAGCTTATTCAAATGAGCGTGTTGCACAGTGAGGTGGAGAGGAGTGTACAGGATGTGATGTGCGGTCTGGAACGGGTTAAAGGTGTTGTGTATAAAGGAAGGTTCTCCTGCAGGAGTCCGAATAACAGAGTGGTGTGTCTTTAAGGAACAGGTGGCTCTGAACAGTGACGCGTTATTGGCACTCACAGAGGAGACATGAAGCCTTTTCCTGCTCTCTTCCTGAGCCTTAAACGAGCACAAAGCCGTTATTAATGCCTCCTTCCCGGCCGAGCTGTGTCTGAGGCGTCTGGACACCGAGCAGGATTCAATGTGCTGTTTCCGACCTGCTGTGTGACTGATGTGTGCGATGCTCCTGACCGCTTTACCCCACTTCAGTTTAAAGGTAGGGACGTGTTCGTCTTCCATCTTTCTGTTTATTTCATTTTCTTTTCTTTTCTTTCTCCCCCCTCCCTGTTATTTATGTCTCGTGCACGGTGATTCATCATCATCATCATGTCCCCGGTGCTTCTGCTGGGTTCTGGATGAAACCGCGGCAGGAACACAGCTGTGATGTGCTGATTTTTATTAGGCTATCATCAGTATTATTATCATCATTACGCTATATATATATATATATATATATATATATATATATATATATTCACCCTGAAGGCGCAGTTTGTACGCCATTAGATCAGAGAGGAGATGCGACAGCGGCCGCCTTGTTGCCTGGATACAAACCTGCGGCTGTGTCTCAATCCGACGTGCTGTAGGGTTCTAACCAGAACATCAGCAGCGCTTCTCATAAGGCTCGTGATTTTGACTTCGACATCTATATCTATTACAGTTCCACTACCATTAATAATAATAATAATAATAATAAGGAGAAGAATTACAGTAAAATAAATAAGCTAATAAATGGTGCATAGAATGTTCCTTGTTGGAAAAGGTTCTATACTGAGCCCTGTCTAGAAAGCTGGAACCATTATTCAAGGAACAGAAGCTCATAAATATTAATTAATTATACTCATAAACTATATGTAAACACCAATATACTGTCCATGTGTATATAATATATATACAGTGCACTCTTACCTTCTTCAGGGTTCTTGAGGGTTCTTCAGTTGTTCTTCACTTGTCCCTCTGCGGAACCGTTCTGTATAGATCACTACCTTTTCAGAAAGATTTTTAACTACAGCCCATTTTTGGAGCCTAAGAAAACCTCAATTATCACCAAGAACCTAAATGTTAATCTCCTGTCAGGTTCTATATATGAAGAAGAAAATAAAGATAATGAGCAATAATTTGGAGATTGTACAGCATAAACACATCTGCTCCAAAAGTATTGCCCCACCGGCATAAAGAACCTTTATATCTTAACTCATTAGTTTTGTCATAATAGAACCTGTCAGATGTTTACCATTTAGCTCTTGGTACTTGATCACTCTTAGATAAAAGATAATTCAGGGTTCTTCTCTTCCTAAAAGAATTCTACTGAAGGGAAAACTTAGAAAGGGAAACCACAGAAGCGCCGCCTTTAAGGGTTCTCCCAGTGAGACAACCAAAAATCCATTTAAAGGAAATCCTTAAAAAATATATTTCCTGTTATTTAAAAAAGCAGAAACTGTGTTCCCCCGTCAGGAAGGGTTCCAAGTAGGAGAAACTTTAATTAGGCTGTCCAGTAAACGCTTGAAGAGCCAAAAAAAAAAGGAATGTATAAAATGAAAATGGTTTCAAAAAGAATGAAATACAGTTTATAAAGAGGAATCAAGGGTTTTATCTGGAAATCAGCTGCAAAGATGTTCCACGTTCCAAAGTAGCTGAGAGTCGGGGTTCTCAGTTTTTATAGGCAGAGATCCTTTTCACTATAAAGGGGAAAAAACAGAAAAACTCATGGACCATGTAAGTACAGATTTATTTTAAGACGCAAATTATTAATAATTTCAAGCAGTAGAATATATTTTGCCAATGATTTTGTTATCCTGAACTGAACCACCATTAAAACCAATTTTATTCAAATTGTCATTAGATTGGAATTGACGTTATTTATAGGTATAAATTTACTAATGGTAAGTTTCTACAACTGTACTACAATTAGAAAATCCCAGATCCCACTTTGAGAACCAAAGCCTTAGAGAACCTGCTTCTGTATTTAATGATGGTGATATCAGGGTTCTATGGAGTCTAAACCATCTGCAGCACTCGAGTTCTTGTTCTTCAGCTGAAGAGGTTTCCTTTATAGTTGTAAAATGAAAATGTTTGAATCTGCTGCTCATCTGTTTTGTCTGTATTTTGACACTAGAAAAGTTTACATCAACACTTTATTACTGTTTAAAGTATCCAACAACTTTAAAAAAATAAATAAATAAATAAATAATATATATATATATATACACACACACACACTTTTTTTTCTTCTTTTTCCTAGAATGGAATGTTCCTTTTGCATAAATGTGATCGATTGACAATTTATTTTTATGTAAAGAGTATATAATGTACAAAATAATTAGCATGTCAGTTCAAATAGTGTATAATAACTTAAATAAAACACATGAAATAAGGTTTACTGTGAGTCACTTCACTGTGACAATCCTGAAAATGATTTAAGAATATAAAATCTTCACTGAAGCTCTAAGCATTAACATGGCATCTATTTTATCTAGTTATTGTTAAATTATAGAAGTGAGATGTTCATGGTTTTGTAAACATCAAACAATAATTACAAATAATTTATGCAAAACCAACATTCTATGCTAGTGTTCATGTAAACTTTTCTTGTGTCTATCCTACATTGAAACTAAAACAGACGAGTAAGATTTAACTTTCACTTATCAGGTCAAAAAAAAGAAAGTGCTAAGTTTTAACTGAATTCAACCTTTAAGTATATATATATATATATAAACACTTATAGGGGGTAAACACTTTTGCACTGTGCTGTAGCTATGTAGAGCCCCGTGTGTAAATATTAATAAATTATTTTCATTAGCTTTGTTACCTGTTCCTTTCTGAGACCCGGATGTTTTTTTTTCCGGATATCGTGTGTGCACGCGCTGTTGCTCCGACCGCGCGCTAAACGGAGGCTAATGACGTGTTCTGAAGCAGGACCAGCTGTTTCAGCTTCTCACCTGTTGCCATAGAGACGCTAATTGCATCGCGAGCCGAGCTCAGGTGGCGGCGCGCGCCGATTTCAGCCTCATTTGAATCCCAAAGCCGTCTCGTTTTTTTTCCGCCAGCAGACGCGTTTGCCGGCGCGCGCCTCGTCTTTAATCCCCCGATGACAGAAAAACATCTCACCTTTTACTCCAGATGAATCCCCGCGGCGTCACGTGCGTGGAAATGATGACCGGAAATGCGGTTTTAATTTCCCCCGCTCTGCAGGTTGTTCACGTGACGATTTCACACAGTGTTTACTCTGTGTGTGTGTGTGTGTGTGTGTGTGTGTGTGTGTGTGTGTGTGTGTGTGTGTGTTTATGTTTATGGTGTAGATTTTACATTAGTTGTATGTTTAGGGTCCAAAAAAGTCTGAGATATAAGTTTTATTTTAATTGACAATTGATTAGAAATTGCTAAAATAAATAGGTTTTTTGAATTTTTAATGATTTTAAACTAAGAAAGTAAATGTTGAATATTTACTATTAATGACTGCACTATTTCTTCTTCCCTATTTAAATGTAAGCAGGTGTGTGATACTGAGCATGTTAACTGCTTTATACGAAAGGTCAGATTCTCCTCATGTCTAATCTCTTCTGTTGAAGCGTGTGATCAGGCGACACGCTGATGGCTTTGATGGATCGTTGGGTTTTCCGCGAACTCGTGAAGTCCATGCCAGCTCGAGTGCACGCTGTCAGTAAAGCAAACGGACGAACTGAACGCTAAGAAACCCAGAAATACTCAAAAACTCAAAAACCCTCTGTAGAACCCACCAAACAGTTTCCCTTTTCAAAAGGGTTCCAAGTTGAACCATTTCTTGGGGGGAGCTCAAACACTCAAAGAACCCTTTATAAGATGTTGAACTCCTGCCAGGATTTGGGGCTTTTAGGTATTAAGAAGAAAATAATGACCCTTGAAAGTTTTTCTTTCTCTTTGTCAGTAAAGATTAAACTTCATATATTCAGAAATTGGCTACAGATTTAACACTCAAATTATAGAAATAAAAGTTAATCTCCAACCAGAAACTGTACGGAGAACAGCACCATGTGTTGAAAATCAAATCTTTAGCGTATGATATAAATTAGCAGCTGGAATAATTTTTTTTATTAGATGTAGAAAAATGTTTCACTTTTGTGACACTCATTTGCAATAAACACTGCAAAATAAAAATGTTACATTTTACTCACCCTGTGTAAAGTTCCTTCATAGATCACATGTGTACGCAAGGAGAACCCTTTCAGGAGTCTAAGAACCTTTAATAGGCTATACAAGAACCCTTCAGAACCCTTGAAGAGTGCATCAAGAACCAAGCGCTAAACTGTAAATGATGTTCGAGTTTTTTGAAGGAATTTGAAGGTTTCTAAGTAGAAAGTGTTTTAATAAGAGAACGCATGATTATCTAAGAACCCTAAAAGAACTCTTGAAGAACCATTTTTTCCTTGATCATATCATTGTATAATAAAATCCTAATTTGAAATAACGAGTTTTACAGAAATTATTTCAGAGTCGTTTTAAACTTAATCTGAAGGTGTTCATTAAAGGTGGCTGGTGTTTGTAAAATACTTTTGATCTCCATTTCCATCACGATGGTTTATACAGCTGTGGTGCTATAAAAGCTAGAGACTAAGTTTCTTAGGCATCTTTTTTTAATATCTGTCCTTATCCCGGTGTCCGTATCGGCCTGATTGGGGCATTCAGTCGTCCCTCGATGGGCGTCCTAAATAGGCTACAAATAACGTTCAAACGATGTCCAACTCCGTCTGGGATAATATTAGCAGACCCCGATATGGAGAGGCTTTTATTCCAGTTGGGGCAGGACGACCACACACTGCCATTTAGGCCAAATAATAAATCAGATCTAACCAGTGACACAATTTAAATAGAAATATCAGTGATTTGGGTTAAATGCCTGAGCAGCGTGGATTTAAAGCACCAGACAAACTTCCTCTCTGTGTCTTTGCACCACTTTTGGCTTTGTGGGTTATTTTGCTGTTTATACAGATTTCAGAGTCCTAGATCATTTTTGATATCCAGATCTCTCTGATTGTTGAATTATTCTAGAAAGCTTCTTTGCAAAATTTCATTTGTAAGATGATGATTATTATTATTATTAATAATAATAATACCACAAAACTTTACGATTCCTGTTTCTTCTGTTCTTCTTAATGATGAATAAATATAAACATTCCTGATGGACATGAAGATGAAAAAATCGTAGCTAGGCAGGAGTGGAGATATGAGATGGAGGCTCATCAGTAATTTCTGAAACAGGATGATTTTTTTAAATATAGTAATAATTTTACGAGTAGTTTTCTAATAGTTTTATTGTTAGTTAGTATTTAAACAGTGGACTCGGGAGCCACGTGCCTCGCTGCTCACGCTGCTTAATAAGAGCGAGCACACAGCCAAACAGCTTATTAAAGGATTTAGTATGTGGTTCAGGTCCTTAGTCAGAGTTCAGGTGTGTGTCAGAGTAAATATAGCCTCCTCATGCTGAATCCACACACGGCCTCCGCACACGGCCTCCTCACACGACCTCAGCACACGGCCTCCGCACACGGCCTCCGCACTCGGCCTCCGCACACGGCCTCCGCACACGGCCTCCGCACTCGGCCTCCGCACACGGCCTCCTCACACGGCCTCCGCACACGGCCTCCTCACACGGCCTCCTCACACGGCCTCCGCACACGGCCTCCTCACACGGCCTCCTCACACGGCCTCCGCACTCGGCCTCCGCACACGGCCTCCGCACACGGCCTCCGCACTCGGCCTCCACACACGGCCTCCTCACACGGCCTTTATTTCACATAAAATTCTTTAAAGTGTTAGTGTTGAGTGTGGTAATGTGGGCGGAGTTAGACATGAGGAGGTGTGGTAAGGCTTTTTACATCAGACGCCTCACACTCGACCTCTTTTACTTTTTATTAAAAGCCTCTAACTTTTACATCTAAATAGCTGATATTAACTCCTCCTTCGTACCCTCTGTGTGCTGTTTATAACGTCAGCCTTTACTTATTTTACAGTCGTCCCGGTACATGAGCTCCTTCAGCTGAACGATTAGCGACTTCCTGAAATTTGGGAATTAACTCAATGACCTGGTTACCCATGAGCTTTAGCGTTACCAGATTGGTCCTCTTGTTCACTGCAGTGAGGATTTCTGGGTGGCTGAGGTGGTTGTGTGAGGGTACAGATGGAGGGACAGGAACGCCGCTCCTGCAGATCGCTCCCACTCTCCAGTGCATTGTGGGAAATATTGAGAATAATACGATATTTGGTGAGCGTTTGTAGTGTGTGTGTGTGTGTGTGTGTGTGTGTGTGTGTGTGTGTGTTGGAGAGATTACTTAACATACAAGTATAATGTGAAGATAAAGGAGCTTTAAACTTTTTCAGAGAGAGTGCTGGTGCTGAATGTCATTTGTTCTGTGGAACTGTTGTGTTTGAGGAGGTTTAGCCTTTACTTAAACTTCACACCTTTTATAATGTGAAAAAAACAAACAAACAAACATAAGACAATAAATGTGCACTAGGATTGTCAAATAGGAAATGTAAAAGCCTGAATATCCCGATACATCACTGAAGGTAAAGGTTTATTTTATTTTTATAGTCATTATTTCATTTTCATTGTCATTCTTTTTATTTTCATACTTGTTTATTCTATATTTATTGTCTTTTATTTTTTGACATTTTTGTTTAATTTTCACAGTATTTTTATTTTAATTTATTACTTAAGATTAATTAAGTTTTGATTATTTAATGTCATTGTTATTGTTATTTTAATTTCATTTATCAAGGTTTATCTTTGTCAAATATTTTATCGTTGCAATTAATTTTATTTAATTTCATTGTATTATTTATGTATTTATCATTGTAGTTTATTTTAGAGGTTAATTCATTAGCTGAATTTCCGGGTGAAATGCTCCTGTAAAGGTGATAAAGTGTTCTGGAGGTTTCCGGAGGTGCTGACTGCGGTTACAGCAGGATTAACATCTCTGTGTTTGTGTTTTCAGGTTGATGAACCTGTTGAAATGCTCCCAAAATCCAGAAAAGCGCTCAGCATCCAGGAGATCGCAGCTTTGGCCAGATCATCACTCAACGGTGAAGAGTCAATCACACGTTACTGACACAGAATTAGCCTCAGGTTACATTTGTAATTATGACACACACACACACACTGAGATAGATAATAACACCACAAACAGGCTAATTCCAGGTGTGGGCTGTTTCAGAATATCTGCTGTAAGACTTATTCCTGAAAGTGAGCGCTCAGAGCGTGGATTAAACACGGAGGTGAAAACTGATTTTCAGTAGCAGCAGAATTTCACACTATGCTGAGTTCAGAGCGGGGAAATTTGACTCTGTAATATTTCAACAGTGGAAGCATCAGCCAATAGGAAACAAGGTTGTGGGGCAGGGGCGGGGCCATGGTTTCTTATTTCTATTAATGACATAGATAGATATATAGAAGTTTCTTCTGTACAAGATACTGCTTACATACTAAATGTATCTCTTGAATGTTCTGCACTGAACTCATCTTCCTCATACCCCTACTTCTCTTCCCCTTCCTCCTCCTCTTCCTTAAATTCTGTACCTCTTCTTCCTCTTCCTCATTTTCGTCTTCCTCCTCATCCTCATCGTCCTCCTTCCTCAGGCATCTCTCAGGTGGTGAAGGATCATGTGACCAAACCGACGGCAATGGCACAGGGTCGAGTGGCTCACCTGATCGAGTGGAAAGGCTGGTCCAAACCGTTAGAGCCGTCGTCTGCTACTCTACAGTCGCATTTTAATTCCTACTCGCACCTCAGCGAGGGAGAGCAGGAGGCCCGATTCGCAGCAGGTGTGTATCAGTGCCGAGTCACACACACACACACACACACTGAGGTCTCCTGCACAGTCAGGTCTGATACGCTCCTGCACATGCTCACATCTGTTTATAAATCTAACATGATCACAATGATGTGTAAGAGGAAAGCTTCGTGTTTTTATTGATTTGATCTCTTTAAACACGAGGCTCTGTTAGCGTCAGCAATAAAACAATGAGTGTTTCTCCTCAGCACACTTAAATTATTCAATTTAATTTAATATTTCTGTTTAGTTTCTCCAGGTTTCTGTTGGTTTCTGGTTGTTTTTGTATTATTCTGTTATAATTAGTAATAAGTATGCGTACAGTATTTTATTCATTTTTCTTAATCGTAATACATGGTGCTAATGGCTGAACAGGAGAGACGTGAATGAGAATTCGACATGTTTCATTAATTCCTGTGAGATTCCTAATGAGGTCCTAAAGGATTCGAGTGGCCTCTGATGGTGACAAAGTAAAAAGGTAGATAGATAGATGGATAGATAGATAGATAATGATAAATATTGAGCAAACATTTGTTATACATGAATGTGTTTCTCAGTGAAATGATGTAAAAGAGAAATAAGAATTGAAATATTCAGAGATGCTGAATTTACTATGTCACTGTTCCAGAGTTTTCTTACCTCTCATCTACCACTAATCACACACACACACACACACACACACACACACACACACACACACACACACACACACACACACACACACAC
>JAQQZX010000018.1:17198322-17213190 GCA_030068355.1 Notoglanidium maculatum | reverse complement strand
ATGAGTGTGTGTTGGGTTTAATGAGTTTGTGTTGGGGTTAATGAGTGCGTATTGGGGTTTCATGAGTGTGTGTTGGGTTTAATGAGTTTGTGTTGGGGTTAATGAGTGCGTGTTGGGGTTTCATGAGTGTGTGTTGGGTTTAATGAGTGTGTGTTGGGGTTAATGAGTGCGTGTTGGAGTTTAATGAGTGTGTGTTGGGTTTAATGAGTGTGTGTTACAGTGTTGTGTGACGTGGTGTGTTACAGTGCAGTGTACAGATGCTCAGCAGTTAAGGTCCAGAGTTTTGAGTTTAATTCCCATCACTGTAACTGTTGCACCTTTAGACTAATAACCTTTAATTATTACTTTTATTAACCTTCAGCTGTTCCAAGGTCAGGTACGAGTGCTAATCATCACCTTCTGACCAATCACCAGCCAGAATTCATCAGCACTGGGGTGTGTGTGTAAATGCGTGTGTTTGGTGTTTGTAGGCGTCGCCGAGCAGTTTGCTATTGCGGAAGCTAAACTCCGAGCCTGGAATTCTGTGGATGAGGAGGATGTGGAGGAAGATTGTTCTGAAGAGGAACTCGCTCACAATAATGAGTTAACCGTCACCACTCAGAGTTCAGGTACCAGTGGGACCAAAAACAAAACATCACCTACAGTGCTTTATTTATTTATCTTTCTATCCAATCATTTCTTCTAGATTTACTTTTTTTTCCAACATGCACAACCAGTCAAAAGTTTACACACTCCTGCTAATAGAAAGTCATTTTTACTGTTTCTACTATTTTATATTAATAATATATTAACACCATGGAATTACTTGTTTGGAATTACATGGTGACCAAGAAAAGCTAAACAAATCCAGAGTAGTTCATATTTTAAAGTGTTTCTTCCTAAATAGGCCACGCCTCCTTCACTGAGACTGACACACAGAGGCCACGCCTCCGTCCCTGAGACTGACACACAGAGGCCACGCCTCCTTCACTAAGACTGGCACACAGAGGCCACGCCTCCTTCGCAGAGACTGCCGCTCAGAGGCCACGCCTCCTTCACTGAGACTGACACACAGAGGCCACGCCCCATTCACTGAGACTGACACACTCAGAGGCCACGCCCCATTCACTGAGACTGACACACTCAGAGGCCACGCCTCCTCCACTGAGACTGACGCTCAGAGGCCACGCCTCCTTCACTGAGACTGACACACTCAGAGGCCACACCTCCTCCACTGAGACTGACCCTCAGAGGCCACGCCCCATTCACTGAGACTGACCCTCAGAGGCCACGCCCCATTCACTGAGACTGACGCTCAGAGGCCACGCCTCCTTCACTGAGACTGACACACAGAGGCCACGCCTCTTTCACTGAGACTGACACACTCAGAGGCCACGCCTCCTTCACTGAGACTGACGCTCAGAGGCCACGCCTCCTTCACTGAGACTGACCCTCAGAGGCCACGCCCCATTCACTGAGACTGACCCTCAGAGGCCACGCCCCATTCACTGAGACTGACGCTCAGAGGCCACGCCCCATTCACTGAGACTGATGCTCAGAGGCCACGCCTCCTTCACTGAGACTGACACACTCAGAGGCCATGCCTTATGATGTGAAATCTTAAACATTGTTCTTCATAGTTGTTTTTAAGCCTGTTTGTTACCATTTTTTTGTTTTTCTGTTTGTTTCATTTCATTGTTTTTTTACCTTCTTTATCACATTTGTCTTTTGTTTCCTTATTTTTGTCTCTCGTCTTTTTTTTCCTGTTATCCTTCCTGTTCTCTAGGTTTTTTGACTCTTTGCTCCTCCCCCAGACGCCGTGCTGTCCATTCAAGAGAGCTCGACACCCTGCCAGCCTGAAACGAATCAGAACATCAGTGAGGAATCCAGCCTCATCCTGAGTCACTCAGATGGCCATCGAAACCCAGTAGAACCACAAGGAACTGTAGAAGAACTACAAATCCCTGCAGAAGATCTCCAGCTGCCATCAGACGAGGTCCAGAAGCTCAAACGTAGGTCCTTCTGGAGCAGAGGTGACTCCTGCTATCACTCCGCCTCCTACTCTGAGTCCGGTTTATCTCCAGAGGAGGAGGAGGAAGAGGAGGAAGTGGAACAGGAAGTAGAAACAGAGGACAATGTCTTTCAGGAGGTGATCTGCTGGTATAGCATGTCTGATACTTCAGGAGCGGCATCCTTCGACGATGAGCTGGATGTGGAGGACGGAGAAACGTCCAGGCAGTGATGATGTTCTCTCTCTCCGTATCTCGATACGTATCGTCCCTTTTGTGTCCCCTCAGTCTGTCAATCATCTGGACATCTGGTGAACGGATCAATGGACACATTTATCTTCTCTTTCATTGCCATTTTCTTCTTCTCCTTCTCTCCTTCTGATTTCTCCACACAGTGACTGTGTCGTCATTAAAACGAGGGATCGGATCAGGAGTTTACACGGTTAATAGTCAGAGGAAGTCATGCTATCGATGATGTCCTTATATTTTGCTGTAGGAAATCAGATCACGTAAGATGATTACAGAAGCGCTTCTAATTACCATTATTTTGATTTTAACGTACATCAGAAAAGGGCATTACGGACATTATGATGTGTAGAACATGGGTGTTGCGATAAATCAGAAATGTAATGTCAGCACTCCTGAAATTACGATGAATTGGAAATGAGCATTACAGGCGTTATGATTTTATATATATATGAAATGGACGTTGTGAGCCCTGCATTGTCCATCCTGCCCAGCCCTGTTTTAACACTCGTAGCATTTCATACAAATTAAAGTATAAATTTGCAAGTGTAAGCCCATTTTTTAAAAAAAACCATAATTTGCATTAAAGAATAATTTCATTTTTATGTATAAACACCTGTGCATGGCCCCCTTTTTTACATTTATTCACCTACACTTTTAATTTGATCAATATCCATTCCATCACTGAATATGTTTTTGACGCCACGTCCCAAACTTTCACTTAAATTTCATTTTCTGTACATTTTCCTCCACTGCATTTATCGTATCATATCAGCTGAGTGAAGGACTGTTACGAGGATTTTAGTCTCCAACGCAGGAAATTTGAGCTGAATGGAAAACCCATTACTACAATCACTGTGTGATGTCTTACTTAAAGAAACTGATACGTTCCATTTCTCCTCTCTCTCTCTCTCTCTCTCCCTCTCCTTTGCTTTTCTGCTGCACTGTGATGTGAAAGGTTTTCTG
Organism: Notoglanidium maculatum; assembly: GCA_030068355.1. Taxonomy (NCBI): domain Eukaryota; kingdom Metazoa; phylum Chordata; class Actinopteri; order Siluriformes; family Auchenoglanididae; genus Notoglanidium; species Notoglanidium maculatum. The sequence continues at coordinate 17,209,990 of JAQQZX010000018.1, read as the reverse complement.
TCAGCTGCTGAGTGAAAAGGTTTCTGAGGCCAAGTGTCTCCATAACCCTGAGATGCAGCAGGTCTACAGCGTGACCGTGGTGGAACACTCTAGAACACGGGCAGTAGAACCTCATCGACGTGCATGACGCGCCACAGTGAAGTTACACTCATGATCCATAATCGACGTGGCATTATTCTGTAAATGTGGCCTGGTGACGTCACCGTGTGTGTTTGTGAGTGGGAAGTGACGTGCAATCTTTTTTTGTGTGTTTGTTTGTTTTTTAAATCCTTTGTATAAGAACCTATTTGGGAATTGCATTGATCACATGATTGCATTAAAGTGGATGAGTGTATATTTCATCTCCTGGTTTCTGTTTTCAATGGCGCTTTCAAGATGAAGACAAAATTCAAAGTTGAAATTTAATCTTTTTTTTTTACTGATGTACAAAAAAAAAGAACAACCCCAAAATGTATTTTTTTTCTCTGAAAAATAATGGCAACTGTTGATTCCATATGCATATCCTCTATATGTACAGGCCACGTGTGCTAGATACATACACATTTTTATGTAACATCATTTCTGTACAGGCTTTTAGCATTCAGGGACATGAGTGCAGACTTATTGCTTAACTTTACATTAAATGTGCAGTAGATTAGCGTTCAGAAGAATACATGACAAGCTTGAATTAATAGCACATAAACAGCCGAATGGAGAACAGTGTCGATTTTTTTACATGAATCTGCAATCTAACGGTGACACAGCAGACGGGAACAGCAGGATCTAATCAGTGATGTCCTTGATAATGACTTTGCACAGAAAGACAAAGCAAGCATTTCTGTTAAAAAAAAAAAAAAAAGAAAAAAAGAAAAAAGAAAAACGGAAGCAAGAGTCAGAATCTGTCCACAACACTAGTGCTTTAAGTTAAAGGTTATTAGAGGTCATTCTAGCGAGTAATGGTTAAAAATTTAAAGGTACGGTTTGTATGTTTTTAAAAATGTCTTTAGATCTGTGATGATCACATGATTTTAAAGAATCCTTAGAAAAACTTTGTTTCACACATTTGCAGTTCTTGTGCTGTTTTAAAGCTTCTATTTAAATGTTTCTGACCCAGAAATTGGTCTTGACTGGGCAGAGAGAAAAAAACCTAAAAGTGCCTTTTTTGGGAAGGTGTTAAAAAAAAGAAGAAAAGAAACCTGTATCAAGCCGGGATTTGGAACCGAGGGACCTTTTGAAGTTGAACCCTTTTACCCTCTGTTGTAGGGTTTTACCTTGAGAAATCAAACCAACATAACCTTTTCAGATGCTAAATGGACCCTTCTTTCCCTAATGTAGTGAGGTACATCGTACGATCAGTTTGCTAGCTGCACGGCTAAACGGTGTGCAAGCTAACGAACTAGATAACTAAATGATGCTAAACACAAGATGTGTTACAGATAATGTAGCTAGCATAATGCTTCATTTGTTTTGAAAGCAATAAGAATGTTATTTTGCAAACTCTTCACAAGAATTCATTCAAAATAAAATGCTCACAGTGCATTGTGGGTAACACACACACAATTGCTTGGCTAGCAAGAATAGCAACGTACAAACGTGTGAAAATAAAATGAGCTCTTTGGAGAATTCTTGTTAGCTTTGATGCATCTCACCGCCTTTAATCGCGTTATACAGATCGCGAGATTCAGTTTTATTTCTTTAACTCATCTGGGAGTCCTTTTGTTATCGGTCACAGATGTCAAGAACAATTGGCATGTAGAAAAACTCTTTGAAAACTATGGACACCATCCCAAATAATCTAAAAATATTTTCTCGATGGTTTTGGCATGATCCAGGGAAATAAACTCTTAATAGCTTTTCTCTTAAACACCAGTGTTCAGGACACGTCTTAAATCTCACGTGTGGGTAACACATTATTTTAAGGGACACATATAAGGGGTTAATTAAATTCTTGTGATATTTGCTTATTAAGGTAATTGATAGCTAGCTAAAATGATCACATGAGGGCATTGCTAGCAAGCTAACATCACCAAAGGAGGTACTTGCTAGCTAGGCAGAGTTATAGCACAAGGGAATTGTTAACGCAGAAGGTTATTTCAAGCTAGCTGAAGTTATCAGAGAATGATACTGCTAGCTAACTGTAGTTACCAAAGAAAGTTAATCATAGCTAGCTAAAGTTATTACAGGATGATATTGCTGTTTAGATAACGTTATCACATGAGGACATCACTACTTAGCCATTGTTACCACAGGAGATTAACGACAGCAGGCTTAAATGTTACCCTTAAAATAAAGTTTTGCCCATCTGTGCTTTACAAATACACAAAAAACATGAATCATACATCATTTTCATTGCACAATAAATCAAAATCAACATTCAAAGACATAATAATCTTATTTGGCAAGCGTTAGTTGCAAGAATATAAATGATTATTGCACAGTCGGTTTAAGAAAAATTAAATTAAAAAAAAGCTTTGCAGCTCAAATTTAGTAGTAATATGCAGGCTGCAATCAAAGTGCATATGAAGGCAGGTAAGATACGATTAAATACGACCCGCTCCAGGTGAAATGTACAGTACAGGTGAGGGGTTTAGCAGAGAACATTAGCAGCAGAGTGGAATATGGCCTAAAAACATCACTACAGCCACTAGTGTACTGTAGACATGTGCCGATATCTCGTCTCAATTCTATTTACCTTTTATCATGCTGGTTAGTTTTTATGACACAGCTAACTAGCGCTAGCTTATTGTTTCTCATACCAAAAAATACGCAGAATGGACTTTAGCTCCTGTGAGAAATGTTCATCATCGAGTTAGTTTGTAAAAACAACCGCACGAGGACACGAAAACAGAAATTCTCCTGAGTTTGAGATGCGCTGCTGTAGCGCATGTAGTGCTAGCAGTTTCAAGTTTAGGTTATCACACAAGGCTAATGCTAGCTAGGGGAAGTTAAAACAGAGCATTATTACTAGCTAGCTAAAGTTACCACATAAGGATATTACTAGGTAGCTTACTATTCCACACTTCCTTTACCTGTTTTGTTTTTAGAATCTAATTTGATCTATCTCTGTGTCCGAACGCAGACACAGATAATGCTAACTAGCACTAGCTAGCAACAAACCCTGTACTGTAAGAATGTAAAGAAGACGCTCGTGTTTCTGGGAAGAATGTTCTTGTTGAGTTATCTTGTAAAAATAAGCCACTTCAGAACCTCTAAAGTGAACACTTGCTAGGTAAAATTAGCACGGGAGAATATTGTTAGCTAGCCAATGTTACTTCAGGAGGTTATGGCTAGTTAGCTAATGTTACCACAGAAGGTTATTGCTAGCTAAATAAAGTTATCACACAGAGTCAGGCAAAGAAATGTACACACACATCCGGAAAACGTCTACACGTAAATGTCTGGAAGCTAACGGCCACCACTTTGAGCACCTCTTGTAATTGTAAAGGCCAAAGGGAACTTGTATTAATGTCATGATGTCTGAGTAAATTTAGTATTAAAATATTTACACACATTTTTCTTTTCCTGATGTGTGTGTGCATTTATTTGACTGACTCTTTATATGGTTCCTGCTAGCTTTTTAAATCAGCTAACAGGAACCTAAAACCCAACAAAAGGCTGAATAGACTTCTGTTATGCGCTGCTTGAATAAAATTTGTAGATATTAAATGTCTGTAATTTTTTACTCAATAAAACATGACATGCCACTTTACTGTCAAGTGCCAACCAGCGTGTCATCAACATTTGTGTCAGAACAAGATGATTTGTAGCGTTCGCTTTCCAGTACTGGAACTCAAATGAGCATGGAGATGGAGATGAGGACTGGTTGCATCATGTTAGCCAGCTTAATGTAACCATAGAAACGACTTTTGGAAGTATACGAACACAAATATGGCTCTTAAAACATTGTAGAACATCAAGAAAGCATGCTAGCTATGAGATATAATTATCAACAATTATAACATCATGCACTTCGTATATTATAATATAATTATATATAAGTGATTATCGGCACATGCCTACTGTACTGAATGGTGCAATTTACAGTGTAACTACGATTGCTGTTAAATACACACTATTTTAAAGGAACGGAAACATTGCAGCGTTGACCGAATCCGGCCTCGGAGGTAAAAAAGTCACGGTATTACTTCAAGTACCTGATGAAGAGCTTTTGCATGTAAATAAAGTTAGGTAGCACGTCTAATCCGACTTAAGACCGCAGTATACTTAACGTGGAGATGACGTCTGTGAGGGCTGCGTGAAGACCAAACTACCTTCGCAACTTCTCTTTGTGGTTCCGTATAAGCGCTCCAGTACTGTAGGTGGAGCTGTTAAAATTTAAAACCGGTTGTTGGAAAGAGGTGTGCCAAGCTGATTCATTCCATGGTGGATGACATTGAGAATTGGCAATCTACTTCCTGTAGTCGTTGACATTTTCATGGCATTTTAAGAGCGCCACCTGCAGTACCAGAGCACTTGAACACCACGGCTGATATGAACCCGCACACAGTATATCTTGCAACTTTGCAAACTCATGAATGTGGTTTTGTCTCCACACAACACTCCCAGGATGTTATCTCCTCGTTAAATATGCTGAGGCTTTCACTAGTGGTCCAGAAATGGTTGTAAAGTGGGCGTCCTGTGATTTGGGTGTCTGCATGCATGTGATAAGGAATTTCTCCGATTCTGGTTTCTTCAGACTTTTAAAACTTCCAAAATCCTAAATACAAAATTTAACTGCTTTGCATGTGAAAGTGTATGTATGAGGGTGTAAAAAGTTTTGCACAAAGATCAGGATATATAAAATTGTGCTTTTTTTCAATCAGAAGGACCAAGCAACTGGTTTTGGTTCCAGCTCAAGATGGGCAGGAACAGAATGGTGTTGGGGCGGAGCTACCGATACAGTGCAGTATGCTGCTGATTTGTTTCTTTGCTCACGTTTTATTTCTCAGCCTACACAAATGTGTGTCTTTTACCAACAAACTAACACAAATAGCATATTTTTTGTTCATATGGGATGTGAATATACTGAAATATTTTTGGTTAAGCTACAGTTACCATGGAAGACTACTGCTCATTAGCAAAAATTAGTGCAGAAGGTTATTACTTGCTAGCTTGCTAACTTAGAAAAGAAGAGCCTACTCCTGATAAAATGTCCAACAAACTTAAATATTAGTAAAACATTTAACAGTTTGATAGTGAGTTAATCTTTTTAGAACACAACCATTCTTTCCATGTTGTAATATTTTGATAAAAAAACTTGGTTAATTATGTAACTTGGTTATAATATTATTGGTTAACAACAAATTCACTTAGTTACTACAGGGGATTATTGTTAACTAGATAAGATTATAATATAGATAATAAGATAATAGATTTAGCTAGCTAACCTAGCAAACCAGAGACTAACTCGTGATGAAAAATAGAACAACTTTGTATATTACATTCTGTTTGGACAGTACGATCTCCAAAACACTTTGATAGTATTTAGATAATATTTTCATAGATGGTCAAATTTTTGAAATTGTAGTGCGAAGAGAGAACATCTTACAATGTTATTTTCATTTAGTGTTGAATTGTATTTTTGTTGACTAGCAGTTGTTAATTACTACAGGGGACAGTTACTAGTTGCTAGTTAACTAAGTTACAATAGGAGGTTACTTTTTGATAGCTAACCTAAACATACTTTGTTCATTCCTTAATCATATCTTTCGTGTCACACAGAAGAGCAAAACTAGCATGCTAACCTCACCAGATTGTAATTGAGATTATATTTATTATGTTATGATGTAGATTTGTGGTGATTATATCATTGAAAAATCGCAGACGAAATAAAATATATTTTCCCCATATTTTTCCTGCCGATGTGAGCTGGTGAACCAAAGGGCCAGTACAATCAGACGAAGGAACAATGTTAATCTGAGTGTGTGTACCATGTTTGACTTAACGTTGATAAGGCTGTTGTGTTGTAATGATGATGCAGTTGCCATGGTAACAGTGAGAACTTATCAGTAACTCAATTCCCAAGATCTGTTGGTTTCTGTTTTGGCCAATTCATGTGGAAATACATGCAGTGTGTGAAAGGTCCTTCATAGCATGTCATCCTTTATAACGTGTGTGAGTGTGTGTGCGCGTGTGTGTGTGTTTGTCTGTTAATCGTGTTTCATTAAACTGCCTGATTTACTCTCAATATCCACCTTCAGCTAGCGTGTGTACCATTGACTGCACATTAATTGCAATGTACTGAACATTTTCTGCCCTTTGGCTTTGTTTGCTCGTTGTTTCTCTTTCGTTCCACGTCTTCTCGTCCTCATCACGTCGTTCTTCTCGCCATTCTTTGTCTCTCCGTCCATTTTGTTGTGCCTTTCCTTCTCTCTGATCGTCACTGCGGCGATTAAGTGGCTAAATTTAGAGCCAAATTGTAGCTTAGCTCTCGGAGACAGATGAAAAGTGTCGGCTCCAGATGGGGGACGTGGGTTCAGTGTGCAGCTGAGTCACACACTTCAGTTATGCAAAGACAAATCACACACACACACATACACACACACTGTTCCTCCTTTCATAATCTGATATTCATTCTGACACATACACATAGCCATGCGCCAATAATATGTTGTACGGCCTATCGCAATATTTGTCATCCTAGCTGCTTAAAAATATTGGCCCCCTGCCTGGTTACACTGCCTTTGTTTGGCCAGCGTTTGTGCTCCTGAAATAACGTGTTTCCAATTGGAGAACAGCCCAAGGACAGCTGAACGGTACCAACCCAATAATTCTTTTTATCAGCTGCCCTTCCAACACAATGCTGTGATGATAATCGTTGACGTCGGCACATGCCTACTAAATATCATTAATGCTATGGCGTTTATACATTCGGTTCTCACTCGGACGTGAGTGGAATCGGCGGATTGAGTGTGCCTCGCTGTTTATACGCTCCTCCTCGACCCTGAATTCACCAACGTTCACACTGGAAAGCGACAAGATGCTCAGATCAGCCTCAGAATGCTCAGGTTATTTTACTGTTGTTTATAGTACATGCTGTTACGTTAACAGCTGTAAGCTTCAGTTAGCATTAGCTTTCCTTTATGTGTTAACCTTCATCCTCCCAGACCTGTAGCTGTTATTCCACACAGCTATTTATCAATATTAAATATTAACCATCTGCTTTTCCAATCAAAATTTAGTTGTTAGTAATCAATTTTCAGGTGCTTGTATTCGCAGCAGTGATGCCTGGTAGCCTTCTGGCCAATTTCTTTAGAATTAAAGTAATTGACGTAATAAAAATTGACGTGTTCCAATTTTGTCGCTCGCTAGTGTGAAGGCAGGGTTGTGTGCATGGATGTCCCAGGATGTTAGAGTCGTTAGTGTGCGTTAACTAACAAACAGCAGCTGTCATTCCGGCTGGTCTTCCACGTTTGGCGGGTTAATCTCACATGTTAGTTCCTCGTTTTGGTCCGAGCCGTTTTCTTCAGCCGGTTCGGAAAAGTTTTCTGAGAGGTTGTCGAGCTCTGACTGGGTCTCCTCCGCCACCGAGGCTTCTGATTGGTCCTCGCTCTGTAAGACCTCGGTGCAGTCCGTCTCGTTCAGCACGCTGCTCTCAGACGGATGCTCCAGCTCGTCGCAGAGCTCAGCGGCTGTTTTGGGTTCCCGTGGCAACGGCAGGCTCCTGTGGCGACTCCAGAGCTTGTGGAGCTCCGTTACCTCGGAAACGCTGCTGCTGGTACCGCTGTCACGGAAACTGGCCAGAGGGGGGCGGACCTTCACGCCTGTGACCGTTACAGAGCCCTCAATGGCTTTGCGTAGCTACAGAAACGGAAAATTGTAAATATGTACTTTAATTTTATATCACGTCAGATTGACTGGTTGTGACACAGAACATGCTTTCTGTCAGCGTGGTTGCTTCATTAAGATGACCACAATTTAAAACGGCTTCCTCACAGAATTGAGAGGATGAATTGAGCAAAACTTTAGATTAGCGTCGGAGTAAAACTTTGGATAACTGATGAAATAACTTAACATTTTTTTTGGATTAAAAGAACACATACCTCTTTCAATGAGACCACTCCGACGAGTCTGCCAGTGCTCGTGACGTACGCGTGATCCAGACCGAGCAGCGAGAAAATGGTGTGCGTCTGCAGTTTACAGACAAAATAACAAAACACATTTCACGCCCACTGAAACTCACCGCAAGACTGTAAAAAAAACGTTCAAAACATTAAAAAAAATAAACTTTCAGCATGAACAAAACAACCCTTCCTGTGTGTTTATGACTCGTCTACTTAACTGCTCAAAAATGCCAAAAAAGGTCAATAAAACAATTTTGGACTTGAATACGTCCTGTCATGAATACAATGCTGAAAATCCTAACTTGAAGAATTGTGGAATTTGGATTAAATTTGCCGATTTTGTAAACAATTTTGTGTATTTCTTATTATTCTATTATTCCCTCGATCACATTTACATTGTAATCCAACAGTCTAACAGGTTGTACAATTTGTATAACTGTTAGTTTTGGCCCCGCCCACTCAGATCAGGTTACAATAGTGAGACGTTTCAGTGTACTCTCACTGCGGCGGCGTAAAACTAACATTCGATGTTAGACTGTAAAGTACCAGGACTAAACGTTGGTTGTGATCCCAGCCTCAGGTTCATAACACTACGACGTCATCATTGCGTTTACTTAAGCAATTCAGTACAACACAATACAATTTATATTTACACGCTAATTTGCATACAAGAGGTCCAGCGAATAAGATGCAGATGAGCTTACTTTGTGCAAAGACGTCCGTTCGACAAGCTGGAAGGGGGCGGGGTCTATCTTGCAGTTGTTAAAGCAGACGGCTTCTTCCAGCTGTTGCTCCTCCCACTCAGCTATCTGTGGTAAAGACATCTTTATGGCATTAAAAATCAAAGAAAATCAGGTTAGTTTACAAATATCGAACAGCTCTCATGCAAATTTGCTCTTTTTCATAAGAATTTGTGATGAATTCTCAATGCAAGAAGGAACTCTATCTTTCACCTTCTAACTGTAGTTCCCTTAGCTCCTTTAGTTACTTGCTTGGCTGTATTTGCTTTCTGGGATAGCTTTAGCTTTCTCTAGCTAGGTTAATTTTCTTCATTAGCTTATGCTAAGTCGTTAAGTTCACCTGCTAGGTTACCTTTTACTCGCTAGTTTGTTTTTGCTTGCTAGGACAGCTTCTTCCTGCAAGTTAATGTTTGCCGTCCAGTCAGCTAATTTTTACAGCGGACAGACTTTCAGCATCTCGGTTCTCTGGGACAATATTCTAGAACTTTTCCTAAGCAACTAAATACATCCTGCTAATCTCCTGTAAACCATTTCTCTTCTGAGAATCTGACCGTAACGCACGTACACATTGTAAACAGCAGAGCAGGTGTTACATCAAATGCTCAGACATTTTCTGAGTGCAGCAGTTAACTAAATGATCATGAGAACAGTTTGTGCTGTAATGTTTGTATTAGCCTGAGATGCTAACCTCTGCTGTGGACATGTCATCCTCGATGTTAGGGGCTTCCTGAAATCATATCAATCAGAGGAAAAAAGTAACATTACTCTAAATGAATACCACCCCCTCCCCCTAACACAACACCACCCGCGCTACAAAATGATCATGAGCTGCAAGCGAACTAGCGAGACCAACACAGATGATGTTAGCATGTTTATACGCTGTTCAAACAGTGCTTATGCAGTATAATCCAGCTTGTCCCTGCTAGGTTAGCTTTTGATGCCCAGGTTAACATGTGCTTGTTTTGACTGTTAGGTTAGCTTTCAGTGCGTAGCTTTTACTCGCAAAGTAAACAATCAGAAAGATGATGTTTATCGGTGTAATCACAGGTGTGTCATAAGCTCCTTCTTCTAGAAGACAACCTTACCTCCACCTGCTCCTTCACCGGTTCTCCACAGGATGAACTCGGAGAACCTGAAACAACAAGAGGAAAAACAAGGTCCGTGAGGGAATGACAATGTGTAGACATGAGTAATGCAAGCCTGGAACATGCTGACTCATCATGTGCCCTGAATTCTGAATCTTCGTTTGGTCAGAAGAGATGTTTCATTTACATTTCTGTTACAGGAGCTCTGACAATAGTGCAGCAGAAATCCACATAGTGATGCGCTTGTGCTAACATGTTATAGTTTCTATATTAACAGCTCACTCACAGGGTATGGTGTTTTGTTTTTTAATTAATAAAAATTGTAGTTGTTAACAAATTTCTGTGGCATAAGAGGAATAAAACTCTTGTGTATTTGCAGTTGTAGGAACTTCAGGGTAATGGCCGTGTATGTACTGTTCAGGGTGTCGGTGTTGCTGATGGACGACACGGTCTTCAGCGCGGACTTGAGGGGAATCTGGGAGTTGGTGAGAGTCGGACTGTACGAGGATTCCTCTGTGGAAATCTACAGAAAAACAGTGTAAACAGATTAAAGTCAGTTGTTTACATCAATGTTACACTTAAATTTGTAAGTATTAGCAATAATCCCGCAAACTTTATTCAGGACTCCTTATCCAAAACACCAAAAATGATCATTTATGAAAAGATCAAAGGGGCGGAGCTTTAGTGCTCATCGTTCCTGATCAGTGAACTGACACGTTTTACTTTGCGTAAAAATTTTGCAGCAATTTGTAAAATCCCGACTTCGCCTTCACCCACAGCGTCTCACCAGGAAGCGGACGCCGCGGCCAGCTTTGGGTGAGGAATTCTGGGAAAACGACGAGGGTACATGCGTGCCGTTGTCCTGAGCTCGTTCTCTCAAGTATTCCAAACGTCTGCCTCGACTGAGCTGCTCCGAGAGCAAACACTGGAGCTGAGAACGCTCGATAGAGCCGAGCAGGATCATCGACTCTAAACGTAAACAGGAACCAAGGAAAAAGATGAGACGAGAGAGAATGCAAAAACGGTTGGTAAGAGTAATGATACACTTTTAGATACAATGAGGTTTTTTACATTTATTTAAAATATTTGTTTTAAATAACGCTTTTCTGGGACAATTCGCAACATCTGGTGGAAAGCTAGCCTTATGTTATGAAGAAATAACTCATAGGTATCTGGCTATTAACTAAAAAACTACATTATTTCTGTAATGAAGTTTTGAAAATAAATATAGAGAAAAAAAAAACATGCAGGTTTGAAGGTTTGCCAGAAAACCCTAAAAAATGCAATTGTGTTGTTTTTGTCCAGTTTTAACAGTGATTTTAAATCCACGTTTAAGGGGTCATCTTGACTATAGGCACTTTGTTAGCGCAGTCTCACCTTTAGACTCCACAAGAGCGAGAGTTTTCAGCTGCCCGGTCACCAGCGCCTCCTGCACGTCCCGGTATGTAGAGGACAGCGTGATGTAACGCACGTCTCGCACCATGATGTCCTCCACCCGGATATTATACTTCCTACAGGGTGAGGGCACAAAACTGTCAGTGCTGTTTTTAAAAACTCACCACAGAGACATTTTACACCACAGCGCTGTTGGCTTCTGCACTCTGATTGGTCAGAAGGTGTTGATTACACTGCGTTCCAAATTATTATGCAAAAAGTGTTCAGGCATGATAAGGTAAGAATTTTTGTGTTTGTCAGTTGAACTCATGGATGGTGATGAGTGTCGGCTCTTTATATCACTGAATGCAATTGCAGACACCTGTGCTAATTAGTTTGGCAGGTGTGTCCAATTAAAGGCAAAACT
>JAQQZX010000018.1:17127830-17150902 GCA_030068355.1 Notoglanidium maculatum | reverse complement strand
AGAATATATATATATAATAAAAATATAATAATAAAAACAAAACAAAAACAAAAACAAACTCATATAATAAAAAAAACAATCCCATTAACAATGTTTAAAAATAATAATACATTTGTAACTGTGGGGTTTTGGAATCAGTGTAGTAACAGACAGAAATAACATTAAACAAAAATGAACATATATTTAATAATATAAATGTTGCTTAATAATTATACTTTAATATTGATATAGTTTAAAATTGAATAATAATTCTGCTTTAATTTCAATACAGTAGACATTTTGTACATTTTTAAATACACTCATGATGAATACCAGTAATTTCAGTGTAAATTTATCTCAAGCTCGCGTGCGCGTGTGTGTGTGTGTGTGTGTGTGTGTGTGTGTGTGTGTGTGTGTGTGTGTGTGTGTGAGTGTCTTTTTAATAAAATCCCAAATTAAAAGAGAGAGTGAAATAGGAATATTTTATATTTATTACTGCCCTGAATTGACTCAGGTTTGGGCTCAATAACACTGAACCCTCTAGTGGATGGATTGTGTTTTTTTAGGCCAGAAATTCATAATAATAATTTTTTAAATTGTTATTTCACTCTGCCCCATGCAAAAGTCTTTGCCTGACACAAATGCCTTGCAGGTGAGGTACTAAAACCTCTAACGTCTACTATTACTCTTGTAAGTGATGCATATAAAAATACAGATGATACAGAAGATACAAATAATACAAAAAGACCAAATAAACAGGTCCTCTGTTCTGCCATCAGATAAAATCCTTCAAATGCGCCAGGAATTACAACACAATGTCTGTCAATAACAAATATTCCAAGAATCTCTTCTCCGTAACATTATCTGTTCATTAGGTGTGTGCCAGCGTACCTTTATCTTTTCTTTTTTGCTTTCATTTGGCCAAAAATCAAATGCCTTTCTTTTTTAATCCTGAAGACAGTTGATCAGTCTCTCCGTGTTGAATGTCTGACATTTGCATGCTTATGTCTTTAATACTCCAGTCTGTCTCTGCGTCAGTGCCACCCTCCTGCAGACTTCACTTCATTACTTTACTATGAAAGCGTTCTTAGTTTCCATATCACCGTGTCCTATATATATAGAAGCTGGGAGCGTTCTCCAAGCTGATGATTTCAGATATGACTTCGTGAGAGTGACAGAGAGGAATATTTCTTGACATTTAATCAAGGTATTCATGTCTGGTGTATCTCGTTTATCTCGTTTGTCTCGTTCATCCCATTGTCTCCTTTGCCATGTCACCATCTGCAGAAGCTCTGTTTCTCCTCCTGAGTGTGGTTTTGTCCGAACTATCTCACCCCCAAGCCAAACCGCTCGACTTTGTGTGCGTCAGTGAGGCGAGAAAGGTCATGAACAAGGTCAAGGATCTACAGGAAGATCTGGTAAGATGATAAAATCCTGGATTTTTCCCTCAAAGCTCGTGTGTAGCTCTGCTAGTTTCACACCAAAATCCTATTGCTTGAAAAGGTTCCTATTGCTTGAAAAGGACTTTTTTGTTTTCGGTACATTTGCATTCATTTATTTTTTTGCATGCACACTTTTACAGCTGAGGAATTCCTTCTCCACGTCATGGAAAGAAACTTTCATCTGCTTTTAAAGGTCTCACTCGCTGGAATGATACGGTGAAGCTTTCTTAATGGACGCCTTTATTTAAGTGTCAGCGGAGTGTTAAGGAGTCTGCAGAGTCAGTGATTTATAACAGTCAGAGGGAAAAGCTGCTTAATGTAAAATTTTACGTCGTGATTTACAACAAGCTGCAGAGCGGTTTTTGTTTTATTAACCTGAAGAGAGCGAACGACTGTTTATAGCTGCTATAATGAAAGTGAGAATGTTTTGCAGACATCGAGCAGCAAAGAAATTGTATCTATTTATTTATTTATTTTATTTAAAATAGTGCAGCTTTAACACTGAACGGTTTGGTTTTGGTTCCTGAGGTTAAGATTAGGGTTAGATTTAAGTGTAGCATCACATTAACGACCTGCATTATGCTGATAATCATTTCAACGGAAAGTCTTAGCAAGGTTAATAACCATAAAGTGTGTGTGTGTGTGTGTGTGTGTGTGTGTGTTGTTAACAGTCCCAGTGCAGCGCTGCAGCATTTCTCCCAGTTCCAGTTCGAATTCCCAGCATCAGGGTTAACATGATGACCTGGAAAAACAAACCTGTAAGTCAGTTGCGTCCTCCCGATAACCGTCTCAACAGATCCTAAAGCCAAGAAAATCTCTGCTTTGTTGCTGTTGTGCAAGAAGAAGAAAACCTGCATGTGCTTGTGTGTGGGTGTGCGTGTGTTTGTGTTCCAGATCCCAGAGCGCAGAGCTGAGATCCTGCAGTCTTTGCGGATGTTGGCGCAGGATATTCACCAGGCCAGGAACAAAAGCCAAGCCGAATGTGCGCTTAAACTGCTGGGCCGCCTCGAGCACAACATCTACAACTACATACACACACTCACGCAGGTCCACCCCCAGGTACACACTGCCATCGACTGAGCAGTGATCAGTCTCCTACACACACACACACACACACACACACACACACACACACACACACACACACACACACACACACACACTTGTTTGTCTTACTATCCTAGTGAGGATAGTACATTTTGTTAAATAAAAAAATTGCAGTCTCTGTAAAAAAAAAAAAAGAAGGTAGTTTTCCTTATTAGCACCAGGCGGACATCTGGTCCTCACTATGATATAAAAACCTGCCCCTCCCCCACTCGTCCGACGTGAGCTCCTTATTACTCAGGAATTCTGGATACAGAATGATGGTGATTGGATATCTTTCTTTATCCCAACAAATATTTCCTGGCTTCCCGTAATCTGTCGCTATTTCGCACCATTTTGGAGACATTGAGGCCGAGTGACTTCCTTCCACCGGAAAGAGTTCTGATGAGCCGTGCCCTCTCTCATCACCTCCACACTGTCACTTTCACAGCCGGAACGTCTCCGTTACGGTGGAACTTGGAAAGTTTGTCAAGCCTTTAGAATTTTCTGTTTTTCCTGCATAAATGTGACCTAAAACATCATCAGAAGTCCAGTAGATAAAGAGAAGCCGACTAAACAAATGAGACAAGAGTAATCTACTTGGTCATTTATTTATTGAAGAAAACAATCCAATATTACATATTTGTGAGTGGCAGAATTATGCGAACCTTTTGTTCTCAGACCCTTTTTTGTTGCCATTTGTTGAATTTGCTTCTCTTTATCTACTTTCAGGACTTCTGATGGTGTTTCAGGTCATATTAATGCAGAAATATAAAGGAATTCTAAAGAGTTCACAAACTTTCAAGCGTGGCTGTAAGTGATCAAACTTAGAGGAATGGAAAGAAAAATAAAGATTGCATGGACAGTCACTATATTTGTCTACAAACATGAAACCCGTCACATTCCGAAATTTCATTTTTAGGGTCTTGTCATTGGTTAGGAAGGTTTAAGACAGAACATTAGTGTTAAGTGATGCTAGTGTTAGAGACGTATCAGACACCTCACACTGGATGGGGATCCTGCTGCAGAACCACAGGATATATCTCACAGTGTGTTCGGGAACCTCCGAGAATCACTCAGGAAGAGCTGGAATTTATGGGTGGTGATAGAGAAGCCTTGGCTGATATTTTCCTACAACAGCACGTCCTCAAGCCTTTTTTCTCCTCTGATACTGATGAGTACCATTTTCTAGTTATTGTAGAACGACACGTCATACTTGTTATCCATTGATAGGTACATTTAATGTTGTGGAACGTCCAAGAAGCAAGTTAGTTCCTGTTGTCACTTACAGTACGTTATAGCAGCTATAAACAGTCGTTCCCTCACCAGCCTCTCTTTTCTTTCTCCAAGTTAATAAGATTAAAAAAAAATCGCAGCTTGTCATGTTACTGAGAAACTGTAAGGAAGTGTAAACTCCTCTGCACAGATGTCTGAAAACTTAAAGTTACAGGTTTACCTGTGGACATCCGCTGTTCACGTCCCTGTGAATGGGCCGTTACCATAGAAACGATAACGTATTAGAACTAGCACATTCATTTAAACCTGTGATTTGCAGCTGCTCAACTCCTCCTGACCAATCAGAATCCAGCACTGTGTTCTTATTTTTACTCCTTATTTATTACTTTATTACTTTGTACTAATAATCCAACATGGCTGACTGTGACAAACACAGCATGATCCTGCCATTTCTGTCTAAACTTAAACACAAAAGATCTAATCCAGTAACAAAATCTTATTAGCTTTATAATTCTGAGCTAAACTGCATCAAATCAACTGATTAATTAATGCGTGTGTGTGTGTGTGTGTGTGTGTGTTTATTCCAGAGCGGATTGGATGGGCCAAAAGTTCCAGATGCTTCTGTTCAGCCTGTTTCACAGAATCTAAGTGGGGTTCTGCAATACTTTGACCGTCTGATCTCCAGAAAAATGGAATGGCTTATTAGTGAAATGGCAAAAGAATGTGAGACAAAAAAAGAGGTTTAAGAAGCACAAGTGAGGCTTCAGGGACAGAAGAACAGAAGGTCAGACACTTGATAGGATGCCTACTGAGGCTGCGTAGACATATGGAGACAGAGCGCCATCTGCTGGTGAAAGATTCCACCATTTCCACGTGCACTTATTTTAGACCAGATGGACATTAAAAGGAGAAAGAAGTCTATAAATGGACTGCTAAAACTTTTAACCTTCTTCTGGACCTTGAATGTAATGAAAATGTAAAGCTTTATTTTTATACAGAGAGTTTGTATTTCCTCAATGTCATTAATGCACTCCTTTGTAATAACGTGACTCCATTTCTACTTTATTATAATTTTCCCCCCTCTTTGATTATTTAAGTGTACTTCTGCATTTCTCTTCTGCTCGTCTTCCTAATTTTATAAATTTGATGTGAGAAGTTAACAGTAGGTCAAGTTTAATTTATAGGATTAGTTCAGCCAAGAATACCTCTCAAAAACTATCATAACTGTAGCCTTGCTTGGAGTCTAAAGTTTCCGTCTTTAGTTTTGCACAGGCTGGTGCAGCTAACAAGTAATAGAAGATTACAGTCAACTGTTTAGCTTTGCATACAAAATCTGCATGTTTAAATCATGAAGGCATTTATGTCTCATTTTCATAAAATAGCAAAATAAGCTTGGGTGATGTCCCTTACCTGAGTGGACAATGTGGTAACCTATGTTTAAATTTTGGCAGGAATTACATTTTTGGGTAAAGCTAAAAAAAAATGTTTTATACACTGTAGAGTAGGTTGTCTGTGTAAAATTGTGTAAATAGCCCTTACATTGGCTTCTCTGTATAATGGAAAATCTCTAGCACTTAATGCTAATATTAATTTTTTAATGGAGAAAAGTCCTCTGCTTAAAGTATTAAACCAACACAATATACATACATATATATATATATATATATATGTTTAGTGATGCTAAATTAAGTGGTTTATCATTTTATACATGAAATTATGTCCTGGATGTACAGACTGCAGACCACTGCATGTAAAGACAAGTTTTGCAGTTAGCCATGAGTTATTTGCAAATGGCTGCCGATCGCTATGTCAATCCGTTTCCTGTGAAAGAAATAAAGTTTCTGTTTCAGGTCCTTTGCAGTGTTCATTTTTGCTGTTTCTACTTTTCAGTTTTGATATAAAACTCTGAAAAAAATGTAAGGTTTTGGAGGAAAGACTTGTTTGGTAAGAAAGTGGCATTTCATGGACAAGTTTCTGGTTGTCCATAAACAGTGGCTTAAAATTTTTGGTTTCCATTTTCAGTTTCCAGCTATTTAAATGCTTAACACACTACACTTCTGCACTAAGACTTATTTCATAATTTTTTTCACCAATTTATTTTACAATTTTGTATGTGTACTGTGCCAAGCTAAAGACTACAACAGGGATATTCCAGACAAGATGGCGACTCCACCCCCGAAATGCAACATGCGCGATATAATGACGTCATGACGTCTAGAATTCGCTATATTTAAACACAATACTACTACTACTACTACTACTACTACTACTAATAATAATAATAATAATAATAACTTGTTTATTAACTTGGCCTACGTGATCACGTGATCTCTTCCTGACGCGCGCGTGTCGCCGTGCACCCGTGCTCTGGAAATCCAAAACCCCACAAGGTTATGAAACGGGCGCCATTTTGGCTCAAGTGCGTATCACTGCGTGTGGATTCTGCGCTGCTCTTGGCTACAGGGCAGAGCCACAATGGCAGAGTTTGGCGCTGCAGTTCACAGTAACCTTCCCTGATAGAAACCTTGGGGGAGGGATATCACGACATATTACGCACAAATACTTTTTCTTTCTGACTTCTGAGGGAGACTGAAATGACCTGTGTGTCAGGGCTGTTTTGAAGCTGTCAACAGAGACGCTGATTTTCACTGGAATGTTATTAAAGCCAGTTTCCTGGCGGTGAAAGATGGGAATCCTGACGGTGAGTGTGTGTGTGTTTTTTTTTTAAACAAGCAAGGAAAACGGCACGGGAATGTTATAGCTCTGTCAGCACTTGGCTGCAATGCTTTTTAATTCGTATATACTATAAAACAATAAATTATATTACGCTGTCACATACAGTACTGCACTTATGGACCAGTTTTACAGCCAAAGTTAATTATTTATAGTTTTGCTAACACTGGCTATTGCTAACTCGCCCCAACGCAACGCTACCGTTACTAGCATGCACCCCAAAATGTTTACAGTCTCTTTATTTTGAACAAAATATATAATTTATATCGAATCCATGGGTTAAAAGCCGTGTCATGTCAAATGAGTTAGCTATAAGTTATGGAAATGCCAGTTTGGATGGGACTTGTTTAAATATGGTTTTTGTTTAACGTGTAACGTGATCCAGGAGCTGGACGATATTGTTAAAAACATATCGCGATACTTCAAGAAGTTTTCGCTGTATATATATATATCGTGATTTCACGATATGTACCATGATATTACGTTTTGCAAGTTGAGGTCGCAAGTTAAGCTTAGAACATAAACAAAATACAAGCAAAGCAGCATCACGATGTACTGTAAATAAACATTTCCTAAACCAAGATATATTATAGTCATAAAGTGTTTCCATCATACAAACACAGTAAATCCAGTTTAACACAGTACAGCTTCTGCACTCTTTTAAGACTATTATGTGTCACCCATGAGATCGGGCCAAGTGTAACGCCGTCCTCAGTCACACTGCTCAGGAAGTGGAAGGGTTTGTTCCGGAGGCAGTGAAACTGCGCTTCCTGTCAGCGCTCCCCAATTGCATGGGGTAACGAACAATAACAGGAAGTGAGGTCAGATCAAATGGTAGGTTGCTGAATCCCGGTCTCTGGAAGGTGTGTTCCTTGCTGGCTTGTCCCGGCAGGATATCTCGGAATTTCACTTGGCTTTAAAGGAACATTTTGGTAATGTGTTTCCTTCATTCCAAATTCAGTTCAGTGCTGCAGAGATCCCTGTGTGGGCAGAAGGGGTAATCGTGCATGAGTGGTTTGTTACCCCCGGAGTGAGTAGTTAGAATACATCCTTGGTATAAAATGGTTTGGCCCGACAGCGCACCCACAGTTTTAATGGTTTGGACCAAGTGTAGTGTATTATCCACTTTCCCATTCTCTCCCATTCCCATGGGTTTCCTCTCATGGTGTACCCCAAGTTGTAAATGGTTTGGCCCGGCAGTGCACCCCCAGAGCGAATGGTTCACCCCGATTGTATGTCCCGTATCTCCTTCCTCGTGAGTCTCATCTGATGAGTGCTGCCAGTGAGGCACAGCTCGACTCTTTAACTAACTCGAAAAGGTGCCGACTCTGCTGGTTGTAAAGTCGCCGCTCGGCAGAATCTCGCCTCTGTGGAGTAATCCGTCACAGCACGTCTCACTTCTGCTCCTGTATGAGCTGCGTTCTCTACAATCCGCTCGATCAGTGGCACTCTGTGCATGAGCATGTGATTGCAGAGCTCACCAAACCACCATTTTAATATCGTCATGTGTAACCTAATGGAGGCGTCACTGGAGCCAACCTCAGGAACCGGACGGAGAGTTTAGCTTAGCCTTATCCAGCACAGCCGTTTGGGTTCTCCGGTGTGCCGCGTTCCGTCCAACAGGGTTTTAAACAAATACATTCCTGGTTAAATCAAAGTGCCTGCGATGTTATTTTTACATTTTTTATTTTGTGTCTGCCTTTTTTTGCTGAGTGTTTCAGTTTCACTTTAGGTTCGGCCGTCCGGCGTGTGTGCGACCGGATGAGGCCGCGGCGGCTGAGATCGGAGCTGCTGGACACTTTTCTGGAGGGTTGCTGAAGAGGACCTGTGCACAGGTGAGAATCAGAGGCCTGATTGGAGGGACAGAGCATTTGGATAAAATGCACTCGGACGTCTCTAACAAGAATCTGGACAAAATGCTCTTTTTGTATTTTTGTTTCTTGTGTTTACCGGAGCTGGGGGATGTGAGCCAAATATCATATCACAACACTGTCCCGAGGTACACGGGGGGGGTATCATTATATATGGGTCAAATGGGTTTCTTACATTTAAAGAATTGCTTTATAAAAGTTTATCAGTACTTTTATTTAACGCCAACAAAATAAATATAGCGAAGCAGGAAAAAATAATAATAAGAATTCTGTATGTTAAATTTATAACATGGTACAATCAGAGTTTATAAAAGTTATAAAATGACTGACAATACCCACCATATCTGAAAATATCGATATTATATTGCCGTGTCGCCCAGCTCTAAAATCCATTAGTGAAGATTTAACGTTCACGCGTAAAGATTACACTTAACTAGCATGAGGTGAAGCGACTCGTCAGTTAACGCTCTCTCTTCTCTCGCAGGGTCACACCGCACTCGGCAGAGTGGCGCTTCCTCACCCATGGAGAATTACTTCCAGGCTGAGGCCTTTAACCTGGACAAAGTGCTGGACGAGTTCGAGCAGAACGAAGGTTCGTCAGCCCCATTACTTAACTGCATCCTGCAGGAGGCGCAGTTACACATTCACCAGCATGATCAGGGCTGTTTAGATGGGTTTTTACTGGTTTGTTACTATTCAAACATTCATGTTTCTCTGTTTAAAGGCAAAAGCGTGCATTTGGATTTTTAAGAAGTGGTCTAGTGAATCCTGAAGTTTTTTAAACTTGGCCTTTATCACTAAGGTTTGATAACGATGTTTGCCAAAATTTCACCGTTGTATATTTTTATTCGGCTCTTTGTTTTGATCATTTAAGCCATTTAAGCTTACGTTTTCACTGATTTTCACATAAACATCAGTGAAAATGGGAGTCCTGAGTATGAATGCCGACCTGGTCAACAGTCCAAGACTGCACAATTAACTGTGCTGTCTGAGAGGGAGGGGCATACGCTCTCTCTCCTGTCAATCACAGCGAGACTAGCCAATGTGGAAGACGGCGGATAGCACATTCCTCCAGGCGTCATGTCGCCATGTGACATGGCATGAGCGGTTTTTCGAAAAGGTGCTGTTAGCTGGCGTTACGTGTCTCAGAGAAAGCGCATGTTAGCCTTCGGCTTCTCAGGTCGGTATCTGTCGCGTGCTGGAGCAGCTGGCTGGTGGACAGGAATTGGCGGAGACTGAATTACTAGCTAGAAAATTGGGGGGAATCTAAAATGAAATATCTGTGAAAGAAATAAAGCACCTTGTGGGAATAAATAAAAACAAATCTGAAACGTTTAAGTTAATTAAATGACTTGTTGCTTCAGAAAGTGAGGGAACAAATTGCGTGCATTAATTTTCGAAAACATTAGTGTGTACGTAACAAATTGCTCCTAACCAACGGTGACGCTTGTTTCCATGTAACGGCACACCCCCACGTGTGCAAAACAAGTTAGAAAATGAATCAACACTGCCAAACGTTCCTTATTTTGGGGAGCGTTCAAGGCAGTGTAGGTTTCGCACGCATATCTTATTGAAGAAGGCGATCCCATAATTCTGTTCATCATCATAAAAAAACACGGAAGATAGAATTGTTTCTGAGAAAGATGCTTAGCATGGAGCAGCTTGCTGATGCTGGTAGAAGCAGTCTAGCATGCTAAATGAGGCTAATTAATTGGGAGAGAACGTTTCCCAAAGGAGTTTTAACTGACTTTTTCTTTTTTTTTTTCTTTCTTGGAGATTATAATTGATGTCATAGAGCCAAGTACATGTACTTTACCAGGTTAAGGTCAAAGAGACTTGCTTCTAATTTTAACTTTTTGATTAATGGAAGCAGCTCATGTTCATTTTATTTATGTCTAGGGGTATAATTAACTTATTTCATAAACAGTGGAATGCAGATTAACCTCCTTTAATGTGTGTTAAGAGTTGTCCTCTGAAGATTAAAAGGGGTGACTGGAGAACGGCCGAGCGGAAGGGAAGGATAATTGTTATTAAAATGCAAGTACGCCTGAATTTCTTCAAGTTAAAAAGGAAAGCCTTTCCACATTACAAAGTGTTTCCATGTCAGATTGAAATATGCACCTCACGACAAAGACTTAATTGACCCGCTTCTGTCCTGACCTCATTTCCCAATTTATCTGCCATTTCTTTCATTCTTTCCCCCGTCCTTCAGAACCTTTTCTCTTTCCTCTTGCTAACGCGTTCCCTCTTTGTTGGTGTCACTTATAGATGAAACGGACACCCCCACACTTAGCGACGCCAAGTGGACTCAGATTCTCACTCCACCAGCTCACCTCTTGTCCCTGAACCCTGCCTTGACTCACACTGACCTCAGTCCACGAGACAGTCCTCTCAACTTCAAACCTCTGCTAGAACCTTTGAGTTCTGGCAGCTCCTCAGTGGTGGAGGTAACTGCGTCTGAGGCAAAGCAGGAATCAGAAACGTGCAGCGAAGAAAGGCCAGCGGACATCCACAGTCCTCATTTGCTCCAGCCCAACATCGGCAAGCTGGTCAGCGCTGACGGTCAAGCGCTGGATTCTCCTCCGGCCACTAGGGCGACGATTGAGAACGGGTGTCCATCCAAACAAGAGTGCAACGGGATTAGCGAGGTAACCCTGCTGAGAGATGATCCAACTCTTCCTACCACAGATCCGCCCAGCATTCTGGCCCCGGGTACTGACCAACAAAGGCAACTGCAGAACGATGTTGCTGAGCTGGATAACGCCTGCTTTAATGATGACAGTTTTTCAAATCCTGAGGAAGGGCTTGACCGGGGGGAGTCGGGCTTGAACGATGGTGCTTTGTCGGTTGAGATGGAGTCTGAGGGCATCAATGAAATTGGTGGAATAGACTATCATTTTGCTCTTCTAAAAGGGGGCAATTTTGAGAAAGGTGAGAGTGTTCTGCAGGAACCTGGTAGTGTGACTCAGGAACTTGTAGTCGACCAACAGTGTCCTAGTACAGGCACCATTCTGAATGGTACGGTCCTCAAGACAGAAAGTTTTGAGCAAGACAAATTGGACGCAAAAGAGAAAGGAACGAGGAATCAGGATTTGGTTGTTGAATCGCCACAGAATGAGAAATCTCATCCCAACGGCCTGGTTGAAGACAGCGAAGGTGGTCGACCGCTCCACCCTCCTCCAGCCCTGTTAAAGGAGGACTCGATAACTGAGGAGAAGGAGATGGAGGAGAGCAAACAGGAATGCTCCGAGCCTAGCCGAGGCTCCGAGACAAGCTCCAAACTCAACAACGGGCGATTGCAAATGATCAGCGTTCCCTACGGTGGCGCAAGGCCCAAACAGCCCGTCAACCTGAAGCTGCAGATCCCTCGATCGCTCTCAGGTCAAGTCCAAAATGAACTTGGTTCTACTGGCAAGAATAAGAACCTGGAGGCCCAGTGCAGGGCAGGTAGCCTTGAGTCGTCTTGCGGTGGAACGGAATCTAGAGCTGCTCGAGTCAACGGAGAGAGCGGAGATGGTTCCTCAGGCTCGCACGTCCCCTCTGAAAACCCTGACAACGATCTCCAGGCAGGTCAGCAGGGGGCCTTCACAAGGAAACCCTTCAGCTCCCTTGGCGAAGTGGCTCCTGTGTGGGTGCCGGACTCTCAAGCACCCATCTGCATGAAGTGCGAAGTCAAGTTCACCTTTACGAAGAGAAGGCACCACTGTCGGGCCTGTGGCAAGGTAAGGCCTCCTGTGCTTTTGGTCTCAGTTTATTCCCCTTGGTCTTTTTTATTATTTAAATGCACAATTTGGGTTCTTAAAAGTTAAGGGCTCTAGATTAGCACCCTGGTAGCTCTAGGAATTCAAGGCTGAACTGATGACTGCCCTCCTTGAATGTTTGCTTGCTGAAGAGGTTCATATCGGTCTTGCGCATGTGAAGTCTGAATAAGCCTGCTGAGCAAACGTGATGGCTGTACGTGAGTGGAAGCTAATCCTTTAATTATAAGTTTGTTAACTTTTGGAGAGTGAACACAAAAAGAGGGCTGTCAATCAAGCGTGCTCATTAGAATATTACACCACGCCCATTAGAACAAGTCTCAGATGGGGGTATTCCGTGAGTAGTGCTCGTCATTCCGCTGTGCTTCACACCATGTGTCCTTTAACAGCTTGATTTGAATTGAATGAACTTTCATTTCTCCTGAAGCGTAACGCAGCTGCTGCAGTTAGCAAGTAGAAAGGAACATCAATATGACACGCGGTGTGTAGGTGCAGTGAGAAGCCAGTTGTTTCATGATTCGACGCACTGGACTCTTTGTAGCGTCAGAACTGATTATGGGAGGTATAAAACCTGAGAAGGTCCTGCTGATGCTGCGCTTTTAAAATAGCTCCTGGCCTGCGGAAACACGCCGCAATTTCCCCAGGCGGTAAACAAGCTGCCGCTGGTGACGACAGAAACGCAGGCCAGAACAACCGGCGAGCGAAAGGTGAAAATGGAATAAAGGCTCGGGTGAGGTGTGGCGTTCAGCCTGACTGACAGACTGACAGACGGGTAACGAGATGTTGCTAGAAGTTGGAGGAAGCTACTACACAACATGTGTAATGCAAGACTAAGCTGGTCTGAACAGAATAATCCTTCACAAACCTGTTTAGTGCACCTGAGTAATGAGATTATGGATGCCTGTTTTTGGAAAATCACCCGTATTTAACTTCTGACCCCAAGAGGACAGCATGGACGCCGAAACCTCGTACATCCACGTTCAGCGTTTTGGTGTATTTTTAATTTCATGTTTGTTTTCTTGACTTTCGTTTGTTCCGCTCAGTCAGTCACTCCGTGTTGTTTAGGAATTAGCGAAGGCAGGTGGACAGACAAACGTGGCCATTTTTATTATTGAAAAGCAGAAAAAAAATGATTTACTGTTCATTGTGGCGACAATCAGGACGATTTCACAATAGCAGCACATCATCACAGCGCTCCTCATTAGACCGAGATCCTTTGTATTAATTTAGAAAATAAGTGAAAAAAGCAAGAGGGGACTTGTGTGTCCTGAACGGCACCCCCGTGATTGTGTGTGTGTGTGTGTGTGTGTGTGTGTGTGTGTGTGCGCAGGTTTTCTGTGCTGCGTGCTGCAGTATGAAGTGCAGGCTGATGTACATGGACAGGAAGGAGGCGCGCGTCTGTGTGACGTGTCATCACACTTTAACCAGTGGTGAGAAATTTTTAACCCTCATGGAGTGAAGCGTTTACCTAATGAGACACTTTCTTTCTAATTTAAAACCTATTTTTTCTAAATACCTGTCATTTCAGGTATCTATAAAGTCAGTGCACTGTATAAATGTTAAACAGTGTGTGTGTGTGTGTGTGTTTTTGGCCGTTTTCCTTCTTAAGCGAACCAATAATCCTAAAAAAAACTGTTCGGGTGACCACCAAGGCAAAAAAAATTAATGAAAAGTATTAAATAAAAAAACGTAGCTAATAATTCTGGACTGCTTGATCTGAAAAATAATGAATCATGGTGTAAGTGTAATCTGTATTATCATGTTTATAATTTATATCTTAAGTGCTTCAGATGAATAAAAGAGACAAAAGGAATGAAAATCGATTAATATTGAAGGAGAATAATAAAAGATTTAAAAGGGAGATCCAGCAAATTAAAATGAAAATCTAAGAATAATGACTCAAATGATAAAATGTGATTTTTATAGATTTAAGAGATGGCACTGATCCGATTCCCAGTATAACCAGTATAACCAGTATCATTATCGGGCTGAAAAAAAGTGACCAGCAAAAATAAGTGTTGGATGGGATAGCGTAAATGTTCACACACACCTTTTGTTAGTATTGATTTTGTTATATTTGTGCTTTATCATATGTATTATATTTATAGTGAGTTTTGTAATTTTAAAACGGATTAGAAGGCATGTAACGATTCACCAAACTTTTCACCACCAAATTAAAAAAAAACAAACAACATTTTTAAAATTTCGTTTATTTTATTTATCAAAAAAAGCTAAATTTATTTTCCTTTTTTCATCAACATTCTTCTTGTTAAATAATAAAAGGAAAATTCTTAATAACCAACAATAATTATTAATTAAATACATTAATATTAATCATAAATACAGTTCAAATTAAAAACAATAACAAAGTAAAGGTTGGAGTAAACTATAATAGCCTATTAACTAAAATATTCCTTTTTTAAAAAATGCAAATGTTAATAAGCTTTTTCTTAAAAATAAAAAAGCTTAAACATAAAACGGCTTCCTCCATTAGCGTCTGTTCTTTAGCTTTCAGCAGTCTGCAAAAAGCTTCGATTTCGTGTTGAATCTGTTTGTAAATATGCACAAAAGCTCGTTCCCATTTCGGACCTGTTTTTTCATGCCATGGCATTAGAGCTGTGTTCCTTCTGCCTACGGTGAGGTCGCGTCTGTTCCCACAATTGTATGTTATTGTGCCCTCTGCTGTTTAAATAACACCATTACAGCTAGGAAAAACTAAGAGATGACTTGCAGTTCATTTTTTATTTCCATCATTTTAAATCGTAATAAATTTGCACTGCGATTTATCGGTGTATATTGTTACATACCTACTGAGTAGTGTTTAAAGAAAGCACTATCGGGAATGCTGATACGGAGTGTTTCAGTACCGACATCGGGGGGGATCACTATATCGTGCCATGTCTAATTTTTATATATTTTTAGAATTTAATTAATAGTAATGTTTTGTTGCTTATCAATAATAGCACCCTGTGTGGGTGAAAATGTAAGCGACAAATCAAAGATTAAATCCAAATATCACATCACTATTGGTTCCCAAAGTTAAACACGGTTTGTTCTTTTTTTGAAAATAAAATGCGAATAAAAAGCGCAGTTGCCAGCTAAGAGATGGATGTTGTTCCTGGTGTAAGTACCAGTCCATATTTGTGTAACTTTCAGATTTCGTTCCAGAATCACTTGGTCCCTGGCTGAATGTTCCTGAATGTTTCTGTGCGTTTCCCGTTTTCAGCTCAGGCGTGGGAGAGCACGGGGAACGGCTCCGGTCAGAATCCGAACCCCAACAACCCGGCCGAGTACTGCTCCACCATTCCCCCTCTGCAGCAGGCCCAGGCGTCCGGCGCACTCAGCTCTCCACCTCCCACCGTCATGGTGCCTGTCGGAGTCCTCAAACAACCCGGCACTGAGGGTAAAGCGCTGTGCTGTAACACCCACGGCTCCAAAAGTATTGGCACCTTTGATCAAAATGGGTTTGAATTAAAAGGTCACGTGAAAAAAAAGTCTTTGCGGTTAATTATGTTCATCTCACACTTTCCAAAAGTATATATTCTTAACAAGAATAATTATTGGCACCCTACTTTCTAATGTTCCTCATGTTAAAGAGCGATTAGGCAATCTGAGTGACCTCATATTTATACCCTAGTGAAACAGGAAGTCATGGACCACCACCTAAACACAACATGCCAACTCAAAACTGTAAAATATAAATAGGAACATGCCTCAGTTACATTTTGAGGTATGCCAATATTTATGAAACATAAAGATTCAGATAATTTTTGTCCAGAGTAAATTTACCTCAAAGGTTAGATTTCTGTCGTATTTTCAGTGTGAGTTTAAGCTCACTAAACTGTTTTTCTCCAATGATCAAACCCATGTTTACCAGGGTGCCAATACTTCCGCAGCTCAGTGTAAAAAAAAAAAAAAAAAAAAAAAAAAAAAAGGTGGAACAATATTAACATTTTATAATTGACTCAGTTTCCATAAATAAACATTGTAGACATATTCTATCTTCATTTTTTGACTTTTTAAAAAAATCATGGTCACTGATCCTAGAGAGAAGACATTAAAAAAAGATTTCTTTTTAATTAAATCTTTGATTTAAGTACTTTCTCTGTGTTCTTACGTATATTCCTCTTGTATGTTCGTTTCCTTGTTGAAAACGTGTATTGCCTTTTTAACAGCCAAGGATAAAAACTTTTATTTAAACCTTAAATATTTAAAATATTTTCTATTATGTACGTTTTCTTTATATTTTTTATATATTTATAATTTTTTTCGCCTTTTATAACCACTTTGATAAGGAAATTGGTCTTTTTAATATAATGAAGTTTATTTTAATTTATTCATTATTAACAAATTAGCATTATTTTGTCATTTAATCCAGATGCTGATTAACTGTTGTGCAGTTTTAGTCAGTTAATGTATTTAGGTAAAGTTGTGGCAGATCCAGTTGTTTTGAATCTGCATATAAAGCTAAAATCTAACTTCATGTTTCCTGAATTTTGATATCAGGGAAAAATGTGAGAGGACCTGTTTTGAGGGGGAGGGGGGGGGAGAAAAAAATTAATATTTTAGTATTTTGGCCTTGTAGGTTCTTTGTCTCGTGAGCAGAGAAGAGTCTGGTTCGCTGATGGTATTTTACCCAACGGAGAAACCACAGACCCGTCTAAAGGGCCTGCTCCGAACCCGAGTGCAAACCCCGCCCAACCTCCGGCTGTGTCACAAGTCTCCAACAAATCCACACCCAGCACTCAGGAGGTGAGGAGAAGCTTTATCCTGAGCTTGTTTGAGAAACATCATTTCTTACGGTGCTAGTTTACTCGTCGTACTGTAGTGTATATCGTGTGATTAAGAGTGGGTGATTTTGTCCCTTCTCGCACCCCGTAGGCGGGCCGTGCTCCCGGCGCTCCAGTGGGAAGCTCGGTCAGCCTGATCCCAGAGGACGGACTTCCTCCCATCCTCATCTCCACCGGAGTTAAAGGAGGTACGGGAGGCCACATCGCAGGTGCTTTGCTCATCCTCACCATTCACCTTCATCCTGCCTGCATGTGCACACCATCACCACCCTCATCATCACGTTCATGTTCTTCCTCACACTGACATGGGCAGGTTAAACCCGAGTACACATCAGCACAGAATGACAAAACGCAAGACACACAAAGAGTAAATAAAAAGATGCACATGGATGGACAGGTGTCTAGAGTGATTAGTTAATGTATACATGCATATATAAACGGATGGATGAATAGATGGATAAATTAAAAGAGAGATAGATTCATACAGTGGATAAATGTTTAGATACCTGCAAGGATGGATGGATAGATAGCTCTGTGGATGGATGGATGGATAGATGGAAGCACCAATGGGTGGGCGGATAGAATCGTGGATGTATAGGTTGTGACATGGTTGGATGGATAGATAGATACATACATACATACATGTACAGATGGATGGATATAAAGGTGCCTGGATGGGTGGATGGATAGATGCTTATATGGATGGGTAAAGTGGTGGATGTTTAGATAAACAGACCTACAGGCAAGTATGGCTAATACACACACACACACACACACACACACACACACACTTTACTGATCCTGTAATTGAGGATACATTTGCAGCTCAGCTCATGGTTACATCATCAGAATGGTATAGCATGTCTGCCTGTGTCTGCACCTGTGTGTGTGTGTGTGTGTTGTTAATGCCCTTCACCCACAGCAGGGTAGTTATGTTACAGTATAAACACCATAATTACTGCATGACTTTAGCACTATAACTGCAGCAGTATATATAATGGACATTATTGCCACTTCAGTGTGACATCATACTGATGTATGGTGAATTCCTCATTAATCCCCCCATCAAGCAGTCGATGTTTCGTGTGTGTGTGTGTGTGTGTGTGTTTGTGTGTGTTAATGCAGCATGGTTTATCGATGTTCTCCGTAGATTACGCGGTGGAGGAGAAGCCGTCGGAGGTCCTGCTCCTTCAGCAGCTGGAGGAAGGTGGTCCTGAGCCGCTGGTGTTCGTGCTCAACGCGAACCTGCTAGCCATGGTCAAGCTCGTCAACTGTAAGCGCAAACGTGCTGCTTTCAGGTGGTTTGGAATTATTTTATACCATCACTATAGCTGATGCTGTTACAGGAATATGAGACAGGAAGTAAAGCCAAGTTCCACCCTCAGCTATTTGCTGATTATTTATTATTTTATTATATATGGAGGATGCAAGTTCAGGAGTGAAATTTAAAAAAATAAATTGTATGTTTTTTTTATAATAGCAAAGAGGTAAACCCTTTCTCTCCCCGTCTCTATACAGACGTAAACAGGAAGTGTTGGTACGTGATGTCGAAGGGCATGCACGCCGTGGGCCAGGCTGAGCTGGTGGTGTTGCTGCAGTGCCTCCCTGACGAGAAGAGCGTCCCGAAAGACATCTTCAGCCATTTTGTGCAGCTTTATCAGGAAGCTCTTGCAGGTAAACCCTTACCAGACGGGGCGGCGAAGCGAGACAGGAGATTGTTCAGAAGTGAAAAACAGCAGGAGGTGTGGAATTAAACGGAATTACATTTCCCTAACACAATCCTCCTGCTGTTACGGTGTCTCAGTGGGGTGCCAATAATTATACACCAAACATTTGAAAGGAGAAATGGAAATGAGTTTCGTGACCGTGATGCAGTTTGGCGTGTGAGGGGGGCTGATTTTTCACCCTGATGAGCAGTCTGTGCGTTAACTCTGCACTATGAAGTATATTTAATCTGCTTTAGCCCCGCCCACGTTTCTTTTCCCCACCTCATCCATACAGGAAACGTGTTGAGCCACCTGAGCCACTCATTCTTCACACAGAGTTTCCTGGGCAGTAAGGAACATGGCGGGTTCCTCTACATCACCCCGACCTTCCAGTCTCTCCAGGACCTCCTGCTGCCCAACCCGCCCTTCCTATTCGGAATATTGGTGCAGAAATGGGAAACGCCGTGGGCCAAAGTGTTCCCCATCCGCCTCATGCTGCGCCTCGGAGCCGAGTACCGCTGTGAGTGTCGAGCGCATCTTAAATAAAATCCTCTAAACCTGTGTAGAATTATTTAACGTTTACATAATCTCCTCCTCTTGGACACCAGTTCCATAAGTCTACATTTGGGTGTTTGGGTCACGTTTGCTGTCACGTTCTTGCTAAAGTCATCATTTTCCATTTAAATACACACTTTCTCTTTACTTGTGTGTGCAGGGGCGGGGCTAAATATGAGCTCAAATTATAATGTCTCGAAATATGTTTAATCTGCATATCAGTATATTTAATTACCAGTGTCACAGTATTCAATTGCAACAATGGATTTTACATATTACCGGATTCTATATTTATTTGTTTATTTATTTTTACTAATTAGCATGTTTCAGAAAGAATTTGTTTTTGCACCACTTTATACTGAATAGCTGGTGTCTTGTAGATTTAAGGACACTTTTGTGTGTGTGTGTGTGTGTGTGTGTGTGTGTGTGTGTGTGTGTGTGTGTGTGTGTGTGTGTGTGTGTTACAGTTTATCCTTGTCCGCTGTTCAGCGTGCGCTTCAGAAAGCCTCTTTTTGGAGAAACTGGTCACACCATCATCAACCTGCTGGCGGTGAGGACGTTAAAAATAAATCCGTCTATCTCAGGAAGACCTAGCCTAGAGTTTGTGTAGTAAATGCCTCAGGTGTGTTATGTGTGTATACCTGTGTGTGTTTGCAGGACTTCAGGAATTATCAGTACACACTGCCGGTGGTCAGGGGTCTGGTGGTGGACATGGAAGTGAGAAAAACCTGCATTAAAATCCCCAGCAACCGCTATAATGAGGTGAAGAGAACCCTGCGAACCTCTCGACAGCACTGAGACTACTTTGTTATTCTTGTGTGTGTGATAAGTGCGTGCATTCATTTTTTCAAATTCAGCTCATGAAGGCCATGAACAAGTCAAACGAGCACGTGCTGGCGATGGGGGCATGTTTTAACGAGCAGGCCGACTCGCATCTCGTGTGTGTGCAGAACGATGATGGAAACTACCAGACGCAGGCCATCAGCATCCATCACCAACCTCGCAAAGGTGGAGTACACGTCAGAGGGAAACGGGTTTAACCTTCAGCAACACGGAGGCTATTTTTATTTTATTTTAGCTCATTCCTACCCCCTTGTTTGTGTTGCTATAGTAACGGGAGCGAGTTTCTTCGTCTTCAGTGGAGCCCTGAAGGCCTCGTCTGGGTTTCTGGCTAAAACAAGTATTGTTGAAGGTATGACATTGTCTGTGAATATGGGTCAGTGTGTCGCTATGTAACACACACACACACACACACACACACGTTCTCACTTCTCACAACAGATCAACACATCGCTGCAGACTGGTGTTTCCTTTCCTGCTTTTACCCCACATTGATCAGGTGATCTCACTCATGACTGGCACCAGCAGGACCTAATGGTACTCAGGGGCACTGTGTGTTATGAGAAACTACATCATATAATGTTTGACCACACACACACACACACACACACACACACACACACAAACACAAAATAAAAGACACCGCCTGGTTTGTTTGTTTTATTTTCTCCCAGTGCAAAATTTAATATTTTTTTAGCTAATAACAGTTAAAGCATGGAATGGCTGTGAGAAGTGGCTAAAAAACAAACCGTATTAACGTGGATGTGTTTTATACACAATCAATTTCCAGCCAGAATAAAATTTTTGGTGTGAAATTGTTACCAAATGTATGGTTTCTATAGCCTGCCTGGTGTGAAACCACAGCAACCAGCAGTGAACTAAAGGTAGGACACGCCCACTAGTCACAAGCGTAGAGCAATTTGAGTGTCACAAGAAGACAATCGCTGTGCAGGGTTCATTTCTTGTTTTCATCTGTAAATTGTTTTTAACAACGGTTATGACGTCATCTAGGGGTACGATGACTACGATGATGATATGGACTATACGTTGATGCGTGTCAGTAACGGAGCGTTTCTCTGCCAGACGGCGTGATGGTGCAGATCACAGCAGAGACGATGGAGGCCCTGCGCCAGGCTCTGAGAGAGATGAAGGATTTCACCATCGTGTGCGGAAAAGCCGATCAGGAGGAGACCCAGGAGAACGTCCACATCCAGTGGACAGAGGACGACTTAAACTTCAACAAGGGGTGAGGAACTCCATCAGAAGGTGCTGATTAATTCTCTATAACAGCAGCTCTGGCGGTAGCGCAGCTGCACATCACAGCTTTATATTCATGCACTTGTTCTAATACGTCATGGTTTCTATAGCAACAGCTCATTCACAAACCGTTTTCTCGGCAACATGACGAGCTGCTTTTATTTTTTGTTTTAATTATGTAAGTGAGAACTTGTTTTGCATTATCATAAATGTAACTATAAATGGATAAAAATAAGAACTGTATTGTGTAACAGCTGTTAACCAGTTAATATACAGCTTATATTCTTGTTTGTTTACAGGGTGATCAGTCCGATCGATGGGAAATCGATGGAGTCTATAGCGAGTGTAAAGATTTTCCATGGATCCGAGTACAAAGCCAACGGGAAAGTTATCCGCTGGACCGAGGTGCGGACATTTCTGTCCTGTTATTTCCTATTTGCTACTCATTTTAACCCACATTTTAATTTAGTTCGATTCAATTTTTATATGTATAGCTCTTTTAACAACAGACATCGTCACAAAGCAGCTTCACTGAAGTATATTAAATTCTGAATATAAACTTATGAATCTATACGTTTATTTATATATCCCTTGGTTTTATTCTGTAATCACATTTGAAGATTAGAGCCTTTATTTGAAGTAACATGGACGTTCCGTTTCCCGTGCTTTGTTGTTAATATCGCGTCTCTGCCTGTGCAGGTGTTTTTCCTCCAGAGCGAGGACCAGCCTAACGGGGACCCCGCGGATCACAGCCGGCTGACGGAGAACGTAGCGAGAGCCTTCTGCGTGGCTCTGTGTCCTCATCTGAAACTACTGAAGGAGGATGGCATGGCCAAGCTGGGGCTCCGCGTCACACTGGACTCGGATCAGGTCAGAAACCATGTACAAATACATTATCCGCAATAACCGAGTGGATTAACAAACAGAAATATTAACGAGTGGTTAACTCGAGGTTCGATTGCCTTGTCTCGCGCTGGTCTGCACTCGTTCTGCGCTAAACGTTCTGCTCCCGGGGGCACTTACTTCATGGTACAACTTTCTGTCACTCGGCATGATGGAGAATGTTTAAACATCGTGGATTGTCTTGGGCACGGTGACGCGCCGCCCTCTCAGATGCCGTACAGATTTATTATGAGATTGAGTGAACTTTCAGAAAATAGTGCCGTGTGCGTAAGAGGATTTTTATGAAAGCTTCTGATATTACAGGAGGAATTTGCAGCTTTACCAATAAGGGGAGAGCCAGGCCCGTTATTAACACTGATCTTATCAGATGAAGTGTAACGTGCACGTGATGGCGTTTGAGTTCGGAGCCTGGGTGTGGTTAGCGATCACACTGAGCATGAGCCCAGCTGATTCAGTCCCGAGCGCCTCTTCCAAGCGGCCCAAGCGAACACACCGGCCTCCGAATTTCAGTGTATTCCAGACATTCCGTTAAACCTCGGATCTCGGCTTTGGAGCATGTTGGGAAGCTCAAACTTGGATTGTTGTGTTATTCTTGACCTCTTTAAACTATAATGTGAATTTGGGGAAAATCTAAAAACATTGGATTTAAAAAAAAAAAAAAAAACACAAAGACTAATACTGTTTTTGGGGTGAAAAAACGGACTTTTTCCGATTTTCCCCAAATTCACACCGCAGGTTAAAGAGGTCAAGGCCGAGACAGGAATCCAAGTGTGACGTTCCTATCACACTCCAAAGCCGAGATCCGAGACTCCAAATTTCAATATAATCCAGTCTTTACATCATTACCTCGGATCTCGGCTTTGGAGCCCGATGGGAAGCTCAAACTTGGATTCCTGCCTTAAACTTGGCCTCCTTAAAC